>KB671887.1:402389-619153 GCA_000349105.1 Anopheles epiroticus
TTGTGCAGCGGATTAAGCTCGCCCGGCTCCGGTGGGCTGGCCATGTTATACGCATGGACCCGGACGACCCAACCCGTAAAGTCCTCTTAGGCCGTCCACATGGACAGAGGAGACGTGGTAGGCCCAAGCTGAGGTGGGAAGATGGCGTTGAGGCGTCCGCCATCAAGGCCGGGATAACGGATCGGCAGACGACGGCGCGACATCGTGAACGGTTTCGGAGTTAGCTGCAGCAGGCCAAGACCGCGAAGCGGTTGTAGCACCCGATAAGTAAAGTAATGAATTTGTATATAACTGTAGATCTCTTCGTCATCTTCGTGTGATGCAACCTATAGCTGCTGGAATTTGATGATGTGATGATGTGCTGGAATTTCTACAAAGAACACAAATACGCATAAAAATATGATTTTCGTGCATGCTCACATTTGGTGACAGAATGGTCCAATATTCAACTCAACAGTCCAATATTCAACTCAATGCAGTTTCTTAAAAATGAAATAATGGGTTAAATTATTCTTGAAATGAAATAATGGGAACTTATGAATCAAGCCCTCTTGCAAAGGCAAGATTCTTTAAAATTAATCACAAATGGATACAATATATCGTCGATCCACGATTGACGGGTCTAAACCTTACACTTTGTGATACTGAATCAGGGAAAAGAACAATACAACAATAATTAATAAAATTTAGAATCAAGTACCATCACCAAAATCCTTGCAATGCCACTTCAATTGGATTCAAACTTTTCGGCTATAATCTGATGTTCGATTTCTTTTCCCTACCAAAGCGATAATTTACCGTAACGAATGCAAAATCCAAACACAACCGCAACTCCTTAAGCTTTACCGAGATCAAATCCTCCGTTGAGCCTAACATGAACGTTACACTTCCTAAAAAAACGACACCATAAAAACAACCGACGCTTTGCAGCGACGGTAACAGGCGCAGGCTTTCGTCTCGGTGGCTTAACTCAATTCCAGCAACAGCGTGTTTGAAACGGTATGCAAACACACCCCAACCAGCTCCATCACCTACCCTACCAGTGCCAATGATTAGGGCCAATCGCTGTTTTCCCTCACGTTAGCAGCGTAAAAAGCAGGGAATCGACCAAACCCATCTCCCTTCCCAGCTCAATTCCCCCTATTTCCACTATCTCCACTGTTCGGTTTTATCGCTGTTGTTATTTTAAATCCTAGAGAACAAAACCCCGGGACCAAATGCGCATCTCGACGCCACCCTCGGGGAAAAAACTCATTCTGCGTCGTTGTCCTTTGCTTAAAGGTTGCAGGATTTACCTCATACACCAGGAGGAAGTTAACGGCAAGTGGGAGGGCAACTTTGCCCCGCTGCCAAAGGACAACTTTTTCCGCCGCTACGCCGGAACCGACGTTACCAAGGGCACAGTACCCATTTAACTTGCAGTACGTTGGGAAACAATAGGGCGAAGCGGGGATGCGATATTTCATCATTATAATTCCTTTATTATACTTTGTTTTGACATCACAATTCGTCTTGCGTTTATCACGCCCGTTTCGTCCTTGATATCCACCACCCAAAGACGTTCGCTTCGATGGTAAGAAGGGATGAAGCAAAAAAAAAACCCCACACAATATCGGGTACAAACCTTTACCCAACTGCCATTACCACTGTGCAAACGTTTTCCTCGGGCGTACAATGTTCCACTCATATAAAGACACAAGACACCAGCTTAAACCACAACGGGGTTGGTTTTTACGGTTTTGGGCAGCTTCCCGGTATTGTCACCATCTCGCCTGCCGTGGTGTTATTATGATTGTATCAACCGGATGCCTTATCTAAACAACTGGGGATGTTTTACAAGTTTGCCCAACTGCTTCCTTTGCTGCTTTGTTATCACTGTATGCGTGTTTATCGACCCTGTCCGTGGGCTTGGTTTGCGTGTGTGGTCTACCCCGTACCAACGCGATCGATACTTCGCTAAGTGCTGCTAACGTTGTGGAAAGTGTGAAAACTTTACCAGATGACACCCGTTCGATAATGGTTTCGAATTTACTGCGTGTCATCTGCGAACCGTAAAGTGTCCTTTTCGTTGGCGAATGCGTGCGTCCCCTGCACCTTTGACCCCCAGAGTAACAAATCATAATTTTCCGTAAATGTGGATGTGGAGGTGTTTTTTGCCGCAAATCGACAAGGATGGTCCAATTTTGTAAGCGACGAACCCGAAACAAACCCAAAAAGAAATGTGCAAATTGGAACTACGATAATGCTATCATTTTTCCTTTCCCATCTACACCCACATTCGACGGGAGATTTCAACTGTGGGATGAAAAATGGAAAAATTAAGCAATTTCGAATGAAAGGTCAGTCAGGGCTGATGGTTTATATGCTCGATTCGGAACAATTCTCAGCCCTTAGTTCCATGATGAATGTTTTCCATTAGCCACTTTTTGATGAACTTTGTTTGTTGTGTGTTAACTTCATTTATTATAAACAAACTTTTTTTTATCTGCATGATTTTCGATTCGGTTGAAGCAGGTCTACTTTTCATTTGGTTCAATAACCAATGTTTATCAGAACCAAGCCCGCTTATAAGCCGGACTACCCGGGACTAGCTGTACCAATAGCAGAATTTTCACACATACGATAAGTAGCAGACTGAGTTATTACCACTTGAATACAGGGCCCAGCAAACAGTTTTTGTTGAGTTTAATGGGGTTGATATGTTCTACATATTTATTATGACATTCATAATTATGAAAGTGTAATTTTCTGATTTTTTTTTTTTTTTACCAAATTCAAAATAGAGAAAGGTTACTTATAAAAATACTTTCAATTTCCACTTCTAAAGCTACACAACACACTGAAACGTATAACATAATTTGCAACCAACGTCTAAAATATCGTTTCACAATTTCCTTGCGCATTGTCCTTCAGGAAATTTATCAATTTTCCTCACATCACTCATACACCTGAAGCAATTGCTCTTCGTACATTCTGAGGAGTTCTTCGCCACCGAGTACAGGAGAAACTCCCATTCTAGAGCTCAAGGGTGGAAGCAAAAAAAAGAAAATTAGAAACCCTCCTCTCTCCCGTTCACTAGCTTTCGCTCTATCTCGTAGGCGGAAATAATCGTCTCTTCATTCTTCAAACCAGCCCCCCAGGTTTTTGCTACAGTTTGTGACGCGACCCTTCTGCTGACGAGCCCTTCTTTACGTGAGCCGTGTCACTCACAATTGCAGATGGAAATTGTATTACAATTTTATACATTCCGGGCGCACTTGAATTGGAAAACGTACCCCCGGGGGAGATTGCCGGGACATTCAGGTTTGCAAAAGCGACGGCAATGATGCACGAGTGTAGGACGTGGAAGAGGCACAACTACCTCCCGCCCGGTCGACGACCGAGCACCGGACCTACCACGGCACTGAGGGTTGAGTTTTCCTCGTTGGTTAGAAAACAGGCTTGCCTCCGTTCCCTAGCCGGAAAAACTGTACGTTGCCGTGTTGCCTAGCTTACCGTCCCCTCGGTTGGTTTCGTCACCGACATTGCCACACAGTGTACGGGCTCCATCAGACGTCACGGTCACCCTCACGGTAGGCTTATTTCCTCCGTATTTACCTTATGTTTTGCTCATAAAATATTCACACGAATGTTGTTAAATAATTCACAAACCATAACTTCCCCCTGGTTGTGAACAAACTACTACCAACCACCGTTCATGCTCCTTTTCGGCCGGAAAACCTCGATTCCAGTGCAGAAGGGCAACCGAACCCTACGGGCGATGGTGGGCTGATAAACCCAGGACCACGAGTGTTGGTCGGTGTTTTGCACCACTGTCTAGAGCATGTTGGTTTCGAGGGTTTGGTTTTGCTTTGGTTTTTCTTTCCACGAAATCCCGGTGTATGTGTGTGTTGTTCTCCTTCGTTTAACGGAAGATTGCAATCGATTTTTCCACTTCTTTGGTAGCACTTTTTTGTGGATGAAGCGATGAACGTTTTTTGTTTGTTATTTGCAAAATAGAAAGAATAATTTGAATACTCCTAAAAGAACACCAATTTGTCTTGACACGGCGCCTTGGGCTGACGTTTCAACAGAATGGATCAAACTACCAAACCCATAGAGTCTTGTTACCCGTTCAATAGTTTTTTGCTTTAAATTACTTCCGGATACCGGAAATACAAAAGTTCTGCATTTGACAATTATTAGTTGTGAAAGAGCCAAGTATTAAGGAAATGTGTTCTACTCAGTTCAAACTTCTTCAAAGCCCTCTACGCCTTCTATGCCCTTAATCGTTGAGTTGATGTGAATAACACTTAATCTCACTTGTGACTGCTTAATGACGATCGACAATACATTGTGGCGTCATCATTATACGCCCTCTCCTCCACATTCCCACTCACAGTCGGTCATTAAGCACTTGGAAAGTACTCTAACAATACGTAACCAAAGGTTAAACTCTATGCACCTCTACCAAGCGATCGAAACAAACGAACTAATGTTAAAATATCCTCACAGACAAATTGAATCGCCTGGTACCCGGGAGTCCAGTTTTACGTAATGCTTAAGCGATACAAACCAAACACACCCCAATACACGCAGAACCGGGCAGTGTTTCGAAGCGCTCCTTGCGGGCTAGTTTTTCATTCACCTTCTTAATGACGCTAGTACACGCAGCCTCGAAGCGAAACGTTCGATTAATTCGACCCTCGCACGGAGAAGTCGTAATGTGGGACGAAAAAAGAACACACTGCGGTTTCCCACCAGCGAGGAACTTCTGAAGACGTGTAAGTGACCTTTTTTCCCCGCTTTAGCCTGCAGGCGTATCTTGCTTGGCGAAGAATTCTATTTTTCCTTGAGGAAACTCTCTCACGTCACACAAAAGAAAGGAAGAGTAAAACGTATGGTGCAGAACGAAGGGCAGAAATTTACGAGGTCAATTTGACACCCCCCCTTCGGTCCTGTGTTGGTAGTGGTAAAGATAATACCTGTGTTAGTGCATCATAGTTTCTTTTATGGCATACCTTACCGTTTTGTAGAATATCCTGAATATCGATTTTTCTTACTCCAAGTGTGTTCAGTAGACGGTAGATGGTGTATTACTCACGCGATTTTATTTCAATAAAAGTACTGTTTTGTAACACACGTACTAAGCCAAATTGATTCAGTGTGGAGAAGTTTTTTTTTTTTTACATATTTTAAGCCTTTAAAGAATTAAACAACATTTACCTTTTAAAGTTGCCATCGCGTTATAAACCGTTGGTAAATGGAAAACTCAAACATACACTTCCAGCTTCCCCCTTCGTACGACAACGTGCTGGTTTATTTCCGTACCTCGCTCATTATCCTAATTGGGTCCAGCGTTACCGCCACCTCCAGGGCCACAAACGGAACGGAACGCAACCATAGCCGTATCGATCGGTTTGCTCTACATACCTGCTAGCATGCGCGCCTAGACCACTTCCAAAAATGCTGAGGGTTGGTGACGCACACTTCCGAAAGCAGACGCCATCCACGCAGCCGCTGCGTACCATTTCAGGGGGTCACGTTCCCTCGTCACTATGGTCTCGGCGAGCAGCAGCAGCAGCAGCAAAGTCGAGCATCCACTTTCAATTGGATTAAAGCGCCCAAAAACCCACCGCCCTACCTGGAGGTGGGAGAGACTTGCAATCCCAACATGGGTTTAATTCTGAACAAATATTTTCGCTAGAATCACTCCCACCCGAGCTCTATCGTGGCCCGCTTCCGGGGGGCGGGGAATGTGTACCGATCCACCAGGTTGTCAGTTCTGTTTGCCATCCCTGCGTTCGCGAGCTGGTTCTGCTGCAAACGCACAAATCCCTCCGGGCGGTGGAAAGCACGAACGGTGGCAGTACAATCAAACATCTGAAGTACCATCTCTGAAGCCACTCGAGGGTGGAACAGGGAGTCGTCGTGAAGGACGTCGTCGCCGCACCGTCAGAGATCAAAGAGGTGCTCTCCCATCCGGCTGCACGGCAACCCGATACACTTTGACGTGGGCGGAAGGGAAGAACCCGGGTGGAAGTCTAGGTCGAACGCACTTAAACCTTGCCTGCTATCCCTTGTTGTTGCAAAAGTGTGATGAATGAGTTGGTGCTGCATACTGTTGGTAGTAGGTAGGTAGTAGTAGCGGTATTAGCAATGGGGATTACAAAATAAAAACGAGACACTGAAAATTGAGCCGGCAATTGAGCAACACAACACACCGGATATTGTCGAGGCAGGAAAACAGAGCTGTTCATTTCAATTGACATGACAGGAGGAAGTGAGGGCGACTCCGGAAACATTTCATTGTAAAGACCTACCTGCACCCGATGGAGGTGAAGAAAAGAAGGATTACGGAAGGCGCCAATAATGCGCCACTTGTAGCAATTGCTTCAACCTAATGCCTAATGATCATGGTGGAACACTATAAAACTTTTGCACACCGTGTAGCATTGAAATATTCGTATCCTGCTAAAAATATGCGTTCTTGCATGTACAGATTGTTTTCTATCAGCTAGGACTAAATTAGATTCATCCATCGCCCCTTTAATTAAACCTGTTTACAGAAGCAGCCGAAATGTATGGGTAAGGTGTTGAAATTTCCAATTAATCACGCTACCACCTAATTCCTGTTTCATTATCAACCAATGTACCAAAGGAACTTACACCGCACGTACAAGAAACCGAGGATTAGTGGTTACGACAAAGCGTGCTGTAATCCTGGCCTTTCCCCAAATTGCAGCTACAGCGGTTTAGTAAGGGCAAACCAAAGAGGACGTCCGTCACTAATTCTACGATCGATATCGATCAGCGACTGTCGCTGTCAGACCATTTGGTAGAAGAAAGGTTTTGCGATTTTATCGTACTGTCCATTGTCTACCCTTCGCATCTGTGAAAGTGTAAGAACAAAAAGGCTAATTTACTGTTTGCCGAAACCGTGTTGTCAATGATGGTTACATGGCAAATGATTTAATGAGCTAAGGATAACATTACGAAGCCATCTACGTCCGCCTAGAGATAAAGATGTCGAAGAGGAAGGCGTTGTGAGTTTGCCCAAGGAAAAAGGGGAAACGCCCTCCGGGTAGGATGGGACAGTCAGCATCAGGATGGTGGTAGAGATAGGGCCAGAACGCTCACCCTTGTTTAGATGTTGCTTGTAGGATGGAATATTCTGCCTCCGTTGCCTTTGCGAACGTTGGATGCTCCGTAGGGCTAACTTTATTATTAGTCACGATAGGTCTATGAATAAAACATTCCATCCTGCATTCGCCACATTCCTGCTCGTGTCGGTCGCCACGTTTGTCGACAATAGCCTGCTGGTGATGCTAATATACGCAGACAGATATGTACAGAATTTGTGGAATCTGACCCAGATTGACTGTGGAAAGCGTTCGAGAATTTTGCATATTTTGTACCAGCAGCGTCTTATTACAATCGCAAGAATCGACAAGGAAACAAGAATTGATTGAGGTATATGAGAAGTAAAACTCCCATAAAGTGTTAACTTTTTTCTCTATGTCTGTTACATTTTTTCCTTTTCTGTTCCTGAAGTCTTCCCTTTTTAAAGCGTCACTTTTTGGCCCGTCAGCTTAAGAGCATCTTCCTGTACCAATACGATATGTATCCCCAAGGAGTTGAAAGCGCAAGTGTGACAGAGTTTACTTTACATCTGCTTGACGATGGTCTGATCCCACAGCAAGTTGTCATCATCCCTTAACACGAGCGAACGAAGAAGAGATAAAAAGCAAACATTTCAAACAGCAAACAATCACCATACACCGTTGGTGGCAGTATTCTGCCCGGGCAGGTTGCTGCCGGTGCAAATAGACTTTTCTTCCCGTTGATGTCTCGATTTGTCCCACAGGGAGTAGGACGGATAATGGAACCGAAATAAAACAGGGGTGAAATGTGCATGCACACACACACACACGCACACAATGACACGCGTACAAGCGGACGCAGCAATAAGGCATAAAGTCATTATGTGTGTTTTGTCAATAGTGAGAAACGTAGCTTGGGCGTATATTTTCGCTACTCCTAACTGGTAGCGTACAAAGAAAAAGCAACCCCCGTTGGTCGGGCGGATGCTGGAAAATCGCTTTCCCATTCCATTCCGTCGGGATAACCGGATTGTACTTGGGTTTCTTTTTTTTCTGTGCCCTGGTACACATCAACGCCAACGTCACCTCTGAGCAGAGGAAACAGCAACAATAAAAAAATCACATGCACAAAAAAATCCAACCCGGAAACAATGATAGGCTTTGCTTGCATCATTATGCTGATGCTCTGATATGGTTCCGAGTCGGAAGCAGACGTCCAATGGGAGACACCCGGTTTTTGCTTCTTGTGCGTTCTCCCCTGTTGCTACTAATGCGCTCGTGCCGGTGGTTTCGAACGAGGGACCGATAATGAATAATGAGGGGAAATTTCAAATTAGATTTCGTGATTGAGATGATATTTGATGGCAATCAATTATTTGGCCACATGCGGGTGTGGAAGAACAGGACGGCGGGCGCGTAACGAAGCCAAAACCGTTTACCTTCACGTTACCATCCCGTCGGTCGGTCGCTCCGCCAGTTGCGGATATTCTCGAAGCAGAAGCCAATTCTCTAACTATCGCTTTGATTGAGGAAGGACATTTTCAACTTATTAGATTGAAGGCCTCTGTTGTTATACGCTTACTATACACACCTGTGAAAAGCAGTTCGTGTCGAACCCGTGAGGTCGAAGGTTAATTATGGGTTACGTTTTTAGAGTTGTTCGATCTGTGGATCTTGCTCCGAGCTGTCCTTGAGAAAGGGCTATGCTGTGTTCTGAGAGCATGCTCACTTCCGATATGGAAACCTTACTATAATTTTTTTGTTTTAGTTCGCTTTTTGTGTTTTAGAATCTTTGTAACTCTTCTCTTCTTCCCTAAAATGCTTGCCTTTCCTGTTCATTTGTAGATCTTGTTTTCATTTCTTTGCATTATTTCCATATTTCATTCGAACTCATCGCTGTCTGTATTACCTACACCGAGCCGACCACCGTTTACGTTTGCGGAGTCTAGCCTAGCGTTTATCATTTCCGGCATTTATGTTCCGGCGTACGCTCCGCGTGCTCCATTCGCAGTATGCATCATTTGCAGTGAGGTGTCTATTTTTGTTAACTTTTTTCTTCAACCATCATGTTCCAACCACCGATCGATTGAGGTTACGCGGCCAATGACGCCGGCCATAAGATGTTTGGTGAGGTAGCTGCCCGATCCGAATCCGTAGCCGAAACCAAATTCAACCTGTCGCAGCAGCCCACAACCACTCGGGCTGTGTTGATGGGTTGATTGTCAAATCATTACCATCACTTACCCATCTTCTAATTACACAACCAAGCCAAGCCAAGCCAAGTGATCAGCCACCACCAGCTGGACCGGTCAGTCAGACAGCCATTGCCGCTACGGCCTTCCTCCCACCTTTCCGAGGGACCTGGCCGACGCACACAAAGCTCCCACCCTCCGCCGAGCACAGTGGTTCCTTCAAAGTAGTTGCCTCAAAGCAAAGTAATTTCATTAGCGTACTCACGTACCCGTGTACCCGTACGAAACAATGAAGGTAACACACAGAAACGACAACACATTCTTCTAAACGCAATTGAAGCTTTAGAGTTGTTTAAAGATAGGAAGGATGGACTTCCGCAAGAAATCTCTGCTTCGTGGCGCATCCTTGAAAAAGCACAGAAACAACATTTTAATCAAACGAAGACAAAGCATTCAAAAAAAAAACGAGAACGATAAACGAAACGCTACGCATGCACAGCGAGTGCGCTCGCGTGCATGGAAAATGGATTACACAAACAAGCTTCGAGCCGAGTTCAAAATTTAAATGCCCGCGCGTACATTACACCTCCTCCGTGCAACCTTCAAGCGGTCGTCGAAACTGAACAGCGATGGTACGAAGCATTTATTTGTTGTCTACTTTTTTCGTTTATACGTTTCCGTTGGCCATTTTGTTTATTTGTTCGTTTTCCCCGTTTTTTTATTTCGTTTTGCTTCCGTTTCCTTAAGCGATTATCTGTCCAGTTCCGGTTCTTTTCATTGTTTAATTTTGCTTTTCGATTGTTCTCCTTTCAATCGCTGTTAGATTCCGATACTATCTCGATGAAAACTGTATCCCCTTTTGTCGTTCCTGCATTGGAACGAACCATTTGCCAAAAAATGCACACGTCTGGCTTGTGGAAACACTTGCCGATGAAACGTTTATTTCGTTTGCTCCTTTTGCCTCTTTTTGTGTTCCAGTTCCATCTTGTCCACTTCCCACGCGCACATCCAAAACCAGCCAGTCTGACAAATCCCTACATCCAAAACTCGAACTTCCGAGGTGCAAAGCGAACGTTACACCATAAAACTAAAAACAACCCAATCCAAAACGATTAAAATATTGTTTCTGTGTTCTCAAGGTTGCCGCCACCGCTTGGACGACGACTGTACTCTTCCTGCGTCTTAAACCCGCCCCAAGGCAAAGCCGCAAACTTTGCGCATGTTGTGTCGCTCAATAAGCATTCGAGAGCCGACAAGAGATGACGAGTGTGAAATCTAATGATTCTCGCACGAATGTGATCTAGATACGATCGGATCTAGCAAAAGCATTAGTGGCACTGTCACACGCTCCATCACGCACGACATGCTCCAGCAGGTGTGCGATCAGCATCAGCCCAACCAAACCGGTAAGCGTTTGAGGCTGACATCGATCACGATCAGCAGTGCCTAAGTACACACCTCCAAGGTGTAGGAAAACACGTGAGCCAAAACTATAAACCAAGGCCGGGTGTCGGGAAGATACTAGCAGAGAGTCAGCCCGGCGGAAGTTTCAAGTCCACAATAGACCTGGTAGTTCGATCTTCGATCACCTAATCGTCATCGAGGGAAGGGAAAACAAACAACAGAAACCATGGCACCGCTACCCATAATCAATCTCGAGCCCAGCGAGGTGAAGGAGATCTTCTGGACCAAAGTGAAGGAGCCGCAGTCGCAGCGCAAGCTGATTCTCGTGATCGTCTCAATCGCGCTGCTGCTAGACAACATGCTGTACATGGTGATCGTGCCGATCATTCCGGACTACCTGCGGTACATTGGCACCTGGGGCCCGGAGGAACCGTACAACATGAGCGCCCCAACTACCGTCTTTACACCGCACGCACACTCCCACCATGGCCAGGATTCGGCCACCGGCATTCTGTTCGCCTCGAAAGCCATCGTGCAGCTGATGGTGAACCCGTTCTCGGGCGCACTGATCGATCGGATTGGGTATGATCTGCCCATGATGGTGGGGCTGATCATCATGTTCCTCTCGACGATGGTGTTTGCCTGTGGACGCAGCTACAGCATGCTGTTCTTCGCCCGCTCCCTGCAGGGTGTCGGGTCGGCCTTTGCCGACACTTCCGGGCTGGCGATGATTGCTGACCGCTTCACGGAGGAAGCGGAACGTACCAAGGCGCTTGGCATTGCACTAGCTTTCATCAGCTTCGGTTGTCTGGTAGCGCCGCCGTTCGGTGGCGCACTATACCAGTTTGCCGGCAAGGAGGTCCCGTTCGTCATTCTCGCGCTGATCTCGCTGATAGACGGGTTCATGCTGCTGTTGGTGATGAAACCGATCAAGGAACAGCTGGCGGACCGGCAAGAGGTGAAGGCACCGTCCGTGCCGATCTGGCGACTGCTGATGGATCCGTACATTGCGGTTTGCGCCGGTGCGCTGATGATGTCTAACGTAGCGCTCGCCTTCCTGGAACCAACCATATCCCTCTGGATGGAGGACAACCTGACGACGGACAACTGGAAGATTGGTATGGTGTGGTTGCCGGCCTTCTTCCCGCACGTGTTCGGTGTGATCATCACCGTTAAGATGGCAGCCCAGTACCCGGACAAGCAGTGGCTGATGGCGGCCGGCGGACTCGCCCTGGAGGGACTTTGCTGTTTCATAATTCCGTTCAGCTCGTCCTACATCATGCTTATGATACCGATCTGCGGTATCTGCTTCGGTATTGCGCTGATTGACACTGCGTTGCTGCCAACGCTCGGCTACCTGGTGGACATACGGTACGTGTCGGTGTACGGCAGTATCTACGCCATCGCGGACATCTCGTACTCGCTGGCGTACGCCGTCGGACCCATCATTGCCGGCGGTGTGGTAGAAGCGATTGGTTTCACCGCCCTCAACTTCCTGATAGCGTTCTCGAATCTGCTGTACGCACCGGTGATGTCCTACCTGCGCAACATCTACGATTTTAAGCACTTTGAGAATGAAGCCAACGTGCTTATGGGTGATCCACCGACCAAGGAGTACCAGACGTACACCATGCACGATCAGCAGATGGTGGGCGAGGAGTACAAGAACCATCTGGAGTACGGACGTCAAACAGATGACGGCAACTATCAGCAGGAGACCAACATCGACCAAGGATACTCGCAGAATGGTAGCTATCAGCAGCAGACTGGCTATCAACCTGGATATCAGGAGCAGGGAGGCAGCGTCTATCAACAGCAACAGCAGCAGCAGGCCCCGAGACATCTTCCACAGCAGCCCCAGCAGGTTGCAAATCCATTCCGACATGGGGAATCTTCAGGGCAGCAGCAGCAGCAGCAGCAACAACAGCAAGGACCAGCTCAACCAAGAATCTCGAATCCATTCCGGCAAGGCTTCTAAAGCAACAATATTCGCGGAAGAGTTTAAACGTTCGATCGCAGAGTATGTCCGTAGCCAAGCGAACAGTGGCGCCCTCCAGCGCTATCGATCGTTGGTTACCTGTTGTTATGCTTCGCTTACTTCGTTATTGTGGCTGTATGTAGGGGACAAGATGAGTCCAAAACTGAACGGCACTGCAAACACACGACGGACGAAATGACAAGAAGAGTTAAAATCTAGAGTCTAGGGTAAGAAAACGTTCTCCAGTCGAGATGCTTGTCGATCGGTTCATTACCGGGATCGTAAGGAGGGTCTGTTCGAATTGCATCAATATCATAGACATATCAACCCAAGCGTAACGTTCTATTCGGGTGCAAGGAGACGACTTTCACCGATCCGGCTGGTGTGGAGCTGTCAGCAAGTGCATCGGCTGGAGAATATATGAGTTTTTATCGCTTCAGTTTAACATTCTCACTAACATAAGACACAACCAAGGTAACGACACATATCAGAGCTTCGTGCTCGCCTGAATTTACCAAAAGTGATATTATATAGTGGAAGAGTTATTATATCCCTTGTAGTATTAAGTGATCACCGCCAGCATCCCGATGCATCCGCTGCTTCAAAGGGTGGCATTCTGCAGAGGGTGTAAGCGGAATATCGCAGTCTCTAGGTATAATTAGCGCATAAACCTAGCAGTAAGGATCACAGCACTTCTATACTAAGCTGCTACTCGTTCTCTCCCAGCCTATCTTACCCTCACTACCGCACGTACGGACTGTACTGTACAGGCCGTTTTTCTGTACATCGCATCAAAAGTACACTCATCTATGAAACACGTTGTTGCGTTGCGTTGGTCTGCACGATACGATGCTGGAGGTGAAATAAACCTACACCGCTGTGCTGGGAGTAAGGATGGGGTTTCCATCCCCCATTGCACAAGGAACGGTGCTACGGTACGTTTCACCAACGGAGCAATGTAGCCTCTGACCGAAAGTCTCTAATGGTATCAATTAAAATAGTTTACAGTTCGTTCGCACCGGAGAAAAACGATGCAAACAGGGAGTGTGCTACCAACCACAAAACGCCACTCCCGAACTGCTCTGTAACATGTAAAGACAAGCGAAATAAGAACCTATACTTACTCACCTACTAAGGTACATAACATTTACACACCTAACGAAATGCGTAGGGGAAAAGGGTGTGCCAGCCTGGGACGAAAGATGTATTAACGTTTTCATATTTATCTTCACACACGCTCAGCTATGTGTAAAGTTAGTCACACTGCGAGCTGAACAGCACCTTCCTCCGCACCCCGAACAGAGTCTATTAGCGTTTGGATGTATTATACACATGGGCATGCTTTACAAACCGTGCGCTCGTGCGTGCTATATCGTTGCAGTGGAGAAACATTATTTATTGACAATTATCACAGTATCACAATCATATCAAAACCGATAGGGCGGGTGGGGGTGCCGATCGCAAACGAATGCAATTGAACCGAGCAAATTAGCAGAAATGCAAAGCTATTGCAAACGATAAACTTTATCCTGGAAGACTGGCCAAGTACGCAAGCAAAAGCAAACGCTAAACGGAGACATCACGCTTGTTTCACGAATCAGTATCGTCAAATGTATTTCGTTTTACGTTTACGTTTAACGCTAAACGGAGGCTTCGTCCCAATCAATGTGTGCACAGTATGAGTCATAGCGTTTAGCAAATTATGTTAAACATTGTTACAATGTTTTTCTCCCGTACAGTCTGATAACGCATCACTCTGCGCTGCGTGCATATTTTTTGCCTCTAAACACAATGTAACGATGTATCGAGCTGCACTCATAGCTGATAAAAATCACTAGCATATCACTGGCTAGAGTTGCTTGAATGGGAAGGCAGGGGAAAAGTACTCTTTTTATTTGTTTGTATATATTATACCGGTACCGGTTATCTCGACAAGGCGAGTGGGCTTACCACTCGCCGAAGGTTAAGCGGCCTCACCGGGACTCACACTAATCAACACAATTAATGCTAGTTTTTTAAGTATATCAGGGCAGGATGGGATCGTTTGTGGGCGATCAGCGAGCTTTAAGCGGGCTCGCCCGTCCCCCAAACACCCAACCGGAAATGAGGGCGAACTGGAAGCAAGCATTGCCGTGCTAGAAAAACCGAAGAAGAAGGCTCATCGTGCGCAAGGGAGGTGTATCTACGGGCAGAGAAGTCAAAACGGGAGAGTATATACAGATCGTTTGAAGGCTTTGCCACGTGGAGCGCATCTAAGTACGTGAGCCATGTGTACCATAGTAGATGTATCGAAACAGCAGCAGAGTGGGGTACGATAATTGTAGAATTACTTAAACGAAGCAAAGCAAACACTAGAGGCTGCAGCTCTCCCTCAGTTGTCACATTTTGCACCAACTGTTATCGAGTTAGATTATTGGAACGATAAGTTTAAGCGCATGGAAGCGTCCCGGGGCCGGAATCGTTTCGTCTACTACTGTTTCTTCCACCATAGTAAGCATATTCTCATCATTCGTGTATACCCTCGCACTGTAAAGCGCACAAAGTTGTTGATGTCTGTATGCGTTTTTCTCATTTCCTGTGCCCTGTTCGATGCAATCGATCCAACTCCAACCTCGGGACGCGTTTTCATAGCGGCTTGCTTCTTTGCGTGGTGGTGATGTCACTCACTCGACAAGATGTGCATCACAACTAGATAGAAGGAAATTCAAAATTAAAAAAAAAACAATACCGTAGTGAAAAAGAACGTTACGAATTAGAGTCATAAGTGCTAATCGAACATTATTACAAACAGGCAGCGAGGAATGCAAAAGGTTGCAATAGTGTCCCAAATTGAGAGAAAAGGAAAACAGCGACATAAAAGCAATATGAAAAACCCACACAGGAAAACACAGAACAAAATGACACAATCCAACCGCTATGTTGGATGTCAATGAAGCACGCTGAGTAGGGCGAACGATTACAACAACTATCCCGTGCCTAGCTATTTATTGACCTTCTCGAACGAAAATTAGGAACATTGAATTCGTTTCAAACACATGGTGTTGCGTTGGTGTAACGGAACAGCGTTCAAAAATATATATTTCTTCTTTCGTTTCAACCTTCGAAGAAGCTACTGTTAAACTGGAAAGAAGCATGTCCTATCGCTTTTCCAAAATCTGTCCTATACAAAACAAGGAAGCAGGTGTTTTAATAAAAAAAAACTACAATCGCGTGTTGACGTGTCTCATAAATGTTCTTCAATCGTAACTCGTTACAACAAAGCAAAACCAAACAAAATAAATCCTTCTTAACCCAACTCCTTCGACGACCACAGCAGTCAGTAGTCGTCTTTAGCAGTTAAGTGAACCCTGTATTGTTGAATGTGTAGTACTATTGCATTATAATCATGAATGAACTGGGGAATAAAATATCATGCTGAAATAGTAGGAAAAGAAACGACGCAAAAACACCCACACACACACACACGCTCTCTACAAAAACACCGACATACCAGCGGTGTGTATAAAAGTATTATAAATACAGTTGCATGAAGAATTATGAAAAAAGTTGTGCAAACGTAAAACACAAAAACCACAAATAATTATACAACTCAAATACACAACCAACTCACACACAACAAAGCTAGGTATCCCAGCATTAAGTGTAGTATGTAGTGGTGAACCAAATTAAACCCAAACGTCACTTGTTAGTATGCAAAATTCTAGTTAATATTGTAAAGTCCCTAATATCTAACATTAAAAAAAACAATTCCTCATGTAATAGGGGTGCACGGAATCTTTCGACCGGGTGTCCCACTGAAAACGGATTTGTCTTTTGTTGAACTATCTTTTAGTGAAAATGTTACTTTTGCATATTATACGATCGGTATCGCATTTCACTTTTGTTGGTAAACCGCCATCGGCATGCAAATGTTTGTGCTGGCGAGATGTTGTTTCTTATTAACATCGTTTCGAAGCGTACCGTTTGTTTGAAGCTTGTTTTAATGCGTTCTCATCTCTGGCGTTTTAGTACTACAGAGGTTGACAGTTGTATACCGTTTGCCTACTTTAAGAACGATCGGAACTGATTTGTGCTCCCAACCTATTGAAGGGACTCTCACAAAAAAAGAAGACGATGTTGATGTCTTTTCGTCGATGTTGTTGTACATATTGCTAGCTTTCCATTTAAGGGAATGAATGTAAACGGTTAAAGACGATGTCGGTGAAATGTGCCGGGTCATGTGTAATATTTACTATTATCCATTGTTGTTTGTCGCTATCACAAAGGCTCGTTCAGTTAGCTCATTTGCGTAGCGAAAGCGGACAACAAATCATGTCTTGCAGCAAGAATTCATTTAACGAGTCTCTCATTCTCTGGTATGCATGATATTGACTTAATCTCGTTGCTGAAACACCGATCATAAGTAACGTAACTGTAGTTAAGACACTTAGATAAGCCTCTCTGTACAATGTGGGTGGAAAGTTGCATGGCATTAGCAAATTATTTGCCCCTTCCCCCTTCTTATTCGTTATCCGTTTTGTTGAGAATCTTGCGTTTGGGGTTTGGGATAAGTTAAATAGGATGCGAACATGACGATAATTTAGAACGAAAATGAAGTAAACTCACACTAGTAGCGTACAGCATCGACGATGCATGGCCCCACACACACTTATACACACACACATAACTATTGACCCACCCGTTCGCCGTTCGCTCCCAAATTTTAGCAATTATACCAACTCGATAAGCAAACAAACCCATTTACGCGTACCGTAACGTATTATGCGATGCTATACAACTCGCCTCTCGCCCACACTCGCGAGAGGTCTAGGCGCGGGACGGTGTGGGCGTGTACAGCGCAAAATGATCTATATACAAAAAAAAGAACATATTTAACTTATACACCGCTAAACAAAATGCTGCATGTTCAACCGAATGCAACTGAGTGAACCGAGAACATACACGGAAGGTATATAAGGTTATATACATATTATTCAAAATATAGCTAACAAATGAAACTTATGCAGTAAAGCCGGACGGGTGCTAACATCCGGAAGCAAATGTATTTCCGTTTCTTGTTATTAAAAGTGACAGTAAATGCAAACAAACCAACACATCCAGAAACACTTACCGACAAGAACAACCCCAAACCTTGTGTAGTGTAACCAATAGCATGGTCCGGGACACCTCTCACGATCAGACCAGCAAAACAAATGTTGTTTAATTTTGACACTATTCAACCAATGCACCGAGTGTAGCGACTCAACAGTACAGGAGAGTATGAGAAAATCGATACAAAATCACCACGCTGCAAAAATGCAAACATATCAATGGTAAATCACGTTCAACAGCTGCAAACTTAAAGGAACCCGTATTTAAGCAGTTCTAAGTAACAACAAACAAACCGAACAAAACCGAACAAATCCCTCTAAAGGTAGATGCTCTAGACGGTACACGAAGTGGAAACAAAAAGCAAACATAAAGAAAAGAAAACATACAAAACAAAGTAAAACCCACAAATGGAATAGTTGGTAATAGTTGTATTTTAATGGTTATTAAATCAAATTCAAACGAATGGTATGATGTTTCCGAAGCCTGGTACAATGCCAGCAGGGAAAGGGATGAAAAGGAAAGGTATAGAAGCATGGAGGAGGAGGAGTGGGGGGTGCTTTGTTGAAGCGGACGGCCGGAATAATCGGATGGAAAATGGAAATGCATTAGAATGAGAAGCTGTCGTAGAGGCAGAGGGCAGATTTGCAGGGTAAGGGAGTGTCGGTGAACAGCCCGATGGAACCGTATAAAACGAAGATGGGTAATAACTGAAATAAACATATTTAGTTCGAAATTAAAATATAACCTTACTGCCTGTGTTTTCGAGTGTGATTTAACTTGATGAGCAATAAGATGACATTTTCTCAAAAGTGCTCTTTAACAACAATGTTTTCTTTATGAAAAAAGGTAGCAAAATATTTATATTCACCTTCTTCATTTGTTAGTTTTTAAATATGCTTATTTTACTCTACCAACAAACGTCTAATATATATTAAAAAAATACTGAACAAGCTAGTCTGGGGAAAATCAATCTTATTGCAGGTATTTTTCTCCTAACAAAGAAAATGTAACAACTAGAAAATTGCAACTGCTGTAATTGGTAAAGTTTTATTAAGCCAGCTCAGCCTGCCAACACGTACAATGGAACAGAACCCCCCCCCCAAATGGAAATTATATCCTGGCTCAACATCGAGATAAAACCTCACAAGATAGAATCCTTTTCAACGTTCGCCCCCTTTTATCACCCTGCGGCACATTATGAATAAATTATAGCACACAAACTTGCCCTGCCCTGTGTACCGAGCACAAAGAAACGGATGTTCCGGTGTACAAAAGAAATGCGCCGCTTATCCTGTGTGTTTTTATTGCGCTCGGTTTCCGCCCGGAAGATGAGTCTGTAAAATGGAGCGATGCGCATAATAAAGATAAATAATTATAAGTTGATGTTTAATTAGTGCAACACAGACACACATCGACTGGGGTGCTGGGGTTCTTTCTTCGCTGCGTACAGTGCTTTAAAGAGTTTTTTTGACTATTGTAATACATTCGTTTTGCAAACGGTGAACATAAAGTTTATGTGTTTTACGCCTAAAAATCGATGCAGAGAAATGGCGTGGGCAACACCCGGTTCGTCCCAAAAATAATGTCGGTAATTTGTACCGGGTCAACCAAACCGCCCAAAACAACCGCCCCGGACCGAAACTCCGATCGATCATTTCGTTTGCATATCTACACAATTGGTGGCACGTGCCGGCAGACCTTGAGCCGATTCGCTACACCATGCTGCCGCCGCACCCCGGGTTGATGCTTAACCCCGTTCAAGAGGACGGAACAAATCCGGTTCTGTCACGCCATTAGACGAACAGGGGGCTGAGTTTGAGGTAGAACGGACCGACAATACCGACCGAAACCGTGGTTGGCACGTGAGCGGCCCGGGTAGTTTCTTTGGGGACACTGATTATCCGATTGTAATTATGACATGAACGTACGTACGTAAGTGGGAGAGTCAACCGTACCGGTGGCGGCGGAAACAATGGCACCACTTGACAAGGGATAATAATAGAAAGCATGAGCATCGATGGTAAAAGGGAGAACTAACAAGGTTATATGGTTGTGGAAATGGTTCGCTGCAGTTCTGTGGTTCCCGGCTTGGTAATGCCATAAATTAAGGATGTGTTTTTTCTTTCGCCAATCTCTGGGTAATGTCGACTGTATCGTTAGTTTTTAGTTAAGACAATGAAAAATTTAAATTGATTCCCGAAAAGCATTCATCCTACCAACTTAAAAAGTATCCCATAATCCATTCTAATAAGTATCCATTCTAATCTAATCACTAAAGGATTTCTTCGATCGCCTATAAGTATAAAAAATAGTATTTATTAACCTTAGGTCATACAACAAACCAATGGTAGTAGAATTAACCAGTTGTAAATCTCTTATAAATTAAAAATTTTATCATAAAAGTTGTGTTTTAAATTGAACTCGGTTTTTTTAAGTAGTAACTTTTGAATTATTGATGCTTGTTTCCTGACTGAATTTTTGGTAAAATATGTATATGAAGTTATATTGTTATAGACTGAACTGAATCAAAGTGGATATAATATACAGGTGGGCTTAATGCCCTGCCAAGCAGGCCATTTTTAAATACCCATTTGACGTTTGGCATTACGGTTTCGGTGCGTACCTGTACACCAAAACACACCGGGTGCAAGTGTATTTTTGTGAAGATTCCAGTCCTGTAGTGGTAAAATTAATACACAATAGCAACATAACTGCTCCTGCAGTTTTGTTTTTAGTTCTTTTGCAGTGTGAACCAACTGGAAAACATCAAAATATCGTTGTTTGTAATTGTAACTGGCCGAGTGAATCGTGTTCCAACGAAGGTGTTCAAATTGCTTTTCAGCGTCTTATGTATATTATTATTTATGATTGTATGGTTAGCAATATCGGTTTAGTTTGAACAACGCTGATAATGTGTTTCTTTGTGCGTAAAATTTAGTATGAAAGTAACCAACACACACACACACTAACCATCAAGCGACCGTACCTCGTACCTGCCATACCCTTTCAAAACGTTGTTTTACACCGCGGTTGTCATATTGTTAGGAATAAGCCCACCTGTATATTACACCCACTTTGATTATTATGCCGCTGAACGAAAATGAATGTGTACGTGTCTATGTTTCGCTACATGGAGTCAGGATCGACTTGCAATCGATACTAATTTTGCCAAAAACATCATCTTTTCCGATGAAGCTCATTTTCATTTTGGTTGCTTTGTCAACAAGCAAATTTGTAAGATTTGGGGCACAGAAAACCTACACGTAAGAGAAGAATTGCCCTTGGGGCACAGAAAACCTACACGTAATAGAAGAACTGTTTCTTTACCTGGCTGATGTTTAAAGTTCACAAATGAAATCATTAAAGAATTACCTAAAACCGTTAATAATTCCCTTTAAAATCCAACTGGCTGGGTCCACTTGTCCAGCTCCTCAGTACCTCTCTAACCGTCACTTTTGTTGCATTGCCCACCAAACCCGGGCAGTGTACATGGGAAAATTGAATTACATTAAACTCTGACTCGGTTCTAACACCATTACGGCGGTATTGCTAGGGCGTTGGTTGCTCCTGGTGCCGATGATGGGTCATGTGGCGTTCCGCACACGCGTTCCCTATCCATCACGGTGAACCACACTGCGGGAAGGGATGGACGAGAACGTTTTTAATAGAGTCGAAGTAATTGGATCACCCATCGCCGTGCATGATTTTTAATTGGACACGGTGATGGTAGGACTGTGTTTTTTTTTCTACACTTCACGTGCCTAATTATTCAGTAGCATGGAAACACGCACCGAATAAAACTAAAATGCTTTTTGCATAAAGTTAAAAGTTTGCAAAACTGAAACGGGTAAACATGTACATTCAGTTTGAGATATTGCGGTAAATGTTCACAAAAAAATCTTAAGTTATGCAATGGCATAATATTACATTATGAACCATTTACTTATTTAAGCAGCTTTTTTACAAGCGTTAATTAATTACAACCAACTTTCGTTTTTATTCAATGTGCTACTGTGGTTCGAATGGTCATGCCGATTGCCACAAATCATGTTAATGGTAACATCTAACATCTCGACATTTCGTATCCTTTTAGCGACCGGAGGCATTACCCAGAAAACGTAAAATAATAACCTTTACCCACCGGTCGATTAACTACAAGCCAGGCGCGTTCACCATACAGATTGTGCTCGTTACATCCTGTCATTTGCAACGAAGCTTAACCTCCGTCCATCACGACCGATCCATCCGTGTGTTGCAGATCAAAGAAGCTTCCCCTTTATTGCTAAAAATCGATAAATTAAATGCTCTCAAACACTGTTATCCTGGACGGACGGTGTTTGCCCGTTTCTGACGTGCCGGAAATCATCTACGCGGGCTTCTAAACTCGTGCCCCTAAAAAGACAGCTACAGTGGCAAGTCGATTCGCACAGCATCACCTTTCCAACTCAGAAGGATTTGCACGTGAAAGCGTGAACATAAAAGCAGGACATGCTTTATTTATGCCCGGGGCGGACGGCATCGCCTTCCTCTTTTCTTCTTCTTTTCTCACTCCCGTAAAAGCAATCGTAACAGCAGCAGTAACACCAGCAGCAGAACAGTTGTAACAATATCTTAATTAACTCTAATGGAATCCGTACTTTGTGCCGGAGCGCCTCACCATGACGGGGATGTTTCGTTTGCGGATGCTTTTGCGGATGTTTTCGGCCGCAGTTTCATCAAGAATAACACAACCCAGACCCAGATACCGGGTGAAAGTGCGAAAAGGTGAAAACTTCTTCATTTTCACGAAGCTACTTTCCCGCTCGTTCGAACTGTTTCGCGGCATTCGGGTGAAACTTTTTCTACCCTCTTTGGTGTGGAATTTTCCGCCTTGTTTTGTTCCGCGCGGCTGTAGAAAGATGTTGGCGGCTGTTCGCTTTTCTTTTTGCCTTTTTATCCAGTCAGTGCCTTCGCGTTACATCTTGTGCCGGTGGGTTAAAGTAAGGGAATTTATAACGACTGTAGCAACAACACAGCAGATTGAGCTGCTTGTCCTAAAGATGCTCAGCCGGCGCGTAGTACGTTCGTAACAGGATAGCAATTGCTTTTCCAGAGTAAAATTAATTTTCGTTACCTGTTCCAAGACGCAGGAATAGCTATTTTCCAAGCGAAGGTTATAAAGAGGCAAAATATTAATCGAGGTAAATCGGAGGTGTTAAAAAATGCCAGCAAACTGCATTTGTGTTCGCAACAAATAATTAAATTTGCCGCAGCAGGACGATTCATTTTTATTGTTTTGTGATTATTAAAATGTTTTTCTCCCTTTCTTTGGTTGTCTGCACATTTCCATATTCTTTGCGTGTCCATCGACTATTATCGTAAACATTTTATGATCAGCAACAAAATCACAGCAAAATCTCTCAAGTTAAATATTCTGTCCAACACTAAACTACTTTCCTGCAACAATCCATCAAGGAACTTTCGCAAGGACATAACCAAAAACAAATTTTAATTTAAAGCAGTTTTTCGGTTAATGGTAGAAAAAATTGATAAGGGATGAGCATTTGTTGCTAAGATCGGAGAGCCACAAAAGTGGAAAACACAACAACAAACAGAGTATGGTAAGGGAAAAAAGGAACTAATCTACATAACGTCGAAAAAACACCCTTGTGGAGTTAACGAAGCAAAACAAGAAAAAAAATCGTTTGGATGAAAAATGGAAAGGTAAACAATTCGTTTGTATCATGGGAAAAGTCTTGAAAGAAATCTTTACTTTGAACTGTGCAGACGAGCTCTTAAGAACGACGCTCGACGCTGGAAACAGTCTCGGTTGACTACCTTTGCCGTAAAGGTAAAACCAAAACTCCTTTAAGAACGTACGTTATTTCCCGTGACATGTAAAAGCATGCCAGTTTTATAAATTTCTTTCCTAATGAATGTAATAAATAGAATGTTTTGCTATAAATCGATTTTTCTACCTCGGCAAAAGAAAATAGCTCGTTATAGCGTTAGGTCGCAATAAGCAACCTCACGCACATCTTCATCACCTTCCGCCCTGGCTTGGGGTTGGCTTTACTAGCTTCGAGTAAATGCTATATTTTATCGAATTTGGGTGCGCACGGCATGATTTAACGGTTCGCAAACGGTTTCGTTTCATGTTTCAGCCCCGGGAAGGGTGCGGATGATTTCGATTCTCGTCATGTACGTTTACCTGGCACATACACGTGTCTGCTGGTGGGACTAGTGGGACGGCGTTACAACGTGCGGGAGGTGGCGCCATACGCGTTTGCGCGTAGTAACACGACGTGCAACAAGATATGCCACGAGTTTGACGATAGGTAAACAGAAACGCGAGACTTTAGCGTATATTATGCTTTTGGTTTTTTATTACTTTCGGCTTTAAATAAGATAGAAAAGAAAATATACTTTTCATTTTACGAAATGTGCGTGTATATTCGGTTAACGTAGTACCAATCCATATTTTAGGGCTTGATGACAGTGAAATACGATATTGGAAAAATGACGACTTTAATCATTGTAATTGTATAGAACCAGAAGAAGATTTTTTTATAGCTAAAATACTGTTATGGATGGTGTTAGGAGATGCAATAAAAACAATTTGATTTATCTATGTATGTTACTGCTAGTATGTATACATAATTCAGATAAAAAGCTTATATTGGCAACTCTCTATGTTAAATTTATGTTTCATTTGGTTTTTTTTTGTCATAAGTTAACAAATGCTTTTATTTAGCAATACGGTTTGGCTGTTACTACTAAATAATAAAAAAAACAACTAATTAAAATTCTAATTGTAGACCAACTCACTCATAGTCAGCACTATTCCTTGAGCAGATTGTAATTCTTGTAGCGATGCTCGTTTCACTTCTATTTTGTTTGAACTATGGATTTTGATTTCTCGATTGGTGAAATAAAATCTGATAACGCCACATATTTTTATTAAAGCTCTTAATTCTTTTGATTTTTCATTTTGTCTAAAATAATGAACATCTACATCTACATTAAATTCAGTCAATATGACGTTCGTCCAGAGAAGTATGTTGACTCAATATAGTCTACTAAATATAATGTACACTTTTAATGTACCAAGTCTTTTCTATATAGTTTCTAAAGCCCTGGTAGTCGATAAGGAACGTCAATTGGTAACGAACGACGTGGTTCAAAAGCACATTTGAACCGTCGCCCTTTACTCAGTATTTACTTTTCCTGCTTCGTACATGACATAAATCAAAATCAGCGAGAAATCTCTATTTATAAACACTTAATGAACACGCTATGAGAGCGGAAGCTAAACTGAGATAATTATAAAACTCAATTCTGTTAAAATTTGAAACCATTGACATTACCCTTACCGTCTGATAAACTTCTCCACCTCCTCGACACCTTTATCTTCAAAAAGGTCAAACCATGCGTCCATCCAATCACAGCGCCCGTAATCTTCCGCCCACAATTGAGATGCACTTTATTTGCACAGTCAATCGATCGCACTAATTTTCCGTTACCGGTTCCGCACTATCCCCACTCTACAGCGATTCGCTCGCTTGACGCAACGTGGTGAACTTGTCGCATCTGTACCATTCACAACTTTCCCGCACAGAGTTTACAAATCCAATTTAAGATAGAAAACTGGCCTTTCTTACCAGCGCTCACGTCCCGGAAAAGGGCAAATGGTCAACACAAAGGTACAAAGCGAGTCCTTCTTGAGGAACACAAAAAAAAACACACACACACCACAATAGCCACCGGAGCCAATACAACAACGGCACCGACTCGCCTAACAGCAGCAGAATGTGGGTGGATGAGCGATAAATGAAAAGAAAGCGCAAGGACACGCTCTTTTCTTCAGCGGTCTTCCTGTTCTACAATCGGTCGTTCGCATCTATTGTACGAACAAAACAGAAGTTCTTTACTAGCCGGTACGAAATCTCGCTTCAAGTACCATTGATTTCGGCCAGAGTCTCTTCACACTGCAACAAGAACGGCCCGAAGGATTTCCAGCCTCATCCCGCCAGATATGTGTTTTTCCTGGGCTGGGCTTGGCTTCCCTACGGTTGATTAAAGGTGATAGAACACGCTTCACCTACAACACGCGTACGGGAGAACGTGTAGGATGAAGTTCCACCCGCTTCAATTTCACCCTCACGGGTGAAAAATTGGCGAACGGAAAACCTTTTCATTTTCTGCCCGCAATTGAAGGACTTCCGCACATGCCCGTCCACACACACACAATGGGTGTAATCCGAGCAGCAGCAGCAGCAGCAGCAGCAACTCCGTCTTTGGTGGAGGAACATCGTTAAACGCTCACTAAGCTTCCTTCGTTAAAGGAAAATTCAATCTTCCCTGCATGTGTATGGCGTGTGGGAAAAGCAAACCGTAGACAAAGTTTTTTTTTCTTCTCTGGATGAAAAGAAAGATCGAACTCCGTCCATATCCGGTTTCCGTTACATCGCTGGGTGCATTGGAAGGAAGCTGTGCAAGCGAAAGATGCACTACACTTCGCACCAACTTTGGAACTTTACATCAGACGGATTTAGTTTCATTATTAATTGTTCGGAGAATTGAATGCTTCGTTGAAGACAAAGGGGCTAGATAAAAATCCTTTTTTGTGATTTTCTTGTAGTAGCAACGATTAAAACAGTTCTCGTTCAAACTCTTACCAAAAGCGTATTTAATAAGCGCAAAAGCAAAACATAACCCACAACGCTTTCAAGGGTGTGAAAAGACACAATATTGTCTTTAATATTTCTCAGATTGCTTTCAAACAATGAATCCAGCCGCTGGGGCACTAATCTCGCCACGGGTTTCTGCCACCTTCCTGCAGCCAATACAGCAGCACAGCAGGATTGCCGGTGCCCTCTGTATGGGGTGGCGCGTGGTGTATAATCCGGACCAGCCAAACCTCTTCCCAGTGACCATCACCGCAACAAGGGTGCAGCAGCATCTAGCAACATCAAACAGACGGTTAATGCCATCGAACGTACAGGCAAATAATGCTTCCCGTTTAGCTTCCTCCGACGGACCATTTTATTCGCCTCCATCGAGCGAACTCCTGACGAGCGAACAATTTCATCTAATGTCACCTGCAACGCGCCACGGTACCGGGGCAGACCAGGTTCGGTCGGTTCATGCTGTGCACACCGTTACGCAGCAATTCAAAAGCGATTGGGTAAAGGGAGATGAAGCTGAATCAAAATTGAGTGTTCCGAAAACTGATCGGATGCTGTGCTGGGAAAAATGTTATTTTTATGTCACTTTAATTGCACCTGCTATGCGATTGGTTTTGTTTTGTTTTAATATAAAGGGAAATCGGTTCGTTCTGGGAAAGGGTGCGTATAAAGGGAAGGGAGAGAAAGAAAACTTATTTTAAAGGCAGCTTGTTTTTATTTGGAGTGTCATAAACATTTCTAGGTGGGATGTGTGACGCGACAAGCGATTTTCAAGCGTTTGAACCGAAACGTGCCAGTCGCGTATATTGATGATTAGAAGAAATATTTAAACAAATGTTCGAATGCAAGCAAGAGAAGAGATAAAATTATATTTTTTCAATCAGTACGTTCGTACTATTCATTGTCGTTACTGATATTTTTTAATAGTCTAATCGCCATTATTTCTTGAGTTATACCATAAAAAATATTTAAAGGCCGTTTCATTGCAAAATAGACATTACTACTCTCGAACGCGGCTAAGAGGGTTTCATCAGATTTGAACAGAGTCCATGTCTCAGAAGCATACGTGAGTACTGGAACTATATAGGTTCAATATAGTCCCAGCTTCGTCCGTCGCGACAAGTTTTGTGCGGTGAAATGCTTCCTTAGGCTATAAAGTGAGGGTATATTGTATTGTTAAATTATTTTCATGCTGAAATTAAGCCTTTTAATCATATCACAATTCCTTGATTCTCTCTCCATGTCTATCTACGTCCACCATTGCGAAGCTACCTCCTTATTGGCCACAATAACCATTGTACATTTTTCTACTCACTTTTCACTCGACATTCTTGCTGCCATCCACCCCCCCATGGCTGCGTTAATCAACTATCAAACCAACGACAACCATCGACCATCCCCAATGTCGCTTCATTTTCATGGCATTTACCACCATTCACCGCCACTGTTCACCAGGATGGAAAGATTCCATTCTGCAACTGCCGAAGAAATGGCTCTCGACGTCGGAAGCTACGGACGAGTTTGGATTCCCCCAGGTATGTGGCTATAGTGTCTTTGCATGACTATAACTGGCAGACCTGCAGTTACTGCGCCCCCCCACAAAAATCTCACTGACCGACCGTTGGCAAGGGTTTAAAAGTTTGTGGAATGTTATTGCAAGGAAGACGGTTGCTCACCGAAATGTTTTCCCTTTCCATTCCCATCCTAGATGCTGCCCAAGGTACCCGTCCCGACGGTGGAACAAACAATGAACGAGTACCTGCGGGTACTGCAGCCGATCGTCACTGCACAGCAGCTCGATCGGACCAAATCGATCATTAAGCAGTTCAGTGCCACCATCGGACCGGGCCTGCAGGAGTATCTGCTGGCGAAGCGAGAAGCCGAGGACAACTGGGCGTACCACTACTGGCTCAACGACATGTACCTGGACAATCCGCTACCGCTGCCGATCAACTCGAACCCGGGCATGGTGATGCCACCGCGCAAGTTCACCACCGTTAACGATCTGGCCCAGTTTGCGGCACAGCTCATCGATCAGCTGATGGACCACAAGGAGATGCTTGAGGGGTAGCCTACTTTGGTGGACACAGCAGTTTTGCTGCAGGATTCGAATCACATTTCTTTTGATTCTTCTTGCAGAGGCGGCCTGAAGCAGGAACGTGCGACGTCACGTGAGAAGGGACAACCGTTGTGTATGGCACAGTACTATCGGCTGCTCGGGTCCTGCCGACGTCCTGGCGATCCTCGCGACAGCCAGTATCTACCGCCGGGTGGAGAACAGACCGATGCACATGTGATTGTGTGCTGCCGCAATCATGTAAGCATTCCAGGCCAGGAAAAATCGTGATTTTTTTTACTAACACTAACAGTTATTCCGAATAACTCGTTTACTGAAATAGATGTACTGCGTACCAGTAAAGGCAGGCGATCGTGGACGGCTGAACGAAAGCGAGCTGGCCGCCCAGCTGTTGCACATTCTCAACGAAGCCCCCGGGCTACCCACAACGGAGGCGACCGTCGGAATTCTTACCACCGAGCCACGTCCCAAGTGGGCCGCCGATCGTGAGATGCTGCTGGTCGAGGAACGCAACGCACGGAACATTGAGCTGATCGAGACGGCACTGGTGGTCATCTGCATCGACGAACCGATCCCACTGTCGTACAATGCGCGCGGATTCAATGGCTCTCCGGCCGGGGCTCACTATGCAGGCGGCCGGGACGAAAGCAACATGGCGCACGAGATGATACACGGCGGCGGTAGTGCGTACAACACTGCCAACCGGTGGTTCGACAAGACGATGCAGTTGATCATCTGTAACGATGGGACGTGGGGACTGTGTTACGAACATTCTCCCTCCGAGGGCATTGCAGTGGTGCAGCTCCTCGAAGGCATTCTGAAACGGATTGATGAAGCAGCGGCTAAGGAGGGTGCGGCGAAGGGACAACTTCAGATGCAGCAGTCCCATCTGCCACCGCCGGAACGTTTGGAGTGGATCGTGCGGCCGGAGATCGAGCGGCGTCTGCGTGAGGCAGCACGATCAGTGGATAGGTAACTGATGACGATCCGTATCCAATCTTTTCTGTTAACCGAAAGCGCACTTTAAGCGCACAAACGCGTAAAGACTGGTCAGACCATTTTGTGAAGGAGATATTGAAGATCTCAAACTCCCTGTTTGATAAGGCATATCGTTAGTACGGGTATTCATAACGCGATGGGGAATCAGACCATATGGCCAAAAAGAGTGCTTGATATGATTATTTTCCCTCTCGAGTTCCTTCGGTTCCCTCATGCATTCTATACTGCATGATTCGTTAGCAAAACATGACGGACATGAATGAGCCTGGAAGGTTTAGTGGTTCCTTGATATCTGGATATCTGATATCTTAACTTATGTCGAACCATCTTGCATTGACTGCTTTTCTTCAGCGTATAAGACAGATTGACTCAAAAGCATATAGATTTGGAGTTGTATTTTACACCATAGATCATCTTATACGTTTTTGTGTGGAATATAAGCTGCTATATCCGTTTTCCTGGATGTTTTAGGTGAAGAGCTGGGAAAACCTTCTGAAAACTCTATCCGGGAAATCCTAGTGCGAATGGTTTTAAATTTCTTAAAAATAATTTTGGACTGTAAAACAAACGGAAGGGGTTAATTGTGTGATTTTCCTTCAAACAGTTTCTTTGTTTCGCGAACCACATTTTTTCCTTTTCTCAGGAGTTTTTCTTGGTACGTTAAAATCTTGAGCCTGAGCCGCTTATATTCCTCTTTGCGTGCCTACGTTCTATGCTTTTGCAACATTACTCGGTCACTAGTCTACACTCTTTGTCGAACCAGCCAGATGTGATGTTGCCACGACATGGACGGAGTGTATTTTTGGCTTATAATCTTAGTTTAAAAAGCGTTCCCCCTTTTGCTCGTAGTTTTGTATCTTGTTTCTAGTAGTAAAGACCCATCCAAGGCGGCTTTGAATGCTTTTTGGACATTGGTCGAGAGGCAGCCCTTAGAGAATCCATGATGAGTCGAGGGTGCATGTTTTTTCAACCTTCATATGCTCGAGGTCGGGTGATTCTACACCGTATCACTAAGCCAACCAAATCGTGTGATCGAAGTCGATATTAGCTCCTCGGTACGTTCTGACGTTTAACAGACTCGACTGTCGTCGGCGGCTTATCAACATGTGGTCGATCTGATTGGAAGTAGCTCCATCTGGGGACACCCACGTGACTTTGTAGATATCCCTGCGCCCGAATTTGGTACTTCCCACAGTCAGATTGCTCGCTGCAGCGAGTTGGACCAATCTTCTACCATTATCGTTGCTGTGCTCATGTAGACTGTGGCAACCAATGTATTGGCGGTACATTGGTTCGCTTCCGATTTTTGCATTGAAGTCCACCAGGATGAGTATAACAAATGGAAACTTAAACTGAGTGATGAATGAACGAATGAATGAACGAAAGAACAAACGCACTACGGAGGCGAATTGCCCACCAGATAGATGGACAAATGAACGAAATTCAGTTCTTTAATATGAATGTACCGGGACGTTCAAATTTGTTGAAAGCTCCCTACCTTACTAGCGAAGTAATCCTTGTAATTGGGCCACACATAAGCTAGGTAATACAAAAGCTCACTGTGCTTCAATTCTTTCGTTCCCACTCTAGACGTATTGAAGACCTCGATTTTTACGTCTACCGCTACAAACCGTTTGGTAAGAACTTCATCAAGGCCTGCCAGGTCAGCCCGGATGTTTTCATTCAACTGGCACTGCAACTTGCATACTATAAGTGAGTAATACTGGGACGATTCTCACACCGATCCAGCTTTTATTATCTCTACTGCCTTCCTCCATGACTCCCTTTTCCAGACTTTATGGACACCTGGTAAGCACGTACGAGAGCGCATCTACCCGGCGGTTCCTGCTCGGACGGGTCGATTGCATCCGATCGGCCAGCATGGAGGCACTCGAATGGGCCAAAGCGATGTGCCAAGGCGAGGGACCGAACGTGACGCTCGAAAGCGACAAGGAGGACGACTACAGTGCCGAAGCCGCCGCAGCGGATGTCAAAAAAGTAACTTTCAGTATTTACAGTGTATGTAAAAACCAATGCAATTGCTCTCCCCTATCTCTCTCGGTCCCATTGCCACCGATCTGCACACAACCCTTTCGTCCTGCCAGCGTCCTTACCTTCTTCCTCTCCCTTCCTATCCTATCCTTCTGCGCTAGATTCGCTAGGTTCGCTAGACTAACTATGCATCTTTGTTCGTTTTGTACGCGTTTTCTTCGTTTCTGTGGTACTTTTTTCTCTCCCCCGTACTCTTTCCATCCACAGAAGGATCATCTGAGGGAACTTTTTCGCTGTGCGGCCGCCCGTCAAACCGAGGTCATGGTGCAGAACATTCTCGGCTACGGGATCGATATACATCTGCTGGGGCTGAGGGAGGCCTGCCGTGAGCGGGAAGGAAACATGCACGAGCTGTTTACGGACGAGTGTTACAAGATTGCTAACTGTTTTCTTCTTTCCACCAGCCAGGTACAGGGAGCACTATCCCCTTACGCGGGGACCCACACGCACACTTCTTCTTCGATGTTGCACTAGACACGCGCACCTTCCGCACTACCGTTAGTTATCACGATTCCTGCACCCACCGAATGCACCACCAAAAATGCACTTTCGCACACCTGCACCACCAAGGAACTCAACGAAATGGACAGGATATGCCGGGACAGAACTGACCACAGGGATATCTGTTTCTTCATCTGCAACGAGCTCGGATGACTCTACTCCTAATCAACCAATTAACTTACTTTCACTTTTTTTCTTTTTCCACCGCCTGCTTCGTCGTTCCATTGTCCCCCTCTGTAGGTGGCCTGCTCGACCAACAGCTTCATGGGATACGGACCGGTTACGCCGCACGGTTACGGTGCCTCGTACAATCCGCACCCGAACGAAATCATCTTCTGCATTTCCGCCTTCTTCACGTCGGACAAAACGAGCGCGTCCCGGTTCGCCCGGTCGCTGCAGGACTCGCTGGACGCGATGCGCGATTTGCTCTCCTAAGCGTCGCGTGCAATTGTCAGCAGCGTACAGATATCGCCGGTGGCCTTAAACGAAAACAAAAAAAAACAGCACGAAGATTGAAATCGAACGATTTGATTGGCATCGGGTGGTTTTGCTCAATCCCTTACGCCATGCAAGCGATTAAAAGGAAACACGAGTTGAAAGGGGCGCAATGGAGGCCGGAAAGGAGTGACGTTGAAGTTGGATAGCTAACGCCATTCCAACGATGCGAACATATCAGAAGGAAACGAAAACATATCAGTTTTATCCCAATGGGACTGTGTAAAACGTCCGTATCGTGTGATCCTTCCCATACATCGCTACGATCACACGAACGGAACAACCAAAGAAACGGATACATATCATTAGATCGTAAGGAACCGTCATGCGGCAGGACAGTGGCAAGAGCATGCACCCTGCTACATGCTTTTACAGCGCCACGTGTTATTTACAAAAACTGTATTAGATGAACGGTCACAGGGAGTCAAGGGAATTGTTTGTTGTTTTTCCTGAACAGTTTCTAATTTAATCCGTCACCGAGTACTCCTGCTAAACAAGTATTACTGCGTTTAAAGTAAGCTATTTAAAAGTTGAATAATCGTGTAGTAGCAATATTTACGCAAGCTTCTTTTTTTATCGCATCCGCAGCCCCATTATGTTACGCATTGTGTCCACTTCGAGCGGCACAGTGCGCTACATCCTTTGCGGCCTTTTCAGGATGACGATAAGGGAAGTGTTTGTTGAGTGCGGGATATACCAGTATGTAACTTTAATCAGTTGAACTATTGCATCGCAAGTGTTGCCCGTTGTTGCTGTTAGTAGTTGTGATTCGTGTCGTTACTCTGTAACTAAACGAGGTTCTAAAACAGTTCTATTTACTCAAACAGAAGCTATAAGCATGTGTTTAGGTTTCGATTGGTACGATAGCAAAGCAAGTATCATTTCCCTGTTAAGTTCACTTCAAAAGGAAACGAAGCGAGAAAAGAGCTTTTGGCTTTAGCGAGACACAGGGTGTGTGCTGTCGAAGGGACACTTATTACAAACAAAAGCTTAGCAGTGTTTATAGTTTAAAAAAAAATGTGCGTTTTAAACGTTTGCGTGAAATTTGAAAGGATATTTTAAAATTAATGTTGAAGAATGTTTCTGTTTCTGTTGAAATTCAGAGTTTAAATACCAACAGCTACTAATTATTGTTATATTCAATCATAGGGTGGATTTTAAATCGACTTACATGAGTTGCTTCTGCTATAACTATTAAGACTAACAAAGTGTATGTAAGCAACATATCATTATTAGTGCTATCCAATCGCATAGCATCGGGAAATGCATAGTGCACCACAGCTCAACCGGGATGTGAGCTAAAGTATATACATTTACATATATGCCCGCACAGTATAATCTTGTCCATTCATCATTAGGCGCATGGAATCGTCACTCGATTCCGGATAAAACGTACGATAGCAAAAGCATGTTTAAATATTAGAATGTTTAACAAATGTAATCGTCTGTTTCGATGCGTGTGAAGGAGCTAAGCTAAGGTGGAAGGTTAGTGCAGAACTCAACAGGCAGGAGGCAGACAAACAGATGACTGCTAATGTCATGTGTTCGTAACGTGTTGTGTAAACTGTAAACCCAAATTCGCACGTGCAAATTCATCGTTTGCATTAGAGCATAGTATAGGACGCGTGCGGCATCGATGGCATCGATAATCGACCGACACACGCGCACCCAATATCGCCATACATATCAACCACTAACGAACGGTTACATATCGAATTATCGACTCTATATACGTATATACAAAAAACCAAACAAATCCTACCACTTTAGCCGATGAGGCAAAAGTATCTCTACACATGTCACATTTTTGAGCGAACGCGTGCTCCAGTGTCACGCACCACCCGCGTTACATGGTCGCCTGCCCAAAGCCAGACCCTCTCTACAGCTGCAAAGCGTGAGCGGTTCGGTCGGCGGTGATGGTACATCAATTATTGCTGACGCGTGGAAACAGTTTTAGGAAAAGAGAAGCTACGATGTAAAATATGATTTATCAATCTATAGCGCGTAGAACAGTGAGTATCATGTGTGTATGTTAGCGGGCGTTTTCTGTTACTTGTAACGCTTGCGCGCACCCGTAACGCGCAACGAGTATTAATGGCTTTTTTAGCTTTTAGCAAAGTGTTAAACCGTGTTCAAATCTGCTGTCTGTAGACACATTATGCTGACCACTTCTCGGTTACGGCAGGTTTACTGGATTTTCATGGCAGGCACATCCCACGTGGAGATGAAACGAATAGATTGCAGAATTTCAGTGCCCAGTGCCCAGTGAGTAATACCAGTTCGAGTAACGTGCATATCGAATATCTATGAATCGAAACCGATCGAAAGCTTAACGCACGAGGCAAACGATCTGTAACCAAAGAGCATGCATACACCTGTGGTACACGAAAATCACTAAACATCAATAAAAGATTCAAATAATCAGTACCAGTACCAAAGTTATCGTCCTTTACATGTTGCGTCAGATTCGTTCTTTCCCGTCGATCCGTGTAGTCGAAAGTTTTCATTGGTGGTTGGCCAGTTTCTGTCCACAATATTACATATATTTTTGTTTTTTAAACGTACACGCTAGTACAAACGTTGAGGCTTTTCCTGTTCCTTCTTACATAAAATACCCGTTGAGCTTAACTACTAGCGCTTTGATCACTGACAATGCGTAAGTATACAGTGCAGTTTCTAGTTGTTCGAAAGAAAGTAGGATGTGAGGCAGTCACAAGAGGTAAAATCAGTGGGGGTAGACGTACTTAGGACGTTGTGTTCTATGCTCTAGGTTGCGCATAGCGCAGTGTTTGTGGGGAATTTTTCACTTACTAGAGAGTAAAAAAATAGTTAATATACTTTTGGACACCGTAATACGAACAATGACGCGTACTGAACACACAAATAGACACACGCACACATTAAGCACTGGCCCAAATTATCTTTTCCTGCTAGTTCTTTTCTTATTCCCTGCCGTCTGGCTGCACGAAATTGACTGTTTGGTTATTTGTGTGTATGTATGTCTCGCAGGAAGTAAGTAGAGTAAGTCTAGTAGTAGCCGAAACATGGGACAGCTAACGCCTTCTCTTCCCACTAGGGGGTCTAGGAGGTGGTAGACTTTAAATTCCGCCGGAATGTTCCACGTAGTTTCTTGTCAATTGCCTCCGAATCGTAAAAAGTAAACTGAAAGGGGAGGTACAAACGGTACGATGAATGGTCTGCTTTTCTTAACTGTAACTCTCAGTGGGTTTGTTACCTTGCAAAAAATGTGTTGCAACAGTTCGTCAGCCTTTTGTCTGTCCTTCGGATCATGCTGCAGACAGATGCCAACGAAATCTTTGCCCTCTTCCGAAAGGTTTTCCGGAATTTCGGGTGATTCGCCCATGCCCACTTTAAACATGATTTGAAAGTTTGAATCAAACTGATGCCATGGTCGCTGAAAAAGTAGCGGTAAGAAAGTGTGGGTCAGTTGTGAAGAAAAGGGATATCCGCGATCGAGGCCAAGATTTTTACATACCAGTCCCGATGACATTTCAACTACAACGCAACCCACCGACCAGATATCGGCCGCCCTTCCATGTCCTTCCGTGTTGTTGCGAGTAAATACTTCCGGTGCCATATATGCTGCGGATGAAAGGGGACGAAATTTGAGTACAAATTCGAGCTGAACGCTCAATGCAACTCTACCAACCTTGCGTGCCAACGTAACCCTTCAGCTCGCCAGCCATCGTGGTGTGGGCCTGAATCTTAACAGCCGAACCAAAGTCCCCTAGCTTCAAGAAGTTACCATCCTTGTGCAGGAATATGTTGGCCGTTTTGATGTCCCGATGTACGACCCCATTCCGATGCAGCTCTGCTACGGCCGACAGGAGCTGATGGGTGTAGCGACGCGTTTGCGCTTCCGGCAAACCTCCGTTCAGCTCGACCAAACTCTCCAGCGTACCCTCGGGGCAGAGCTCCATGAAGATTATGAGCTCTTCCTGAAAAGGCCAAACGAAAGCATTAGATCCGAACACATCCATCCAGCCTGCTTATCCTGTGCTTACCCTGTGCACTTCCACTCCGTAATACTTCACCAGGTGCTGATGGTTGATGCCTTCGAAGATTTTCAGCTCCTCGGCCACCTTTCGTATCGCGGCCGTCTCGCCCGGCTGTATGGCAATCTCCTTCATCGCCATCAGCTCGCCAGTCGAGTTGTTTACCGCCGTGTACACCTTTCCGAACCGTCCCTGACCGATCTTGATGCCACGATGCCAGCTAAAGTTGACGCTTCGCGCTCGGTTCAGCGTTCTGCTATAGTAACTGATTTCCTTCACGTTTCCAATCAGATTGCGTTCCCGCAGCCATTCGTCCAGCTCGCAATCGAGCTTATTGACCGCGTCCCGTATCCGCAGCTGTCTGAGAGGACGCGTACCGTGTACGCACGTCTCGTCACCACCACCCAACAGTGTCGCGGAGTTTGGAGTCGTGGGGACGCGCAGCTTCACCTCGCTCACATTGTCACAGGACGTCTGCTTGCGATACAGGTCCGCCGCATCGACTGGACTGTTTGCCCGCAGCATCACTCCGTCCTCCCGCAAGCTGAGCTGGTTTTGGAAGCTTTTGCTTGGTAAATTAATCATCGGAATCGAAGCCCGACCTGTCGTGCTGCTTCCCTTTGCTGCTGCTGCCGAAGGAGAGGGTGAAGATTTGCGCGACCGTGGCGACTTGCGTATGCGCTCCGGTTCGCGTATGTTTCCGATCACGTGGGAAATGCATGCGTCCATTTTGAGCTTCAGATCCTCAAACTCCGCATCGGTTAGGTGGCTGGTGCAGAGTGGATCACAAGCGGCAATCAGAAACTCTAGGCCCTGGTTTGCCCAACGGGGTCGTAAGCCACGACCGCGTTCGCACCGCTCCATCACAAAGTTCATCCACAGCTTCGCAAACTGTATGATCGCCTTGGCCAGCATCAGTTCGGAATCACCGTCCCGGCAGTTGTTGAGCTTGGTCTCGTACAGCCGGGCCACGTCCTTGTGATACTCGAACCCAAACTTGTACCCCTGGTGCAGTATCTCACGCACACGCGTCAACGCTCCGATTCGATCGGTTTCGTCGAACTCCTCTAGCGTCTCGTCAGAACACAGCAACTGTAGTTCCTCAATCACTGCCGACAGCTTGTTGCGCAGCAGCAATGCGTTTCGCTTCAGCATCTGCAAACTTTCCACCACCTCGGAACAGACGGGACTGCTGATGGCGCTGCTGCAAACGTTTCCGTCCTCAGCAAAGCGTATGCCACTCCGTCGCATACTGCCACTCCTTAATACTACACCCACCAGCTCCTGGTCATCGTCTCCGTTCAGCATTTCACTGTCCGAGTCTTCCTCGCAATGATCCCGATGAAAGTCAGCGTGCTCCAGATCGCGGAACAACGTTTTCGCAAACGCCATCGTTTTTAGGGCCTTCTCACGGGACGACGTAAACATACGCTGTGTTTCCCGGCACAGGGCAAAGAACTGCCACTTTTTGTCCGTCGTGTTGTCGATCAGCTGGCTCTTCTCCATCAGCTCCTTCAGCTGGCGCATCATATCGTTACCCGTGCGCAGCAGCACGCGTTCCACGATGCTGCAGAACCGCTTCGCTGCTGGCCCATGCTGCCGCGGTATCATCGGACTGATGAGCTTAGTGAATCGCCACTCCTCGTCCAGCACCGCCTTCTGATGGCCCTCCGGCACGGTGTCCAGTATCCACTGCTCACACAGCTCCAGATAAAGTTCGAAAATGTTTCGCACCGTCTCGTCAAACAGCTCCATCTGGTGCATGTACTTGTTCAATTCCTGCTCCCGATCGGACAGTACGGTGTTGATGTGCTTCTGGAACCGCTCCCGATGGATCATGGCAAGCGTTAGGCCCTCCTTCAGCTCTTTAATGTGCTGCTCGAGACTGAGCGGATTCGGTTGCTTTGGGCGCGTTTCAAGTCGCATCTTCAGGAACTCGTGTATTACCTCCAGCGGGATGAGAGAAAGAAACAGGAAGGCGGACACGTACGAAGGAAGGTTCAGTTGTTTCGCTTCTTCGCTCCACGCTCCGTACCGACGCAGTTCGATTTCCTGTTCACGTTCGAGCGGAGGCTCTATGCACGGTACATCCTCCTCATCGAACAAAAAGTCTTCTTCCTGCGTTTGGCCCGGCTTTTCTAGCGTGAGCTGTGCCTTACGCAGCACCACGTTGTGTAGACGGTGTAGGAATGTGAGCGACTTTCCCAAACCGCGGCACTTCAGAACGTTTTCGATGTATTTTCTGAAAATGGGAGCAGGAAAAGGCGACATTATTGGTTGGATCCTTCATTCTTTTACCACACAAGGAGTAGTTTTGCGAACTAGAATAGTTCGCACGCAGAGAACGTAGATAAAAGCTTAAAAAAACACGTTCCAAAACCACTACGAAACATTCTTCAAGTTTATCAAGGGGTTAGGGGTTCGAGGATCAGTTTGGATACAATGTGTTATGATCATTGGATGAAAATATTACATTTTAGTGCATTATTCATGAGATGGAGCTTACTTAAAACAGACAGAAATATTGTTAAATAAAGATCTGAATTTTTTGGATGGCAGATTTAAAAAATGACTTTAAACATTAAGAAAACTAACACATAAACAAAGCAAATAACAAAGATCACCTTTTAATTTCACATACGAGTTAGAGGTACTCTATCCTATTCATTGATAGCGTTTTAAACCATTCAATAATCCACCCAAATTTGTAATAGAATAATCTTTTATATCTAACTATCTTTAAGATAGTTTCCTCCGTTTCGATTTTTAATGTAAAAATTGTGAAAACATTTATCAAAAGACTTAAGAAGCTGCACAAAACCCCAACAACTTACCGGTATAAGGCGTTTCCCATGCTTGAAGCCGACTGGGCCGAAAGCTCCGTCAGTGTGTGTTCGTTGTAAAAGTTTAAATTGTTCATGTACCGTCCGTACTCCGTGTCACCCGGAAACGAACGCTCCTGGTTTAGCGACAGCTCGGAAAAGTCTGTCTCATCACTGTTGGTGCTCTCGGACGCACTGCCATCACCGGCGCAGCTCCCACCATCGGCGAACTGGACCCTTTTCGAACAGACGCTTCCGTTTCCTGAACCAGAAAAGGATCCGCCGGATGTCACCGAACTACCAGCTGCACTACCGTTCGCATTAAAATGGGTGCCACTGTCAGCGCTACTGCCACTATCGTCCTGTACGGACGAGGTGGACGATCCTTCCGTCTGCTGGTCCATGATCGGCCAGTGAATGGACGATTCCTTCTTGGAAGGGCCCTGCAGCCGAGCGAGCAATTTGCCCAAAATCAGCAGCGTCATCCGGTGCTGACGCGTCATATTGTACCACAGGCACATGGCCTTCACGCGATTCACGAACGCTTCACTCTGGTACACCGGAAAGGCACTTCCCATCGCACGGGATGACGGAAACAGGCACTCCTTCGATTCCAGCCGCAACAGTAACTCCTCTACCTGTTTCATCGCAGCCGTCTGCACTTCCAAACAGTCCTTGCAATACATCGAGAGACATCCGAAGCAAAACCGCCCACCATCCGCACTGCCGGTAGTCGTGCCCGTTTCGATGCCACTATCCGTGGTCCCAGTGCTCGCCACACTCGTCGCACGCCGCACCACGGACGGTTTGCGTTGGAAGCGAAAGGACATAATTTCATCCAACAGATCGCTGATCTCGTACCGCGCCTGGCACAGCAACCGATCCTGTTGCTCGATCGACCGGTCCGCATGCCAGGCCTGCAGCTCCAGCCAGATCAGATCGTTCACGTGCGTCTGCCACAGTCTCTCCTCGTTCGAAAGTACGCCCGACCGTGCCGCTCGCTCCTTATCCAAGCTGCCCAGCTTGATCAGATCGGAAAAGGTCGCATGAAAATTGATACGGTTCTGGGGAATCACGCAATCCGACGCCATCCGGGCGCCGGCGGTACCCTCCAACACGAACGGTTGGTTGGTAAAGATGACATCGCGATACGCCACCGGCGGTGCGGAAATGCGACATCCGACTGGGCGGGATGTGACGCTCATGAACCGATTGCACGATTCGATCAGGGTCGGTGGGGCTGGCGATCCGGCCGCTCCATTGACCGCCGCCACCGAGACTCCTCCGAGCCCGCCCGGAATCGTAAGCGGCATGCTTTCCGCCCGCTCTTCCAGCACTACGGCACCACCACCACTACCCGGGGCCGGCAGTTGCGAACCATAGTTGGCGGAGGCCCGCATCGGAAGCGAACCGACGGCAGCGGACATTTTTATGTCCCGCTCGGAGTCACGCAGCAGCTGGGTGGATCGTTTATCGCTGCGCACCTTCTCCTCGCCGTTCGCCGGTTCCATGATCATCTGGTTCAACAGGGCACAGTCGACCGTGTTGCGCCGGTCTGTCCGGGGACGGGCCAGACGGCCCCCACCGGTACGCATTTTCACAGTTCCTTCCCTGTTCAGGAGAAAAGTAAAATAGAGGGAGAGAGAGATAGAAAGAGCTCTGAAGTTACTGATTGAAAGCAAAATGTAATTTTAACACAAAAACACACACTTCAGATCTTGCGCTGGACATTAGATTTCTAATCTGATAACGTCTTCAAACAGAAAAAAGCGTATGCGCCTCGCTTGTATGAATCATCACCTTTTTTGCTTGTGGATAACGCCACAATAAGCTAAGCTTATAGTGCTTGAATATTTTTTTGATTCGTTTATAAGTGCAAATGAATTTAGGCATATATGCGGATAAAATATTATTTTAAACATGACTTTTACTGCTAGCACGAACACATCTAATTGTGCTTCAATAATAACGTTCTTCAATCGTTTAAAAACACACACTTCAACAGTGGTTCAAACGCCTATTTTTAACATCACCCATTATTGGCCTGCAATTTTTATCTAATCACACTCGTGGAATGCATTTTTGATCCGTGTTTCACGGATGGGTCCCCGTTGGCATGAATAAGTGTGTGGGTGTGTTTGTAATCGCGTGCCACGGATCATGGAGAAGAAACACATGGGCACCGTTCAATGAACACAGAACTGTGGAAATGGCACGATCGAAAACCGACCCCACGTCGAAAAGTGTTGCAAATGGAGCAACACTCTAAACACAACGCGTATACTCACATCCTTTGCTTGCTGCTGCGGTTTTTGTTCTTTATGCGCGTCCGTGGCGGCGTACTGCCATACTGATCGGCCCACTGATTCAGCACTTCGTCGATGGACGACGCGTGTGACGCTTCCTCCAGCTCCTGCGACTCGGTCGAATAGGAAAACTCCTCCCCGTGGAACTGTCGCGTGGCGCCTTCAGTATTGCTGAGTAAAGAGATAGAGTTATGGAGAGAGAGAGGGAGAGAGAGCACGATGTGCAGAAGGTTAGTAGCGCGGTTTAGGTAAAGATTTTTTAAATTTTAAAATTCAGTTTAAAATGGCCCTTTGTTTTACCCGTATTCCTGTTGCAAACGCTACAATAAGCAACTGCAAGCTCTTCGAATGGCAGCGCACTGCAAAATCGAACTAAACCCTGGTGAAGCGCGTTCAAGACAACACACCGGGAAGGTGTTGGATCACACTCGCCAGTACACGCCAAATCAAGACGTTGCTTATCTTATCATCAACCCCGGGCGCGATGTGTGTGCTGATGCTGCCCACCGTGGACACATGCCCACATCGACAGTCTAGGCTGTACTGTTCGGGTATGCTCTTCTGCTTCCCGTGTTTTTTTTTAATGCCATTGTATGTGTACAAGCCATTGTGGCAAATGATATCGAAACTTGGACGTATCATTCGATCCCTTCTCCTGCTTCGTACTGCGAAAAAGTGAGAGAGAGACTTTTCCTCCAACAATGTTGCAATTAAAGACTCATAAGGGTAGAAGGAATATCCCAATGAATGTATGGTTTGATGAACAATTATAGCCCTTCCTCCCCCTTACGCGTTAATCCAGCGAGACAAATTTGCTCTTTGCGTGTGTTTCGGTTCAGGAAAGCGAAGCTCCAGCGGAGCCGCCATTCGTTCAGCATGACATTAGAAAGCTAAGAATGCGTCCAACGGCATTCTCGCACAGCTTATGATAATACTTTTAATCGAACGTCGGGCGCTTGTTGTAAACACATTGCGTCCTGGGTAAGCGCATCTTGGGCACGTTGCGTATCTTAGACACTGCGCAAACTCACACATGGACCGTTGCCACACTGACACGTGTCCCGTTCACGCGTTAATCGCCGTATTCGCTAGATAGTGTGTTTTGCCGGCCACATGCACACACTGTGTATTACTTCCCATCCACTGATCGCTTATCATTAATTATACAACACGATACAATGCGTCCGCCGTCTCTTCCTTTCCTTTGCCTTTTTCCATCCCAAAAAAAAACTGCGATTGATTGTTTTCACCCTGTCCATCCACCCGTTTGAAGTGGATTGCTGATTGCGGGCAACTGTGCCCTGACCAACTGGAGGGTGCTGCGATTTAATGAACATTGTCACTGACCTTTTCCCGGCACCCACCCCGATAAGATCGTGTGTGTGTGAACCTTATGTGTGGGGGTTTTTAATTTTCTTTTAATGAAAATATAGCGTTACCGACACCTACACTGCAGGGTGTAATACCTATACCGGGAGTTGACACTATACTAATATCGTCCGTACGCAGGCAACCGACGTACAGCCGACACTGTGGCCGACCGTGTTGTGCTAATAGTGGCGACAAACAGAGGCCCCTGCCTCCTAACCAACAGGGTTGCATTGATGGGTAATGCCCTAAACTAGCTGACTAAGCTTGCTTTTGGACAGACCTCACACACGGACACGACCAGCCAACCCTTGCAAACCCCGGGTGGTGGTGTGGTGAAGGGCTATTTGTTGCACTGCCGCCGTTTATGATTGAATTACACTCTTTCGTACATTACACTCGTGCAAAGGGAGGTGAAAAGAGACCGGTGGGCATTCGTTACGGTTCATTACTGCTGAAACGACGCATAGTTAAGTGAAATTCCGCTATACAACAATTTAAATCCCAAAAGTTGCGGTCACCCAACACACACACACACACACACACACACACACACACATGCGCATGACCTTCTCGGGGTGGATTTGGTTTGTTTGTTTAGCAATTTTCTTGGACGGGGTGCATCTCCCACCACCCACCGACGGCTGCCGTATGGTGCCGTATGTTTGCTCACACACAGCACCGCACAGCAGACAAACAACACGTACTAACCTGCAGATCGTATCGGCACTGTCGCTATCCTCCTCCTCCTCGTCGGTGCTGAAATCAATCAGTATACCGACGCGCTGCTTCCAATTCGCATCAGCCATCGCACTGTCCACCACTGTTTGCGGCCGTAGTTTTTGGGAACTTGCGTGATGACGACACGAAACAGGCGGTTTGTGACACCTAGCAGCAGCCTAGCAGCTTTCACCTTTTTTCGGTATTGAACGACACTGTTCTGTGCTCATCAAGCAATCACGATCGTTTGACGTTGCCGTCGGGCGCACAACATTGTGACGATTGCAGAACACTTGGCAGCGGAAATGCAACAACACAGCTTTTTCACTTAACGTTCTGGCCGCCTGAGAAGTGGCCACATTCGTGTGCAGGACCCAGCTTTCCAGCTGTTGCAGTACTGCTCGGCTGATGACACCAAAACAACAAGCTGGGAGAGTGCGTTTGTGTGCGGCAGCTGTCAACCTGTTCAGCTGACAGCATTTTAAAATCCGCTGCCCAGTGCGCATATTGGTTGCATATTGGATGCATTTTGGTCAGAACGCTGTTTAAATAGGAAACTTGCAGTAGATAAGCAACATCAAAGTTTACCCTGGTTCTGTTAAACAGCACATAGGGCTTGGTCACTGCTCTGCCGCATGCGATGTTGCCGCATACTTTTGTATGGGATTTGACGTTAGTGACAGGCCATGCGAATTTGCCGTGCGGCAAAATCAAATCATTTTGATTTTGCCGCATCGCCACATGCGGCGTTATCCTTCATGTTAAATTACTAAAGAAACTGAGCTGAAACTTTAAAAAAATATTTTGAAAGGGATTAAAACGATAATTAAAAGTATCTGGTCAATATTTACTAGAAACACTTATGTTATTTTAAAATTTCCAAACTACCGTTATGCACAATTCGAATGTTTACATTGCAAGAGCTGTGACCACCCTTGCGATCACTCCATGCGAATCGGATGCGGAATATCACATGCGGGAAAGCAGTCCCCATTACCTTAAGCAGCTTTCACCTATCAAATCAAGCAGATTCAAGCAGCAATAATGAATATATAATATTTCATCCAAATAAACTTTTAAAACGCGTAGATACAAATACTCATGTAAGCAAGTAGTGTAATGTAAAGCTGAGAAAAGGTATGATATTATGTGAGGATAAAAATAACCATTAGTCTTTTTAAGAAGAGCAATAGCAAAAATACATTTTTAAATTAACAAAATTGTAACCACAGGGTGGTTCTGATAGGTGACAGCATTCAGCTGACAGCATCGACTAATTCAAATTTCAGTACTTCACAAAAAAAACTATTTAACTTAATTCTTGGTAAATAGAAACTCAAAGCGTTGTAAAATATGTTTCCTCTAAAAAAAATATTTTACTATATTTACCATTATTTTAAGCGTAAGCGATCCCAAAAATGTTTAAAAATCCTTGCACTTCTTCTAGCACATGCGCACAAAACCGTTGCCGTTGGCAATTTCCATGCTGCTTCGCTACGGTTGCTCTGATTGGTCAGTTCCAATCCACCAATGGGGTTAATTGTTTACTCCATCATTGGTTACATTCCTTCGTAGGTCAGGTGTGGATCCTGATGCTAAAAACCGGCCAGCAATGGCTGCATCGCCAACAACATTGCTGTAACACAGCGGGAACGCTCATCCAGTCCACCGTTGACACACCACGCTGTCGCATTGCACGCCGTTCAGCAGGAAGGATAAAATCTCGCCCCCCGAAAGAAGGATTCTCAGATCTAGCTAAACCTTCCACACAAGTGGAATTAAATTGGGAGGTGGATTGAAGCCGGATATATTCTGTCGTTACGTTAAAGTGTCAATATGCTTGCTGAAAGTGGTCCGATTGCTACCGAGCTACACCTTCCGTACAGTGAATCCTCCACCGTGCCCTGTTCTACCGCGAGTGAACCACCGATTATAAGCAGACCTTTATCGCCGCGAAAGTTCTTCGAACGGCTGTACGGTCACCTCGAGCGGGACGATCGTACCACCGGCAACGGTTCTGCAAATCGTGATGGAGTTCGAGTGCCAAGCGATCGTAATGAGTGTCTAACGCCTAAGGCTAGTGATGCATTTGCACTTCTAGAAACCCACCACCATTCCAGTGATTCCCAAAAATCCGTATCAGTGAACAGTTCAATCAGTTCCGCCAGTCCACGTTCCTCGCTGGCAGTGGACATTGAGGAAGATTCTTCCCTCGATGCCAGCATTTCCTCGTCGCCACGGCTGCAATCCGGCCACAATCGGCAACCCGCTCCGACCTACCATCCTCACCATTACTGTCCCTCTTCTTCTGGGTCAGACTATCCGGCTCCAACGGTAGGTGGCCAAAATTATGGATTTTTGGCTACTACACCACAGCCTTCTGGTGTCTTGCCGGTGCCGGCCCAACAGAATGCCGACCCAGCGTTGGTTGGAGGATTGCAACGGCAACCGGGCATGGCAACTGTGTCAACGTTCTTTTCGTCCAGCGGAGGCTACGGTCCACCTACGTTTCGACCGTTTTTTGGAATTGCACACGACGGAGCACAACTACCGGCGGGACTGTCCGCATTTCGTAAGTAAATTAATCGTGCGATGCTAGTCAACATTGTGGAGTTAAATTGGACTACATGGCCTTTACAATTGAGCTTTACTCAGTGTGCTTTTAAAGTTTTAGAACATATCTTAATTGTAGTTAGATATTATGGAAAAGACGTCCAATTGATGTATTAAGGACAAAAGCTGTAGCAAAGTTAGGTCTTACTAATCTTGTTTTTTTAATGATCTTTTTCCACATTTTTCCTGTAATACGAATGGAACTCCATCATATTACATATTACAGCATAATAGAGCACAATCATGATGGTTTGCCATCAGACAATCGTATTAGATAATAAATTTATCTTTTTAATTATTTGGTTCAACAATCATGTTTTGAGCAAGCTAAGCCACAATAGTACAGAGAATAGGTTTGTAGTCCTGATGCAATTTGAACAACTACTCGACCACCGGAGGGCAACAGCCCTGCTTAACGTACTATTGCTTATACTGTCTAATACTAATTCTAATACTGTCTTTAACTATATTTTCTATGTTCATCGTTTCTATTACCTCTGTAAATCGAGCCACAAACAGAAAATCACTTAAGATATTAGTACTTTTACACTGCTAGTTCATAAGAAGGAATTGAATAATTTCTGTAATATAGCAAAAGGAAATCAAGTAAAACGATAGTCCTTGTGGGTTTAAACGGTTTTAACCTAACAAAATCTCTTACTACAGGATTAATAATATGTTTGTCCTTATTTACTTTGGTTTGTTTAATCAATTAAAAAGACGTTTATTTACGGTCTGTTCCTGAGTTACACGGTTAGTTCGTTGCAAAAATATCGGAACGCTTAATAATTCGAATAATTTTTGCACATTGTTCGCATAGAAAACTACCATTTTTTTATGTTTCTTAACGCATTTGACAATCGATGCATGAAACCAGTTGCTTAAAGCACTGTCTGATTAATTACACTCGTCTCTTTATAATATTATTAATATTACTCTTTTATTCAATGAATAATTGTAGACCTGCTGAAAATATATAAGACATACATTGATAAATAGCATGAACATATAAAACAATTAACGCTTTGCCATTAGCCGGACTTTGAATGTTTGGAACGTGATGCTCTAGTTAAAGAGCCCTGCCCATGACTATCAATCGACGTAACATGAAACCAGAATGGAGTTTAATTATATGTTTAACATTAATTGCATGGCACACGCAAAGGACATTTCCGCGCGACGATTCTTACATGAAAGTAAAAGAAGCTATACAACTTATTGAACGCCAAACACCTAGCGTGGAAAGGTCGGTTTACGGTCCATTCTGCATGGATAACAATTACTTTTATACAAAATTATTTTCTGAAGACCTGCTATCTGGACATGCTTTAGGTTGTCCGGTGATGGAGCCATCTAAAATGCCGGTCTACACACGGCAGGACTGGGATTAAGTCTCATCCAGCTCGTTATCCCGCTGTGAGGACAGACTCGTCAACAACATTGACGAATAAGTAAACCAAAAATGGCCACCATGACCTGAGTGTCCGTTATCCAAGAAAAAAAAGAAGAAGGGTCATAGGGACACACATTCCATACATTTACATAGTGAATTGTATTGCATGTATTAATTTAATGGGTAGTTTAGTTTATTACAATACTTCCATCCGTTAGTTCGTCTATGCTATTCTTAGCGCTGTCAACATTTACGGATCTAAATATATTTTTTTAGAATCGTTTATTATGAAGAACATGAGAAAATGAGCATTAAAGTTCACACAAATTTAAACAACTTTCATTCGTTTGATTGTAATCGCAATTGAATGATTCCTTAACTGTTTAGAAAAAAAAAACAACCCAAATCAAACTGATCAATGAGTAGCCAAATAAAAATACCCGTACAATACACACACCACATCGACATTTTCCAAAAGTAACGGTTTGCTTACGTATTTAAACGATCAGTTTCTAACACACCCACACACCGCCGGCAGCCGATCCAGTTTCTAGTAAGACGATACGGCCGCACATGCTAGCGCAATATCCTTCTTCCTGACCGATCAGTTAATACCTTCTACTGGAAGCAAGAAATCAATCTTGTTCATCAACCCCGGTCCAGATTCACTTCCTTTTTTGCGCTCCTTTCAAATCAGGGAGCTTCTTCAAGCAGGGAACCATATGGTCCTATTCCCCTCGCGTAGCCCCTTTTTGCAACTATGTCTCCAAGAAGCGACAGGAAGAAACGGAGACAGACAGACGATGCGCTAACGGCACACGAAATGCCGTAATTTTTATGGCTTATTAAAAGATTACACAAAACGGACCGGGCGACCCCTTTCGGATATTCGGTCCGGACCAGTGCAGTGATCGTGCAGTTTTGCAGTCGTTTTGTCTGGCCCTTCAGTCTCTGTTCGTACCGCCCCCTCTAGTCACCAAAAGGTGATGAACTTGTTTCCTTGAGCCGCACAAGTCAATGAGCCTTGACGTGCGGATTCGCATGACATCGGAGCAAACAAAGCCCTAGACGCTGGACAGTCAGTATGGATGAATGGGAAGGAAGCGTCCTGCAAAAAGGGGGAAAGTGGAAGAAACCTTACGAGAACCGGTGGCGGAATTCCTTCAAAACCCTCCGATGACCTCTGGTAACACCGATGATGCCCATGCATGCCCGCGGGAAGGAGAAGGAGCGACTGTGCACCGATTATTGGTCGTGCTTCGAGACGTTTTCGGGGTCGTGTGAGTGGTTTATGTGAGCGTGGTCTTTCGGTGCAGCAGCAGCGTGTTCTCAAATTACCACAAACTGATTTTACCACAACATTTTCGCACCGTACCGCTACACGCTGCTCTCACCGGGCGATGATTGATTTCCGAATATTTTAAGGTGATTCCGTTTGAAAGGTGATCTTATCCTATCGTCGTGATGTGTAGCAGGGAGTAGGTACAAAATCGGGTGGCATGCGACAATGGGAATGCATTTCCTTCCAATGACAATTTTAATTAATTTTTTTGCTAATCAGAGAATGTATCCCGAGTCTTGGTGTAATATTAATTTTCTTCTTCTTGGGTGGCATACCATCTAGACCGGTTCCAGGATGGGTCTTACGGTTAGAAAAAATCACAAGTAGGCATTGAAACTTACAAATTAAATGCTATACAATAAAACCTCACTAGTTGGGTCCTTTTTAGTTGGGTTACTCGATGGTTGGCACCTCAGTAATTGGGTCGTATATGCCAACCAACGAATATGTCAAATGCAATGCATCATGAAAGTGCATTATGCACTTTCTTTGTTTTTATTACAATTGATACATTATTTTAAAAAAATAATCCTCGTTTTCTGGAAATTCAGTCTACTGATGAGTAGTATAGTCTACAACTATTCAATAAACTATGCAAAACAAAATGATTATTAGGTAGAAATGCGAACAAAATGCAATTCTCGTAATAACGCATGGCTACTTGGATTGTTAATGAATGATTACATAGCAGTCAAACGATCCAACTATTGACTTTTAATTCACTAGATGGGGCGCATTCAAAACGTACCTAGTAAGGTTTAACTGTAGCATAAAAAGCGAAAAAAAATTTCCACTGAATAGACTCAACAGTGGATTTTGTGTACATTTTCCCCAACAATAGTTTGATCATCATACTAATTAAATCATTAACTAAATGACAACAGTCAAATCAAAGGTCGTTTTTACATGTAAATAAAAATGTAATTCATATATACATGAAGATCCTGCTTGCGACTTTGAAGATTAATTTCGCAATATGCTTAAGAAAAAAAAAGCTATTCCAAATATCTTTATGGAACAACGACAGGTACCACCATCAAATCCATTGAAAAAGACTGCGATCTATGCGGAATCGTGGCTTCATTGAAGTATCGATCGGTTTGCAAATATGGCACACGAATACAATTACCTTTATTGAACTAGAATCTAGAATCAACTGCTACCCATGTAACATTCATGCAATTCATCAATCGCGAAATTCCATAACAGAGCCTCGATGTTTTTAGATTGTTTGAATAAGTGTCAGTGAATCATCGTATAAGCACAAACGATACATTTCTCAGAATTTTTAGGAATACATAACGGCCCCTCAGATGGTAAAAGAGTTGCTTTGACGATTTTTGTAAAATACTATCGCGTGTGCTATTAATGAAGTGATTAATCGTTAAGTGTTTCGGACTGTCCAAATACAAAAATGATAAAAATAATTCTTTAGATCTTGATTCCCTTGATACTTAATTCCAATACAACTATCTGTATGATTTCAGTAATGTCCATGTTCATAGAGACCATCTCTTTTTAACATGCTCATTTTAACATGTTCAAAAAATTCGCAAGGTACCGTCGTTTATTGTGCGGGACAATGAGACACGTCCATGACTTATTTTTGTTAAACAAAATTTTACAAGTAGTTAGTAGTTTGCTATTTTTGCTATTTTTTGTTGTTTAATGTTTCTTATAATTTCTTACTCTTGTTTTTAGTTGACCTGCCCAAGCCATTATAATATTTGCCTGTCGAGGCTTTTGAATCACCCATAATCGACACGGTAGACAACTCGTAGAAGAAGGTCTAAATGCATTTGAAATCCCCTTAATCGCAGGAATAACTGTTTTTATTTTAAATAAATTTTTTACGCTTGTGAATATTCTTGTTAAATCGTTCCTGTGCTTTATTTCCCTTTTTTATTATTTTAGTAATTATTTCCGTGATTTGGTTTGATAAAGTTAAAGGAATTGGCTTAGGAAACATGGTTGATTTCGAACTTTAGAAAAAAAAGTCTGAACTAAAATAAGGTTACAATTAAAATTACAATTAAACGTTACAAAAAGAGCATTTGTCATTAATATATCATAAATTAAGGCATTGGTGCAAATCCCCTACGGAAACAGCATTAAAGCCTTTAGCAGCCCTGATCGACGTCACAAAATTGACATCGATATCACAAAACAATGGTATAGTACCGAGTTGCACTAACTACAATTGAGAGTTTCACTCAAATTATGGAGGACGGTGGTGTTTAATGTACAAAAGGCTTATTAAATAGCATTGTGCTGTATTTCCTTGCATTCGAGGTACAAATGTTATTGTTTTTTGTTTTAAACAAGCTCTCTGATGTAATTACACATTCCGATGTTTATATATAAAGAAAATATATAATAATCTGTTTATATTGCACTTCACTTTCCACACTGTACATTGACGACATACAAGCCAAAAACAAAAGCATTCCAAAATGAAGAACACAAACCGTTCTGTGAGGTTACTCTCGTGATACTACCCACCCCAACAGCAAAGGACAATTATCATATTAGCAACAATTAGCCTCCCCTACACACCATGTTGCACTCCAAGCAAGACACACTCCAGGACGGACGGCTCATAGCCAATTCCGCAGTACGGCGACAGACAGCGTATTCACGCTCGAGCGCAAAAATATGATCGCTCTGCCTGTGGTGAAGATCGGGCTCTCCTTCCCGTCCCGTCCGTCTCACCACCAAGCGCCTCCATCCAATTTTCCCGCGATGAGCTACCCTCCCAAAAATCACGTCCTGGAAGGAGACGACACCTTGTTCCGCTTTCACGCCTCGGCACGACGACAACCGTAAACGAAACAATGGTAAACCCGGTGTGGCAGCATCCCGGAACCACCACCATCACCATTCGGCTCAAAAGAGCTGAGAAAAAGTTAGTTTTTCCGCCACAAACCATCCGACGAATAGACTTCCCCCTTTGTGGTGATGGTAGTGGCCACGAAACGAAAAGATTATCTCCCAGTATTTCCCGCCAGCAAATAAATATTATAACGACACGCACGCACGCACAGGAAGCGATGAGGGAACGGGGAAGGGCGCTGGGAAAAGCGCTTGTTTGGCAAAAGTACGTTTCCGCATCGTTTCCGGTTGACAATGAAGCGTCCCACCCTTCGCCCATCGCTTTCCAACCACACACACACACACACACACTACGAGATGTTTCGTTCGGGAGGTTTGTTTTTCCGCCTGTTTTCCCTATGCGCGCTCTGGGAACAACGGTCGGGAAGGTTTTCTTGCGTCCCTCAAAAGACGGATTGCGTTTTCCACCAACCACCACCGGAGCGGGAGAGTCGGAAGCCGGGCTAACTAAATCATTCCCTTTCTATCCGTATCTCTGCATCGGTTTCCATGATTGCAGGAATTATCATCATATTTCACAGGCTCTTTTAAAGGCTCTCGCTCTATTCGCTCTCGACGTGACGGTGGCTAAGGAGTGCCAGGGGAAAACTGAGAGATCGGCAATGGACGCAGTGTGAAAAACGGTCCTCAAACAACAGATGATAATTTTTACGCCTGCCTGACGATGAATTGGAACGAGCAATGATTGTTATTGGGCGATTTTTTTTTTCGTTGTTGTTATTGCATACGTCCAGTCGGAATAGACTGTACCTCCACGTGCCGAAGAAAGGCGATGAAGAGTGTTGCTTCCGTAATTTTTTCTACTTGCAGCGAGCAAAATGGATAGTGGTATGTTGAATTTCAATCCGATTGGAAAACGAACGCATCGGTGATACGAGTAGTGCATGAATGGTTGATCCATGGGAACATACTGGTGCATCGGATTATTAATGCCGTACAATGGTTAGGGTACATATGGAGCATGAGATTTATGGGAATTGAAGTAAAACATTATAAATCTTTTTAATAATTATTTTTTCAATTTTTTTAACAACAAAGCCAAGGCCATTAAAAAAAACCTACGAAACATAATGAAAACAACTTTGCAAAACATGACCTTTTTCAATTAGAATTTCAAAGAAGTACTAAGTACAGTAATGTAACTTTTACTTGAATGTCCAATTTGAGACCCACAGCAAGTTCGTTAACGACGCTAAGTAATTTAAAAAGTCACTCAAATTAATTCAAAACTGTTTGTAAAATACAGTACTACATACGTATTATACAGTAACTCAACGTGGAAGTGCAGTGCCTTTAGATCATTCGCCTTTAGGATAGTTTCATATTTTCTACTAATTGCAATGAAGTGTTTATTCATTTGATATAAATTTAACACAATGATCGACCTTTTTATTGTTTGCTGGCTAGATGTTCGTAATTGGCCATTAACTCCACGTTTGACAAGCAATACGGCCTGACCGTTTCTACTGAACAAAAAAATACCACTTTTGAGTCCAAATTGTAATTTTTCATGTTTTATTATTTATCTATGGCTACAAATGTAAAAATATTTCTTCTTCTTCGGTGGCACAACAACCCAGCAGGGTCAACAAGGCCTAACCAAAGCTCCAATGTGCTTTGGCTCTTTCTGTGACTGAATGTACCCATCAATATTAAGATAGTTAATCCTGCGTATGGGGGGCGGCAGCGGTCCGAATGAGATTCGAACCGACGACGGGCCTTTTGACAGCCCGATGCCGTTACCACCGATGCCGTTACCACCGAATATATATTTGAATTTATATGTCTTATTTATGTTAAACTTCCCATCTAAATGGATACATTTTACGTATTTTTTAAACCAGTGATTCCCAAAGAGATCCCTAACGCTCACCAATGGGCACGGCTGGTAAAATTTTAGTTAGCTGTATGAGTCAATGAAATCTTTATTAGAAATATTTTAACTTCAATCAATATCCAAAATTATGTTTGGATGCTACTGTACTTCATTACCAAGTAATGGAAGATTTTTTAAATTGCTAGTACCAAATTGGCCGAAGCCTACCAAAGGATCGAGCAGGCGGCAGAAGACCTCGGATAGCAGATTAATAAGGCAAAGACCAAACTGATGGTGCAACCACCAGCGGCCCTACTAACAAATACCGATATACCTAGGGATGACGTACGAATTGGTTAACGCACTTTCAAAGTCGTCCCAAATTTCACCTATATCAGGTCAAAAGTCAGCACCAACAACAGCACAGAAGTCGAGCTGCGGCCTGTTGCAACAAACTCCGAACCCGCGCACGGTTTCGCGCCGTCGTCTGCCAAGTTGACCTGGCTAGGATTCAATATAGAAAATCAAATGTATCATTTACACCAAATTCAAAATTTTAAAAATTATTAGACTATGATTTAATGTGCTTTGAGTTTTGTTTTGCCTCACAAATGGTTTAAAATGCCGTTACTACCGAAATAAAAAAAAATATTTAAAATGGGCGTTACAATCAATAATGACTGAAAAGTGGGCCCTGAGTGTAAAAAGTTTGGGAACCACTGATTGAAACCAAATTAGTGGTTTGTGTTTCATGAGATGAGCTACATACTTCAACATACATAAAAATGAACTATTCATGCCAATTACGATTCTTAAGATGTGTTTGAGGTTCCTAATCAACTCTGCTTGATTATTTTTTCCTGATTATTTTTCCCCAAAGCCCTATTTTAAAACGGCCAAAAATTGGCCAACAACGATTTTCCTATCAGTCTTAGCAAATTACACATTAAGATTGGCTGCTAGACTCTTGCTCTAAATTTTGATTTTCTTCCTTCCAAAGACGTACTTTTCTGTTCACTTGAGTACACTTTCATTAGGACCAAGACATTGGTGAAGGTGCCATAGTCCGCAATAACAACAATACAAACAGAGCAGAGGAACAAAATAATCAACAGGCGGGGGAGAAACCAAAAAAAACAACTTCCAACCTTTCTGGACAGACCGAAGAAAGAGATGAAATCTTGTGCTCAAATACAATTCAAATAAAATTCATATTTTACCATCATTACGATTCTCCCACGATCGTTTCGATAATCGCCTTGGTTGCCGGAAACGGACACAAAAATAATGAAAAGAGGAATGGAGTGGATGGTCTGGATTGCAAAAACACACCCTCCCTACCCCAGGCACATTCTTCCGTACTGTTGGTGGAACACAATCTGCTCGCACGGATCTCATTCCCTAGCCGTAAGAAGGCAAGGAGGCATGTGAAATGGGGTTTTACGTTGATGTATTCATAATAGTGTAATCTTCATCAGCTTCATACTCATCATTATCATCATCATTATAACTATCGGAGTTGTTACGATGAGGTAGAAAGCACTCCTTTACAAATCTCGTGCCGGAAGTAAAGTAAAGTAAAAGAAGATGTGAAGTTATTCGTCATCGGCGCTAATGTCCAGCTCGAGCTTAGCGAAGCGGAGTCATCTACACTAGATATCGAATTGAAAATCTCTTTTTGCACTCAGTTCCATCGATGAATATTCTATTTGAAGATTATCCTTCTGCATAGATAAATTCATTGTGAATCCATACCGACTTTGAAGATACTCGAAAAGTACAGTCACTAGCGATGGTTAGTCCAACTTCGTTAACTTGTGAAGTGAAGCAATACTGCGTGGCCGTTACTACCGAATAAAAAAAACTTGTGAAGTAAGCGCAACTTAACAACAGGTTTTCCCTTGAATTTGAAAACCTTGGGGCTGATCCTTGCATTTATCTTCATATAGTGAAGAATATTTTATTCAGAACCTATTAGGTTCGCTCGATTCCTTCAACGGAACGATGAAATTTAGGTTAAAAAAACATCATAAAGAAGTTTTTTAGTACCTACATGTTGTTTGTTCAAGTGAAGATTAAAATATGCCCTCTACTCTCTTTTTTCCTGGTAGGAACTACGTCATATTAGAACAAAGACAATGCTCAAATTTGCAAAGCAAGTTTTTACGGACGTAACATGAGTACTAGTGATGGATCATTCGATACTTTTCACGGATCGAGCCGGTGTTGAGTTCGACGCGTGGGTGCAACGAGTTCGGGTCGACCCGTGGATGCAGAAAACCATATGCGAGTTCGACCCGTTTGTGCAGCGAGTTCGGGACGGATCATCCTAGGTTCGGGTCAACCCGAACTCGCTGCACCAACAGGTCGAACTCGATTATGGTTTGCTGCACTGACGGGTCGATCCGAACCAACAGGTCAAACTCGCATATGGTTTGCTGGACCCATGGGTCGACCCGGACTCGTTGGAGTTAAGTATATGACACGAACCGCTCAGGGTCGCATACGAATGGCTCCAACCCGATTGGTTCGGGTCAACTCGCCCATCACTAATGAATAACAAACAACTCAGTTTGTTACTCATTCAAACAAAATTAAATTCAGTTTTTTACAGAGCTTTAAGCATTAAAAAAAATCCCTGGTTTTTAATGCGTCTTAATTTTACTACTTGTAACTGTTGGGAATGAATTCTCTCTTTCTCTATCTCTCTCCTCTCTATTCCAACGAATAGCGCTCTTCTACTCCTAAATCCTTATTCCACTTATTCGTGACAATCGCTTCCAGACTAAACAATACTCGAATTAGGCAGAAGTCATAGTTTGTAATAGTGGTGGGTCATACGATTTACTTCACGACCCGACCAGGAGTCGGGTGCATCTTTATTGGAATCGATTCCGACCCGTGGGAGCAGTAGGTGCGTTAGGTCGGAATCGGAATCTAGCTCGACCCTTTGAATCAGTGAGTTCGAGTGGACCCGTATGGTCAGTAGTTGCCCGAAAGCATACGCGATTCCGAACGCATTTTGGGTCGACCCGAATTCGCTGCCCCACCGGGTCGCCTTGAACCTAGGTTAAACCGACCCGACCCGAACTCGTTGCACCAACGAGTCGGATTCGCTTATGCTTTCGCGCACGTACTGAACCTACTTGCAGCTTACGGGTTGACCCGAGCGACTCCGGGTCGCTTAGGGATGGCTCCGACCCGCACATCACTAGCTTGTAGTTAGTAACACAAGTATTAGCGATTGTTGTTTTCTGCAATATGCATTCCTTTTTTAGATCTCACATTTAAAAATTTTTATAATTATTTATAATTTTTACATGTTGATCTGTCTCTTTTCATTTCTTAATGTAATTAAACTTAATTAAAAGAAGAAAAATATTGATGTTCAAATTATTAGATATGAGGATGAGCATTTGTTCAATGAAACTAACATTAAAAAATCATTATACTGTATCTGAATTTTGATAAACATCAGATTTCTAACCTACATACCAAAAGCTGTACACAAATGAAGAATGTAGAGTAGTATGTAGAGAAACTCTGAAAAATAATAATTTTGGTTTCAATTTGAAATAGCTTCAACGTACCTACTACTCGGTTCGTTCCTTTCCTTTCCGTTCTAACAAAAAATGGAACTTTCCCATCACTACTGCATTATGCATACAGAACGGAATTAACATATTCAATGTAAAACATAAGAAAAATTTGCTTGGATATGGTTCTCCGGTCTAATCTACGGAGTGCGCTAACACCATGAGCTGTCTATAATTCATTTATAAATTGAGAATTCAATCATTGGCAATTGAGCCTAACGTGCGAACTTGCGTAGTGCGAAAAGATTCGTGTACTGCTCGTGATTCGTGTACAAGACACGTGTACTGCTTAGCCAGGTGGTACACTCATATCCTGTCTAGGCCAAGCTAGAATTATTAAATAAGTAAAAAAAATAGTACGTTTTAGAGTTGTTGCTAGTAGTAGTTGTAAAATACGTAAATTCATCGGTAGTTGATGGAAATGAACAACGGTCTGTTAAATATTTTAAAATGACTGGACGATCTACGTTAAGCAAATTGTTTTAGTGCAGTTCGTTTATTGATCCATAAACAAACTAGCGACGGAACGGACGAACCCAGCCGTGACTTCCGTTTGGTTTACTTCTCCAATTTGGCCCTTCTCTTGCAAAGATTGCCTGGACTAATCCATGACTAAACAATTTTCCCGCCAGTGGCCCGACGTCGCAAAAAGGAGGGACGACCACGACGCCAACGGACGACGTTCAGCAGCGAACAAACTCTGCGTCTTGAGGTTGAATTCCACCGCAACGAGTACATCTCCCGAGGCAGACGGTTCGAGCTGGCGGAAGTGCTGAAGCTTTCCGAAACGCAAATCAAAATATGGTTCCAGAATCGTCGTGCAAAGGATAAACGTATCGAGAAGGCACAAATTGACCAGCAGTATAGGTAAGGTTCGAAAACTTTATCATGAACTGTGTTGCATTGCTTATAAACTTGGTGTACCACATGCCACCGATAGGACATTCGCGGCGGTAAACGGGTTACTGACTCCCTTCAGTCCACAGTATCCAGCGGCGTTAATAGCAACCCACCAGCAACATCCTCATCATCATACCCAAGTGCAACAGCAGCAACAGCCCCAGCCAGTACCATCGAGTACACCCGCTAGGACAAGCATTCATAGGCAGATTGTTCTGGGTGATGAAACCAAGCGCTACGAGAGCCATCAGCAAGGACCTCATGACCGAGGTGCAGACGATAGTGAGAAAGCTGAAAGATGAATGAAAATTTAACTCCCCTACTGACGAAAAGTAGTAATGTGGCATCGAAAGCGATATTGCGAGTGATCATAAGGATCGTTCAATTTAAGTGCATCGGTAGATCTCCTACAGTAAAATGTAAACATCCTTCCATATTTATTTCGTGATAGCATTAAAAAGGATATTTTGCTTGGGTTACTTACGATCATCTGTTTTTGGAAAGGTAGTAGAAGCTTGCGAATCCTCAAGTAGTTCCCGTACTTCTTTCGGATTTGTTTATTTCGATCATGTTCTCCCTCGTAGTAACAAAAAAAATACTTCAGTTTTGTTAATTTTGAAGCTAAGTTTATTGCAAAAATAGATTTTATACACCATGTTCCAAAACTTATCCAAACAAAGACAATAAATGTACACTACACACAAAAAAAAAACTGATTTTGAAAAAGAACAAAAATAAAAAAAACTTACCGAAACTTTACCACCAGTTGGCCATCCGCTCGTCCAAGCAGGTTTAGAATATAACAAGTATGAACGTAAAGTAAGTATTTGAACCTACCTCTGCTGGCTCCGCGATCGTGGCGCCACCAGCATGAGAAGCACTTGGATATTATTTATAAATAAAATTCAACATAGAATTTTCAACGGTGCGAGTATAAAACGAACGGTAATGTGCACACTTATGTAACTTATAAAATGGAAGCAAGAATAGAAAAAAAAGAAACAAGACATTTGCACAACAATGCGCACAACATTTAAGTAAGTAAAGGGGAAAAGGGAGTTGAAAGGATGAAAAGAGAAACATATGAGTTAATATAGCGGTTATCTTTTAATCGTATGAAAGCCAACACCGTCATTGGCACAACGTTTCATGTGGAAGAAAAGAAGGAGATTTTGAAGAGAAATATGAAAGAATAAAAGATAAAACCCTGATTTTTCTACTCTTCTGTGAGTCGAATAAAACACGATTAGTTAAAAAACGATACAACAAATAATGCCCTTAATCTAAGCAGTACTGTCGTTAGAAGGGACCGAAAACATTCAGTCAGCAAATCATTGCCTGTCGATAGTTTTCCAGTCCATACTGCAACCCACAACTCGTACTCTGTAGCCTAGAAAAGGATTAAAAGAGATCATTGAAGATAGACAAGCTGAACAGAAAATTCTCAATTTATCACACCATCCTCCCAATTGATGTCACGAGAATGCTGTTGCAATAACACATAAAGGCAAGGATTTCTAATAAAGCTATCAGAAATCCAATCATAACCTGAGTCCCAGCTCAAATACTCAATGAACGTTTAAACTAAATTTTAACCAGTCACTTGTCCTTAATTAACATCATTTCTAAGCGCTCGAAAATCAATCCTGATAGCGTGGCGCTAGCTCAACCTTCCCCATTATAGAGAGTCACTTCTCCGTAACATACACACCAGAGCGCGGTTCTGCGGTCAAAAAAGAGGAGTAAAACTACCAAATACAAACTCTACCAACCCTGCTGCTACCACCAAGCCTTATACGCTGTATGTTGATCGTCATCTGTGATCTGTGCTGGCCTGGACGAGTTATCATCTGACGCTTACTTTCTCATCTTGTCCGCATCATCCTCTTCCTGTAAAAATTATGCGCAGTGAATTTTACAACAAGTAGAGCTAGAGACGAGGTAGATCCTGCAGTAGTAGTTGAAAATCCCCTGGCGATTCCTTTCTTTCTGATAACATACACGCACGCACAACTATCGACAAAACTCGCTGAACTCTCTTTCACACTCTGCCCTTCGTTAACCCTCCCTCAAAGAAAATTGTCGACGAACGTCTTGCACTTTTACACGCTCAGTACCTTGCAGCAGCGGCTTCTTCTGAACCTTGCTACTCATACTCAACCTGTTGCTATTACCACACAGTGCCGTATACTAAATATGCGTGTGAAATCAACTATAATGGAATGGAAAAATACTGAATCGATACCAACGAAACTATACTCTTTTCTAATTTATTTCTTTTTTACTGCGACATGGTCTTATTCTCGAAAAGTATATGCTTCCAGTTATCATCTGTTTTCTATTTTGTGTTCCCTAAATCCTCTCGCACACGAGAGATCTTTTTTTTGCTTTGTTTTGCTTTGAGTTATACACATATAATATGCTAGTACCAAAACAAAAAGTAAACGGGTCCGGGGTGGTTTTAGCAAGAGAGGGTTGGTTTTGAACTATATGGAGCCCAACGATTTACTGTCAGAATTTTTGTATTCATATATTTCTAATCCTGTTGACTGACTCATTCATCAATATCAATGCAATGATGTTGTTACACCTTTAATGGTTTTACACATTAATCTACATTGATCCTCCACCGTTAGCAAATGTACCCTTTTACTGAACGTGAAGCTATGGATAAATTGCTGCGACACAACAACCGGCACCTATGTTCTCTTTTTCTTGTTTTATTTGTTTTAGTCTTCGTCTAGATACTATTTCACGGAAAAAACTATAAGCAACAAACCAATGTGCTTCCAAGCTTGTATTGCAAACAATTACGTGACAAATTTAAAAGGATCATTTTATATACCTTACGGAAAACAAAAGACCTCGGCCTATATACAATAAAATGTGCGAGAAACTTCTCGAATTAAGTGTCCAGTACTTCCACCTCTTATTTTCTTTTCCTTTCTTCACTACGGAAGAATTCCGATAATCCTGGCAATATTGTTTCGCTGGACATTTGCATTTGTTTTATCATTCCCTTTCCTTAAATAGTACTTTACGAGTTGCCTATCGCTCCGTTTTTTTATTTTTACTGATCTTAATCTTGTAACTAATGGTTTACTTTAGTGTCACACTCTGCAAAACAGAGATTTTAAACATGGTTTTTGTGTTTGTGGATTGCCGATCTGTCCCTACAAAAAGAAGAAGCTAATATAAGAATGTTTTGTTTGAAAATGTGTGTCAGAGTTAGTGTTGCAATTATGTGAATGCTACTATATATAAAACTCGTTAAATTCTCCTGATGTAAATCATACCTCGAATCGACCCTCCTCTTACACGCTATTTCTACTTCACTGCCATACATCTATACATTTATCTTTAATAAATATAATATACTTGCTATCCGTTTCATAGCAAACACAAGGGCTGCTCACTGTTATTTTGTACGCATAGCAACACACAGGTAGCAGAGGCGTACTGCCTACAAACTGTTGGATGTTGTTTTTATATGTTGCATCTTTCTAGTCCTGATCGGCTATGGCTATGTACGGAGTTCCTTCTTGTCCTTTTTTCTCATGTTCTCGCATGTTGTTGCGTCAGTATTGTTACACAAAAAGAGTCAAACGCTAAAACGCGCCGACACTTTCAATGTGTCGCATTGAACATTCTGCGTCTACTACTGGTGTCGCATAAAATGATAGATCTGTGCTAGCATGTATGGATGCTTCAACGTCGCCTTTTCTTCTTGATCTGATCTTGTAAAACCACCACGCTGCCCGTGCGAAGAGAATACGAGGAAAGGGAACACGCGCTAGCCACAACGATGTGAGATAACCTGCAGAACCGTTTTCCGTTAAGCAAGGTAAGTGAAAATATAGATTCAAATGCTGTCCTCCCTTGTGTCTATCACTGTCATGCGGACTGCTTTCTTCTGCTGTGTGCTGCCGATAGGACGCAGCGATTTTCCTGGATGAATGCGATAACTCTAACCAAACCACACTTTTGCTTGACGTACGTTGTAGAAACTGACGAAAACCGCACAAACTGACGAGGGAAGGGTTGCTGCGCGCCTGATGTTGCTGGGTTTATGCGATTAGTCTCTTTCTACAGAGCAAAGCGGAGAGGAGCTGATCCTGGCAATTGAATGCGCGATTCATCTTCTTCACACTACTCAATAATATTTATCTCTCGTCACTCTCTCCTCCTTCATCTCCTGTGTGTTTGTGTGCGTGTGCGTGTTGTGCATGCGCTCCTGCACTCCTTCCTTCCTGTTGTTAATGTGCTGCACGCTGCTGGGTGGCCTCCTACCGATTGTACCCCCACCTTTTTTGCTCTTTTTGCTTGACTGCCTCTTCTCCCATCGAGCCCTCATTTACGGTAATGCATCTGTTCTCTTGCCACTTTGCCATTTTACACGCAGCACTGTGCCTGTCTGAGTACGTTTTACTGTTTACGATTTATTTCTCACTCTGAATGGTATTGTAATGTACTGTTTTGGCTAGATCTTTCTAAAACTTTGCTTTGTACCTAATAAGAATGAAGAGAAATACAAATGATTTTGGGAATTAGAGATGTACTGTCAAACATTAAAAACCAGTCGTATCAATCAAAACTACCTAATAAACCGTACAAAGATTAAGAGTGGCTATAAGTTATCGAACAAAATACTGAGATGGTGTGTGTAAAATACAATGCAAACAGGGGGAGAGATGGGGAAAATAAATCTTTCATATTATACAAAACCGGTTGCTACACACTGGTGCGAGAAGAGCGCTTTGGTAGCTGATGGTCATTCATGAAAATGAGGAACACATCAGTTACAGGTGAAATCCGAATCCCTTCATCAATGCACCAAAATCTACTCGGTGCATTCTGGATGCTGGGGATGGCTATCTGCTACACTTCCTTGACTTGCCTCAGCGTCATCCTAAAAATGCCATTTAACAAATCCAAAAACTATTTCTAGCAAACAAAAGGAGGAGAAACTTGCTCACCAGCAATGTGATTGGAAAAAACAACGTGAAATAGAAGGGTACGCCGTGTGTACAGGGTTTAAAGAGCGAACTGTTATCGACAAATTTTGCATTTGTTCGATAAAAAGTCGCTAGAGTAGGAATTGTGAAAATACGAATAAAAGTTTAAAATTAAAGCATAAAAAAAATAAGGGGCTGACGATTGATCGCAATCATCGATCCGATGGCGAAATATGAAATGTTTGTCATACGAGTAAAAGGAATGAAGATGATTTCACATATTTACCTTCGGAGAGCAGCGCTGCGCACATGTGTTTGGTTGGTGAATGGTGTTGTTCTGTGGACGAGGAGAAAGAGACACTGGGAGGGGACTCGCACATTGATACACATGCGGGGCATTCCGTTAGCGACACACCACGTCGACGATCGACGGCGGGGCAACAACAGTAAGAATGTGTGGTGAATTACGGGCCAGAACACGATGTATTAAAGACTAGCGGACGAACGGTGGTGTGGGGAGGAAAGAGCGAGACTGATCGTTCGTGGGAACGTTCGATTGCACGTGTTGTACGTTGACATACACACCCGTCAAAGACGCAAGAAAAATGTGGTAAATAGCAGTTATTTGGTGTTCACAAAATGCACAACAAGAAATATAAGACAGTTTGAAGCTGATAGAGCAAAAGTGAATAGCATATTTCTTACATATTCAATCTTATGGGACCATCCACTCTTCGTCAAATTTAATGCATACGACTAGTGCCGTACCTTCCGCTGCCACCAGCACCTTGGTTGCCTGGAAACGCAAGTTAATCGGTTAGCTATCGACTAGTACGTGCCATAATAGCTACCGTCGGTACCGTAGGGTGCCGTTCGCTGATTGAAATTGCCCCCGGCGCGCACCGGACCAGCGTTGTATCCTTGTTGGTAGTTATTCCCAAACTCATTGCCACCCCATCCACCACCACCGCCGCCGCTGTTGCCGCCCCAATTGCCACCATTGTTGCCCCAGCCGCCCTGACCTTGCGAACCGCACCCATTGTCCCACGGATTGCCGCCTCCGTTGTTCCAGTTGTTGCCACCGTTGTTGAAGCCACCGTTATTAAAACCACCTCCATTATTGAACCCACCGCTGTTCCAATCGTTTGCGGCACCACCACGCTGGTTGCCCCAGCCGCCACCACCGCCACCACTACCGCGCTGGCTGTTCCAGCCGCCACCACCACTGCCGCGCTGGTTGCCCCAGGCACCGCCACCACCGCCGCCGCCACCACCACCACCACCGGTACGACCCATGTCATTCTTGTACCGATCCATGTCCTGCTTGGGCAGTGCTTTCTTCACATCCAGCAGCTTGTTCTGGATCGTGTGGCTTTTTTGCACTGGAAAACGTACACAAAGAAGAAGAAAAGTCAATCATACTCATGACTCTACCGTCACAAAATATGTGACCATTCACAATGGATACTTACAGATAATTTTATCCACCGGATCATAGTCGTCGAACTCGACGAAACCGAAGCCACGCTTCTTGCCATTGTCCTTATCTGTAACAATACAGGCGGAAATAACGTTGCCGTACTTGGAGAAGTACTCACGCAGATGCTCCTCATCGAAGTCATCGCGCAGACCGCCAACGAAAAGCTTCTTCACCGACGAACCCGCCTCCGGCCGGTTAATGTCCTGGCGCGGAACGGCACGTTTCGGTTCCACCACCCGTCCATCAATCTTGTGCGGGCGGCTTGCCTGGGCATCGTCAATCATGTACGATTTCGAGTAGGTAATGAAACCGAAGCCGCGGCTACGCTTCGTTTTTGGGTCCTTCATGACGACCACATCCACCACCTTGCCCCATTTCTCGAAGTACGCCTTCAGCGTATCGTCCGTCGTACGGTAGTCCAGCCCACCGATGAACAGCTTGCGCAGGTGTTCCGGTTCGCGAATCTCCTGAAAAATTGAACGTTTGCAGATTATTATTAGATATGGCCTTCATACACACATCCCGTTGTATAGAGAGGAAATATTAGCCTGACGGCTGAAAGTGTCAACAACAATAAAGAAAATAATATCTTGTTTTCTTTTATTCTTCACACGACGCTTGTTCAAATAACTATATATTTTGTTAAAAGGAGAATGAGAAATACGCGTCCGGGCAGGGAATTGAATCATGTAAAGTGCTACACGTTCCATACATGCGCAGTTATTACGGCAAAAAGGACTGTGGAAACAGAAATAGGGCGCTTCTCACATGAATTATTCTTACTACACACTTCATTGACCACTCACGCCACCTGGAACTTTGGTGTTTTTGCATCCACCAATGAACGAAACATACACATACGGCTTCCTTCCATGCATCCAACGATACAGATAAGCCCGACACATGCGGAATGGAATATTCGTGATCATTTTCATTCATTCCGCCGTGGCATAAATCCTTCGCAAAAACGTATTTTCTTGTGCTGTAGAAAACACTATAAAAACACGGTAGCCTTTATAAATTAAATGTAGTTGAAAATTCTGTAGGTATAGTAAGTTCAGAATTATTTAACAAGCATTAAGAAAAAAGAAACATGAAGAAATCATGGAGGCCTCGCCGCCGGCTTCATGCATTTTTTTTTCTACGTTCATTTATAGCCCGACTGCACGCACACACCCATCGTAAGCATCATTTTCACCAAATCCAATATGGCGTCCAGCGGTAGCATCTAGCACATTCCAGGCCTACTGCTGTAGGCTGTACGAAGTACGGAACGCTTCCAGCATCACGCAATCACATTGATTCCAGTTACTTCTCTCGTACAAAATCACATGCACCAATTCTACACCCGCCCAACTACTGTTAAAATGTATGTTTAACTTACATCATCATCGTTGCGACCGTTCTGGTGATCGCCATTTTGTGGGTCCTGCTTTTCGCTCATGATTCGATTGGTCCGGTTTTCGTATCTAAGTTCACAAAAATTCCACTGAACACCACCGCTAAAATAATATCCTACCACGCACCTAAGCAGCGAAGGCACAAAATTCACGAATTTCGTGCGTTTTCACACTGGGAATAAAAATCTAATAGCGCACTGCACGCGGATACAACCACACGCCTCAAACTTTTCCTACCAAATGTGCAGGATGAACACGCAGCCCAGTTCACCCGCAGTGGCACAACCGGAATGATTAGCGAAGCGACATGCGTGACAGCTACATTTTAACGTTTGACGTTTGAGATCAAATTTACGAAACATTTCAAGCGTTTGAAGCATTTTATGTTTGGTGAACAAACCCAGAGTGGCCAGATCAATTTCTACTTTATCGATAGGAACGTAAACAAAATCTCGGTAGTTTAGCTTTATTAATAGGGGGTGGGGGGTGATTTACCGATACAGGAATTTCATTTATTATTTCTTATTTTCCGAAACATGTCACCAAACAAATGAGATGCTAACATTTTCCTGCATTACAACGCGTTTGGTCGGGGGCGAAAATGCTTACATTTACAAGGAATATTCATGAAATTCATCGTTTTTTCACGGATATACGTGTGTATTTCATCAAGGTTCACATAAATTTCATAAATTTTCTGTATTGTAGGCATGCTCCTATATGAACCGGTAGGCCAATCGAAAATTGGTAGGAATACAGATAAATCGGTAGTTCTGGTCACCTACTGATATGAAACTGATTTTGCTGTCGAAAGACACATATTATTTCTTCCAACACGGAAGTTTTAGTCCGTATACAAATTTCTTACATTAACACTGATGTTTATTATCCTTATCGTTATTCACCAATATGTACAATTATAATTTATGAATTTTCCGACATCTTGAACCTGGAAACAAAAAGTAACTCAATTAAAAACATTTCTTTAAAACAAAGTTGATCAACAACACTTACTTGCACTTTGTACAAGTGAAAAATACAGTTTGTCCTTCGTCGGCCGATCGGAGCTGTAAGGTGGCGTACGACATCTGATCATTACCGCACTTGGGACACTGCCTATTGACAATCGGCCCTTCGGCTGCTTCTCCCTCAGCACGGTCTGCTTGATCCGATTTTTTGTTAGCGTACGAGTTAAAGTGTATCGTATATTCCATTTCCATCGTCCCAAAAGCTGTAAATATAAACCAGCACGAACAGAACTACCGATAACCGTTCATCAGCTGCAAATCGGCCTTACCTGATGCGTCGAACTCGCTTTTGCAACCGTAGCAGGAAACTTTATTGGTCATTCTCAGTAGTGGTAAGATTGATCCACAATCAGGACAAAATCCAGGATCCATCGTAAACAAGATTGGACGCTTGAAATCGACGCAATTGCTTCTTATTTTCGAAGGAACAAAGCGCTCTTTCGAACCGCGTGTTTGTTGGCAACAGTATGTTTGTTTATATTTGCGAAATTGACAACCGAACCATTGCCACTCGATTATCCGTGGCGCACAACGGGCGACCTTGACCAGGCAGTGAAAATTTGTCAAAATTCAAACATGCCGTATTATTGTCGTTATATACCGAAGAAAAGGGAAATTGAAAATCAATAGCTTTAATAAACTTTGTATACATCCTTTCAAGCGTTTATAAAGCGTGAAATATTTATTTACTTGCATTCAGACAACTTAGGTATAAAATAGGGGACTGGTAAATAAGACACAAACAGAGAGATATTTATTGAAAACGGTTACATTCATTAAAGTGTTCCATCTCTTAATCTATTTGAAACTATGTCTTATTTAATCCCGCTATCTAAATGGACTATAAAGACACTAACACAATTTGGTTCAAACAAAACGCTGTTGTAATGTTTTCAAAATGATAAGAAATATGTACAGATTGCCAAACCCGATCTTAACGTCGCCACGCACTGAGGCACGAAAACCAACGCTGCGTTTCTCGAGCATCGAACATGTTGTAGTACGTCGACGCAAGGGTAGCTGCTATCCCGAACACGATCACCGAACCAGCGAGGATGCAATCGCTGTACATAAAGTGACATAGCTCCTTACAACGAACGCCTAACAGCTCAATCCACTTTTTCACCGTGGTCCGTACTTTCACCATGGACAGGGACGAAGCCTGTGAACCAATCGATCCGTACCAAGAGCGGCGTGTGTCACCAAGCGTTTCTATGTCCGAATCCTCCAGCGGATCTTCCGAAACCTGTGACGATTCCGTTGAGTAAGAACGTTTCAGCTCCTGGCTGTAGATTTTCTCCAGCTCTAGCATGCGTTGGTAGAACAGGGGCGGCAGTATGAAGATGAGTGGCCCGGTTAGTGTGCCACCGATGATGCCCATGACCAGATCGAAGCGGGGTAAAATCTCCGCTATCAGCACGCCGAGCCAAACGAGCGTCGATCTGATAATGCACCGCTTGATGGTGAAATCTGTAATGTAGAGAAAACAGTGTAGAAAAGAATTCGCGCAGAACAAAAGTAACTGCATGGAAGGATTTGTTGTACCTCTTGAGGCACCCAGCACATCTTCGATGTGTTGAAACAGTGCCGAATTACCCACGGCACTGGATAGGCACAGCTGCAGCGTTACCAGCAGTATGGTCAAGTAGAGTGACCAGCTACGGGGCAGGATCTGCAGCACGTTGCTCGTAGCATCCATGCCGTACCGATACGCTGTCAGCAGGGTAGTGATCGCTGACAGTGTGCAGGTAGTGAGAATGCCAAACAGCACCGCCTTTCCGATGTGCCGCTTGTGCTGCATGTCCACCTGAATCGTCAGCAGCATCGGATGGATGTCGAACTGAAATGCAATAATGCCGTACGCCTTGAGCAGCTGCACAAACGGTGGCAATCCCAGCGTAATGTCCTTAAACGGTGTGACACTGTCCGACCGATCCTCCCCGATCGAGATCCACGTGAGTATGGCCACACTGCTGCACACAACAACCGAGACGCTCGCCAGCGTTCGCATATTTTTCGGACTGCCCAACCACATGATCGGACAGAGGAACAGCCCAATAATGAGCAGCCAGTAGCAGAACGAAACTTCCAGCGATCCATCACTGATGCGGGCCCCAAGCAGCTGCAGGTTCTGAGCGGCCACGAGCAAGTTCGGTATGCCACCGCCAAACACGGTCAGATCGAGCAGCACCGTTACGAACACACTCATCCGCTTTCCGTACGTAAACTCAGCGATCGCCGCATAGGGATACCGATTTTTGGCCACTATCGAGGGGTCCAGCTTTTCGGCAATCGTCCAGCAGCGCCCCAGCACTACCGCCGTGTAGATTTGCAGCGTTATCACGAACAGCACAAGCGGCACACCGTATAATCCGCAAGAGATGATCGACTTTGGCAGGGCTATGATCGGGAACACCCCGAACAGATCGACCACACAGAGAGTGGCAAAGAACAGGGAGAGTTTGCGTGTTCCACCGAACCCATCGCCACCGTAACCGAGTCGTTCGCGCTGCCGCTGCAGCAGCTGATCCGAGGAGCTGTAGCTTTGGAAAGCCATGACTAGAATGCACCGGTGACAGGCTGACACTGCACTTCCATAGTCCTGAACGCGAAAAATGTGCCCAATAGAAAACACAAAGATTCACCTAAGAAATTGCATCCGACAAAATGGACGAACGACACCCAAGGCACACGGTTCTTTGGTTGTCTGAGCTGACTGTCTGACGCCGAAAGACTGCTGGCCAGCGCGTCGAAAAGGGTCGTCGAATGGGTGTAATGGAGCCGGGCCATCCGCCCATCGGTGAAACTGTGGTACGGAATCCTTACAAAGTCCTCTCCATCCCCATCCGTAGCCGAAGACGAGAGCTACGTAGAGGGCCTTACGTTGAGGCAGGTTGCAATAGTAATAGAGCGTGCCGGGTGGAACCGGTTCGACGAATACACGCGCACACAGCACAAGTGAAACCGTTTCTTCACAAACAGTGATGAGCATTAGAAAACGCGAGGGCAAGTCAACTAACATGAAGTACGCTTTTTTATGATAAAAATCAATTCTTCGATTACAGTTAAAAACTTTATTTACTAAAACAAGATTTAAAATCATCTTTTACATTCCTTCAATTTGGCACAAAAAGAATAACGCTTCCGACATGCACTGTACGTACCTTTAGCGCACATCAAATGATTAACGGCAAGTACACACGTATTAAGAAAGGTAGGCTGGAATGTTCCGGTGGAAGACAAGCATACAAAGGTATCGGATGTCAGTCGATTTTTTCGTCTTCCATCCCGCAAGCCCACCGAATCGACCCTCAAACGTAGGTGTTTCGTCACAAAGTGTCGTCCAATGTGTTCTATTTCGGTGACTGCCAGCCACCGAACGCCTTCTCCAGCTCTTGGGCCACCGCTAGACAGAGCCGATCTTGGTTTGGTCCCGCCACCACCTGTATACCGACCGGCAAACCGTCACGGTTGAAACCGAGCGGTACCTGTGTGGCCGGAAATCCGAGCGCATTGATGATCATCGTGTACATAAACCCGGTAACGTGACCGAACGATTCGTAATGGCGCAGGGCAGGTTTCGGGAAGGAAGGCATCAGAAACACACCGTCGGTGGCGAGTTTATCCTGTGGAGGGAAAGACAACCGAGGATGTTAGCTGGGCCCGGAACCTCTGGAACCATCCCGAACTGCAACAGCACTTACCGTAAATTCTTGCTTCAGCTCGGCAGCCATTCGAAGGTACCGGGCACGGTTCTGGTCACTAACGGTGGCTTTCGACGCCGACAGCATGTACATGAAGATCGTGGCAAACGTGTGCTCCGACTGGCGCAACATCACCTTGGCCAGTTCCCACAGTAAGCTGGGCCGGGAGGACGCGAAAACGTTCGGCACGTTCTTGAGCGTTTGCAGCGAAGTCGAGGCAATCTGCATACTGTCACAGAAGTACCGGAAATTGAGCGGTTCGGTGTAGGAACCCTTGTTCTGGAAGTATTTCAACGCGCTGCGCAAGGCTTCACGTATTTCCGGCGCTATCGGGACCGCGTTTACGGTAAGATCGAGCTTCTGGGGGTAGTATAGTTTCACCTTGTCCACGTTTACTGGTTCGTTGAGGCGAAGGCGGCTTGCGTTCGGGCCGCTCATGATCTCGAGCAGCAGGGGAAGATCTTTGGCGTAGCGACACATCGGACCGAGGGAAAGGTACTGATCGAAGTGTGCATCGGTGCAGACGGGCATGTGGCCCTTGATTGAAACAATTCCTGTGTGTGAAAGAATAAACAGTTGCTTTTGATTATCCCATTCGTATGGGGAAGTGTTTTGAAAAAATAAACAACAAAAAATGGAGCTTAAAACAGAAATGTTACATTGTGCCAGAAAGTGTTGAAAACCGCTATCTTTCTGGTTCCAGTTACTTTACATGATTATTGTGTACTGTATTTAGCATATATAGTTATTTAGCATCAATCTCTATAATGACCTTGGTTGATGACCAAGGAATGGTGAATTGTCGTGACCATTTTTCGACCAGTTATGGTGATAACTTCGGTGACTTTGTGATACGGAGGTCGTTACCTACGAGTGATAGTGCCAAAATTTCTAGAACCCACAGTTTTATTCCGTTTTTCATATTAATTAGTTTCGAAATAATAGTATCGAACAAATAACATCATCGTTAGAATCTCTCGTCGTTAGAAGACGCAACGGTGAGTTAGTAAGCTCAACGGCTTCATTGTTTCGCCATCTTCGTTGTCCCAAATCAATATCCTACCGACGGCCCGAATTTAAACGGATTCCTGGTACGTTTAGCTTTGTTATCTCTTCTGCATGTGTTAAGGAGAGCCAGCAGTTCATGCCATGACCCATTTATCCAGTTAAAATTGTATTCGCTACAATAAGTAAGTTGCTCTACAGTATAAATAAAACATATATATGAATTAATAAAAACTTTGTGATAACATTATGCATGATTATGATACAAATGCAGTTAACCAATGCATAATTCGAACCAAAAATCAGATAAACTGAGTTAAACAATGAATCATGTTGATAAAGAACCTCTCAGAGGTGTTCAAAATTCGGTGACGTTAAACTAGATTCAAAGATCGGTGCTTTGTGCGATAAAAACACATCTCAGTTAAGAACACTTAATTTCAATATTTTTTGTGCTCCTTTTTTCCGTTCCATACCAACCCTTGCAAACATTACTAATTGCTTATAAAGCAAGCCAAATGCCTTGAAGGGTTTGAAACAAAACACGGTCCAATAGTTCTAGAACAGATTCTTATCGATACTCATTTGGAATGGTAATGTTTATCGTAATTGTAACGTCTATCTCCAAAGTGCGAACCCCTCGAGATCATCGCGTGTATGAGCAAAAAGCAAAACAATTCTAATCTAACTGTACTATCGCTATTAGCGATTAAAAAACATGCGCAAGTGAAGGTACGCTTGACCTGCATAATATCAGGCAAACATTCACCCAATCCAGGCACGTAATTGATTAACAAGCCGATCCATCCCCACGCACGTCTTTGCATATTAAAAAAGGAAGCATCCTCACTGCAAACGCTGTCACAATCCGAGCCGGCAGATTTCTTACGACCTAACCCACATCCAAACGCTGTACGATACAAAAAAAAAATACCGTCAAAGGAATTATACACACATACACGTGCGGACGTCGCCAACGAGCATGGAACACTAGATGCGTGTTAGCCTTGCGCTTTGCTGCCATTAAAGTGCATTTGTACGCACGCACTGTGTGTTGCGCACCAGTTCATACGCAAGGCTAACACGCCCGTGCGAACTTTTCTTCGCGGAGCTTTTTGGCCCAGCAGCACATCGGAGGTGCTAGGGATGGGGACGTTTTGAGGGAGGTAAATAATAATCATCCACCCAGGGAACATGACTAAGCGACGGCTGGTGGTTGTGTCATTTGCCTTATCTGTTATCAGAAAAATTGTATCTACTGATAGTGTTGCATTAATTCGATTTACGTGTGAATCAGAGGGAAGCGAAATGATTTGGAAGCCTACCAGATAGCAAACCGTTTGCATCACCCTTTTCCTGATTTCAATATCTTCCCACACGTAGCATCATCGTAGCAAAATAAAAAAAAACTAGTAGTAAAGAGTGAGAAAAGCTCGATCAGTCTAGTAGGCGAAGGAATAAAAGCGGGTTTTATTTCCGTAATTCCGAGCACTTGGAAGCAGTGCGTCACATTGCCGCAGTAAATAACACCACTGCATTAGCATAGTCACTCGTTCTGGAAGAGCTGTACAGCTTTTAAATGCTTCCAATTAAACGGTACCACAGTGGGTTCGATATTCTGTTCCACTGTAGCGACCTTCCCCCGTGTTTGAAGGTGGTGTCACTGCTCGTGACTTACATTTCGCCACTACATGCCGTTTGTTTGCATAGTAACGAGACCTTAGGTTGCGGTGCGTCCGGGTTCACAGTGGATCACACACACCGAAAGCTCGAATTCTGTGCCACGATAAGCCACAGCTCCCTCTTTTCCGATCGGTGAGTCAAAACATTAACTCATGCGTGGTAAGCCCAGATAAGAGGCGAGTCCGCGGCCCTTACGATAACACAATGCACATGCCCCGACTGGCTCCTGATACTCACCTGCCGATGGTTTGTGTCCAAAGATGCCACAGAAGAGGGCCGGAATGCGGATGGATCCGGCCAGATCACTGCCAACGCCACACACCGAGGCACCGGCACCGATCAGTGCACCTTCCCCGCCGGACGAACCGGCCGGTGTACGTTTCGGATCGTACGGGTTCAGCGTCCTGCCAGAAACGTTGTTGTACGACTCGAACGCCATGCAGTACTCGGGCGTGTTGGACACCAGGAGTGGAATGGCACCCGCCTTCCGCAACAAGCCGACCGCCTCACCATCCTCTTCAGCCGTCAGGTTCTGACGTCGAACCACTCCACCACTGAGCGAGAGGCCCTTCACCGAGCAGCTTTCCTTGACGGTGATTGGTACACCGAGCAGCGGACAGGACCGGGCTAGCTCCTGCAGTGCCTGCACGTCACCCGCACAAGCCGCTACACGCTCATCCGCTTCAGTCGCGTCCCCGAGGGCAGCCTCGAACCGTTCCTCGACGACCGCGTTGATCAGAGGGTTCACGTCCCGTATCCGCAGCACATACGCGCGCACCACGTCCACTGAGCGCACCGTGCCCTGCCGTATCCTATCGGCCAACTCCGTCGCCGGAATGCGCAGCAGGTCGTCGCGTATCACCGGGAATGGTTCGGTCCTAGGAGGACCACCAAACCAAGCGAGTATCGGTTCGAGCACGAGATTGACCACGCGAAGGATCAGCGCAACTACCTTCAATAACAGCTCCATCGCGACTGCCAGGGACAGGTGGGCACAAATGCACTCGGTGAAGCTGATCAGTGACGATCGATGCTCAGTTGTCCCCGCGAAACCGTGACACTGCGCGATCACACTAGGCGCCTACAGCCGCAGTGTAAGTACGTACGGGGAAGTAACAAATTGTACTCGCGTACACTAGTCCTACTAATTTTCCTCTCTTCGTCTCCCTCCCTCTCTCACACTCTTTCTCGCTGTCTATTGCAACGGAACACGATACCTGCTAACGGACACTAGCAGCTAGCGGAACAGTAATTTAAATCTGGGAATTACTTAAATCACAGCCACCAGCACACACAAACAGTTTAATTCAAGCGCGATGTAATTCTAATGATCGTTACACGCCGATCGCCAGACAAAGGTCGCAACCGCAGTACCTTCAACTTCCTTCACTCCTGGTCGAGTTCTACTGTGCGCTGGTCGTGTTGATTACCTCGCGACTGTAGCGAACGAACTGTACCGATGCTATGCGAAGGGCGCCGCAGAAAACTGAAACACTGTGACGATAGTGACGAGAACTCTCTTATCAAGCGTACTCAGCCACTGGTTTGTAGCGGTATCAGCTACGAACCCGCAAGCAGTCACTTTCTTCCAAAGCGCTTCGAATCGAAACTTATCAACTACCGATAAACGTTAAAAGAAGCAACACAAAAAAAAACATACACACACACACAAAACGATAAGTCACACAAGTTGAACTTTGGTTAATAGTCATTTCCTTAGGGTGGGATAGCAGCGAATGGAGCTAAAAAGTTCTCGTCGTTCATACTACTAAGGATTATAGTTTTGCCTTTGTATGTGACTCATTTACCGATTAGCTAATGAATTTTACGGCGTGATAATTACTTCGATATAGTTGGCTTCCTTCAAAACAGGGCTTGCTATTCGGAAGCTGACGAGAAAAGCGACAATAGTTAAGTTTTCCAGCCAAGTTTCGTTTCGTTCAACGCGTTCTTTGAAACATACCGATCGCATTGAATTTTTCAAAGATTTGCTCAGCTCGGACTTATCATTTGGCAGCTAATGTGTTTCAAAGCTTTGATAAATTAACATTTTGGAACCCTTTTCCGAGTGATGTGTAATTTTTTTTTATTCAGTAGAAACGGCCAGCCCGTACTGCTGTGTGATGTGTTCTACCTTCAATGTAAAACTTGACTATGTCGTATGTATATAGATGTTGATGTTAATTTGAAATAAATAATTGAAACGGAGCTTTTAATCGTTACAAATATTTGCCTACCTATTTATCAATATGGCTCGATACGGCTACGGATTTATCAATAGATCTTGTTAAATTTAAGAAATATTTTTGTTGGAGAGGGAGTAAGTTTGCTGGACCTTCCTTGTGCATATTCTTATACTCGAATCTAAACATAACCTAAACCCCTGAATTGAGAACTTTTGTAGTAGTGATAAGCACTATGAAATATTAGTATTATAGTTTGGTTTATAGTATTATATTGGATTATAGTTTTTTGAAGCATTGTAATTTCGTATTTTAAGGATCCCTTAAAATGTTAATCCCCGGCTATAAAATTAATGGGCCGGCTCGGTGGCTTAGTGGTTGGTGGTTGTTGTGCCACGGAAGAAGAAGAAAATAATAATTAAAAATCTCATCACCACAAAGAACTACTTTCCTTTTTTCTTCAGTGCTTCCAAACAGTGCTAGATCCTCTGGAGGTTTGACACAACGAAACAGGAAAACAACCCTAATAAGTAAACTTTGACGTGCGTGTTGCATACATTTGGGCATTATGCCGGTAGTGGTAACAAAACTCGTCTTTAAATCGGCAAGCATGAAATAAGAGCATAATTAGCATCACTGTACGGTATAATAAATGAGAAATGAGACGGAAACTAGAAGCCCATGAATAGTGCAATGTTTTGTGACACAATAGGACGTAAATTATGTTAAGCAAGCACGTACTATGTGTTGCTCTAAACACAAAAGTCTAAACATACCGCCATGATGTAACATCAACAAAAACATTTATTCCATCTGTTAAAGTGGTTAAGTTCCTGAAACAGGCAGTAGCTGCACAAAAACCTTCCTAACAGTTTAAACTGTTTTTAATATTAATTGTGTCTAATGTACGAATGGGTAAAACTAAGTTGTCTGTTAATTTACACTAATTAAATGATTATCCATCATAGGATAACCGACGAATGTTATCACTGAAAGGCACACCCAGTTAAACAGAACGGTTCGGTCAGGTTGTACCATAGAAATAGGCGTGTTGTACGTGAGCCTAAACAATAACGCAACACTTATACCATGTTTACTAGTTTTGGGTGTAGCTAAACATCACATTAGTTGTTTGATAAGTACTATGACTTTCTTACGATAGTTTATGAAACCATGTATGGTTTCAGCACTCAATTTTACAACTTTCTAAACGTGTTTTAATTTGCAAAATTTTCCGTAAAGAAAACAATGTCACGGTGAGATTTGTGAAGGTGCTCCTAGGGCCTGAAGGTAGTTTCGGATGACTCCAGAGGATTGAGAAGAGTTTCAGGGAACGTCTTGAGAAAAACGTGACGGCTGGATACAACATTAAATGGTTGTTTATTCTATCATAGCAGAGTTAGACTTGAAATAAATCATCTACTCGTAGCCATGCCTCCTCTTGGAGCTCTCCTGGTCTTCGCGCGCATTTCGTGCTCGTGCTACTTCTGCCATCTTGCCCTAAAATATGTATCATTTAATTTTTTATTAGCTCTGAAACTTAGTGCATTTTGTTTTGCAATCATATCATGTATATGTAATTGTATACAACCCAAAGCTGTCTCAGCCAATGAAAATGTCAAAATATCGGCGTTCCTTTAACCTTAAGCAAACATTTTATATTGTTTGGAAAACTTATGTATTTCACTGTTCGATGACCGGAATGGTAGTATATTGGAATATATTTCAATAATCATTTTTTTATTACAGTAATCAATCAAGGTGTAATAAGGTCAGAGAGATATTACCGTAATTATGAGATTGTCTCATGGCCTTTTCATGAGTTGAATGTTTCATTAGACAATTTAGTACACAAGAAAATCTATAGTTTTCAAAAATTATGTTTGTTTCGGGCAGCTGGTGAAACATGGAATTCATGGATCGGTTTTTTTTCAGTGTAACGTTGAATACCTTTGCTTGCTCTCTTACCGAAAAAATGTATCAAAATTCTAGCAAATATTGTGAACTGACGACACCCTCACAAAGTTGACCCCTCCAAAACCGTGTTGTTTTTTAAGGGTTATTGCCTTCTTTCTTATTCCATCTATGCATGCATAAAACATATCTATCACCAAATAAAACAGTATGGATTTTGGATTTTGATGTGCTTTTATTATCTTTTTCGATTTTCAACGTATTTCCTTTTGTTGTTCATATTAAAAAGTATAAATACAAACGAACGACACATCACAACGCAAGCATAAACCAATTTGTGCTCCCTATCCCTTGTTCTTCGATTCCCCACGATGATCATCCATGACATCGGCTAAAGGAACGACGCTCAGCACTTCCACAATACCTCACTTTGGTGCCCGCCAGCCACCGAATGCCGCTTCCAATTCGCGCGCAATGCAAAGCCCCAACCGGTCCTGGTACGGTGCGGCCACAACCTGTATCCCTATCGGCAGTCCATTGCGATCGAACCCAAGCGGTACGTGCGTGGCGGGAAGACCGAGCGAATTGAACAGCATCGTGTAGCCGACGCCCATAATGTGGCCGAAGGATTCGTAGTGGCGCAAAGCGGCCGTCGGGTAGGTGGGAAAGAAGAACACACCATCGGTTCCGAGTGTATCCTGGAAAGGGAACGACAAAAGAAGACGTCAGTGAAGAATGATGCAGGATAACTTCTGAAATGTGTATCCTTTGGGCGTTTTGTACTGCCAATTGCATACACTGCAGGCGTCAAAAGCAATACAAAGCTATTAATCCACGAATATCCCGACTTACGGTCATTTGTTTCCGCAGTGCGGCCGCCTGCTCCTGGTACAGCTCGAGCCGCTCGGCGGTGAAAAAGTTCTTCAGCCCAAATATCACATAGAACATGATACCGGCGAGGCTGTACTGCGACTGGCCAACGGCACACTTTGCCAGCTCCACCAGTAGGTTTGGACTAGCCTTCGGATTGTCTGGATTGTGAAAGATGCTCGGCACGTCCGTGATCGATTGCAGCACACTGAACGCCAGCTCCATACCCTCCACCATGTGGTCAAACTCGGCCCGCTCCGTCACCAGCCCGTGGCCCTTGAAGTACTGGACCGCCCGGTACATTGCCATCTTAATGTCATCATCCACCGGCACGTGACCCAGATTGAAGCCCATATCCTCCGCGTACAGTATGCGAATGTCTTTCGTGTGGACCGATTCGTCCAACCGCAGCCGAGACGCGTTTGGACCGGCCATGATGTGGAGCAGCGTTGGCAGATCCTTCGCGTACCGTGCCATCGGACCGACCGTCAACAGTCGGCCGAACTTTTCATCCGTAGACATCGGGAAGTGGCCGTGGATGGAGATGGCACCTGCAGGTGGACAACGGAACAGATTAGGTTTGTGACTTTTAGGTTTGTTACCTTTTAAACCTTCTATCGTTTCTTACCTGCCGTCGGTTTGTGACCAAAGATGCCGTTGAAGTGTGCAGGCACACGGATCGAGCCGGCCACATCGCTTCCCACGCCGAACAGTGATGCTCCGGCACCGATCAGGGCACCCTCGCCCCCGGACGATCCACCCGCCGTTCGTCGGTTGTCGTACGGGTTCAGCGTGCGGCCGGTCAGATGATTGTACGACTCCCAGTTCAGACAGTACTCGGGCGTGTTGGACACGAGCAGTGGTATACAACCGGCGGCCCGGAGATGCGCCACCGCCTCACCATCCACCGTCGCACGCACACCCTTGCGTGCCAACGATCCACCGGTGATGGGGGCACCTCGCAGCGCGCAGGATTCCTTCACCGTGAACGGTACGCCGAGCAGTGGATAGTTCTTGATCAGCCACAGTGGTTGCGTCTCGCCGATCAGTACGTCCGCTTTGCGTGCTTCCTCGATCGCGGCACTGAACCGCTCCTCAACGACGGCATTGATCAGTGGATTAACTTCACGAATGCGATCGATGTACGCTCGCACCACATCTTCCGAACGAAGCTAGAAGTGTACAAGGAAACATTAGACATTAAGCAAATGATCGCGTATCAATTACATTAAAGGTAAAAAATCCACGCACACACACTCAGAAAAGGAGTTCAAACGCCACGTAAGAAGAGGAGAGTGTTGGCAAAATTGAAATTGCAAAATTATCCCCCTCTTGCTGACTTCAAACCTTCCTTTGTTGTGCAGTCACGGATCAGTTTTGTTTGTTTGTTTTTTCCCCACCGCTGCACGTGTTTGTGGGTTTGCGCGAGTGCTTTGGCGCTTTTTGCACGGCGTACCTGCTCGAGTACACTAATGGGCGATGATTAGACGCCACCGGCGCGTCGGCATTGCACTGTAAACGATTATATCCTAGTAGGCCATTTGGGCCGGTTAAATTCAGGGGAAGGCCGGAAGAAGATGGATTGGGTCGTCAGAAATGTGGGTCAAATGTTTGACTCAAAATGATTAAACCAGGAAACAGCCGAAATGTGAGCCAACGAACGATTCGCGCACCTAGCTCGAAATTGATCTTTTTCAAGTGGTTGTGGCATTTAATTTGGTAGCGTAGTAATTGAAACGCACAGACATGAGGTGGTCGTAGTGTGTTTTGATCAAAATCTCTAGCACACTTAATATTCTATCCTGATGGCACAAAGTCTCTATAAAAACAAAGGCTTTCAAGGCTACAGATAAATGCTAAAGCTACTGAATTACTACTCGAACACCGAAACACCACAAGAAAACAATTTGATAATTGTTATATTATATTTTTTATAATTATTAATTTATAATTTTATATATTTGCAATTTTATGAAACTAGGGGAAAAAATCCGTTTGTTAATTTTGATTGTTTGTATTATTACAACAATTACCTTATTCACCATTCACCATTTGATTAACAACGATCTCTTCACATTTTGCGCAATAAGGGGCTTTATCCAATGTTTGAATGTATGATAAAGATAATATTTTTGGGGAATTTCCTATAATTTTTCCCGTATTTCAATGGAAAATTTATCATAAATTACTTCGAACTGTTGTTAATTGGACCCAATATCTTAATGAGCTATAAAAAACCATGTAGATGCCTTACTTTTAAGTTACTTTCAGTTAGTTTTAAGAGGAGAGTTCTTGAACTTGTTTGTTTGTTTATGTGTTTTCTGTTAATGGGCATTTCCCAGCACAAATAATGTTTACTCAATTAACTGTTTAGTTGCTAGACAATAAATCACTGCTTTTATTACAACTCAACAATATTTTCCTCTAAACTGAGCTTAGTTACATCATCCAAATTGTATAAATTGAATTAAAAAAAACATCTTTATTTGTATTTACAGGTTTTTCAATCGAAAAAGAACAGTAATTATTCAAACCGAAGTACAGTACCTTATTACAACCAAATAGTAATCACAAAGAGATCTTTCTGTAATTTCAAATTTCTTCCACAATTTTTTCATTTACCCTAAAAGATCGAACACATAAAATCGTGCTGCATACACTATCAACTATCGTGATCGAAAGCTTCCCAACAGCAACACGGGCACGCCTGATCATCACGCCCGCCGTACGGCTGTACGCACGTGGTCCAAGTGCGCATGTTTTGTCACGCGCAAACCGGGGGCCACCCGTCTTCCATTGAGGAGGCATATGTTTTGAGCCATTTATTTTACGTGCTCACGTACAATTGAAAGTTGTGTTCCTTCCCACTTACCGCTGTACCAGCATCCCCTGGCCAAGGTGTCTGTGCTTTTCAAGAGCAACCGTACGGTTGATTTCGGATTCGATTGCGATCGAAACTAACAAACAAGAAAAGCCTGTTCTACCAGCTCACGATGCAGAAGGGAATGTTCGTGCGCTGTGGATACACAATCTATTAGCATCTTTTAGCGCTGCTCACCGGCAAGTGGTAACTGGATCGGATTATCAAGATTCGTGCGGCCAGCTTGAAAAACTCGTCAGAAAGAAACTTCCGTTATGTTTGCTTCCGCCTGCCCAAAACAGATAAGCAAAAATCCCCCTACCCTGCTCTCAAGGTCAGCGAGATTCGTTTTCGTTTGCGAATTTGGTGGGAAAATTGGAAAAGAATCAGAGATTGTGAATTCCCGGAAGCGTACGGTACTATGAAACGATATTTGTAAATAACTTTTCTATTTATGGAAACAGTATTTTGCTGCTTAATGAACGAAGAATCTCTTCTGCTCATTTCACATGCTAATGTATTCAAAAATTGAAGTGAGCCTAAAATCAAAAGTGACATATACGTTGCAGCTGGTCAGCAAAATCGCCATCAGAACAACATCTCCCTCAACAACAACTTTTACGCCTTAGAACTACGGCTAACATACAGCATCCTCTTCCCAATAGATTCTTTCGATCGTTTTCTCCAAACGGCTATAAACTACCCACCAGTCCCTCTGGCACTAACTCAAACCGATTCTTTACCACGATTACAAAACAGGTTCGGTTGGCGAATTTATTGTGCGTCGTAGCAAAACCGAAAAGCAACCACCGCGAGCTGACATCTTTTGAGCACAATCACCGTCACCATTAGAGTAGACCATGAAACCCTTTCAGCTTTTTGAGCGTGTTCTTGCGCAGTCATGAACGGTGGTCACACGCATGGCATTATTGTTGTTAAAGTACGCGCCACAATATCTCATAACGCGAGCGGTATGCGCGCGTACAGTGCGCGATGAGGTCAATGTTGTCGCTACCACAGTTCTGATGCCACAGGACGAGTTCGCGCCTCCTTCGTCGAGCCTTTGCCGCCGGTTAATTGTATATGTGTACCCTTAAACGGTAGTCCTACACATCTCTATTCTATTGCCACCTATCTCTCTCTCTCTCTCTCCCTCTATCGATCACAGAACTCGTTGCTTGTCCTCGTAACAGTTCGTTTAATTACGCTGTCGCTGTTGTTTGTTTGCTGGACGCACCTGTGTCTCAATTTTAGCGTGTACTTTATTCATATGCTCTCCCTCTCGCACACAAGTTCTGTTCTGTCTCTCTTCCAGCTCGAAATCACACCTTCATCCCCTATCTGGACAGCGTGTGGTCGTTCACTTTCTACCGAAGTAGGCATGCTAATTGCGTATTATCCCGATCAGTCAAACAACAATGGTTGAAACAAAACGTTGTGTTTGTTTTCATCCCTTTGCTGCATTAGACAGACCGTCAGGTCTTTCCTATTCCGGCTGCCATGTAAAAGAAGCGCTACGATGTTTATTGCAAAAAAAAAGTGTGTCAAACGGGCTGTTCAGTGCGTTTTGGGGGTTTGACTATTTCCGCTATAGAAAATATGACAACCGTTTATATGTTTCTTTGCTACAATCATTCACAATTTATTTATTCTTCTTCTTTAGATAGTGAAATCCTCTTTTAGAGGGACAGCTTTTAGAGCAACTTTAGTAAAGTAAAGTTTTGGTAGCTAGTATTCTTCGTTAAACAAACAGCGTGCCTAGAAAAAGGTCAAATGACTTCTTTTGCAAAAAATTTAATATAAGCAACGAATAAATGGTAAAAAGGCAGTGAATTCCATTTTAATCGTTGCTAAACTTGCGTATTAATTTTTCAAAACTATATTGAGAAAACAGACAAGACAATCTTAGCATTTCTCTTTGGTGTGCAAAAGTTGCTACTATTTAAAATTTAATTTGAACCAATAATCCCAATTATTGCTAATTTCAAAACATCCAATCAATGTGATCCAATCCGATCCAATATAATGAATGTTAAGTTAAATTACGTCGGTGAACTGTTTGGTTTTAATATGTCAATGTCTGAGTTTCGTGTGTGCCTGAGTGTAGAACGTTTAAAACTTAAAAAATGTAATAATTTTAAATACTTTAAGAAACGCATGTATATAGACTGTTCGATGAATAAACTAAATATTACTAAACTAGAGAAAACACGAAAATAGTTAATGCAAAACAGACATAAGCATGCTAAACCAAAGAAAGCGAAAAAGTTTTCTTAAATCTGTATGAACACTTTCTATTCAATTCACACTCATCTTGCATCTTGCATTAGCTCTTATTTTACAAACAAAACTTATATATTGAGGATATGTAAAGTAGATTGAAAGACACAATAAATCGTCTTTGTTATATTACACATTTTTTTAAAAGAGTTTCCCCGTAAAACTGTTTGTAACCATTATGAACAAAACAGGAACGAAATTCAAAAATTATCATTATATCTGAATTAATTAGCATCGCATGTAGCGGTTCGGTTTGCATAGCTCATTACACATCTATCTTGCGATAATCCGTACACGTACACAGGCACCGCGGTTGCCACAATTAGAAAAGCTCTATTCATTAGACCAATCTATCGATTCCGATCTATTCGAGCAGACTCCGCTGTGTGCGTCGGGAAGCATTCAGAACAAACAACACAAACAGCCCGTGTGAGCCCACGGTACTTCAAATTTCGTTCACCGTTGTTGTTCAGTCTGCTGGGAATGTTTGCTTTACGGTCTTGTAAACCCATCGCAGGGGCAGTGACCAATCGGATTTGGTAGCTGTACAAACAACCAAGAAGGGTAAACAAATTCGCGAACCTGTACTTGTGCCAACACTTCCTTGTATTGCCGTTTGAGAACGGAAGAACCTGCTCAATGGAAGAACGTCCTGTGTGGCCGAGACCGTAGTGTCTGAGGTCATCCTCTGTAGAAACCTGCGCATACTAGCATCGTGTACTTGACCGTAGAAGACCACTTTGTACCCTTTTTCTCCCCACCATCCGACATTGCTTTGCTTGGTTGATTGAACTTTAACGATTTATTGCCCCGCACAACAATTAGTCGGCCCTCGCAAAGGTCAAGGCTGTGCAGACACGCGCTTATTCTTACCTCCTTGTTGCGTATCCGCTCGGCCAGATCGACTGCCGGAATGTTGAGCATATCGTTGCGTATCTCCGGGAACGGGGTGTTCCGCTTCGGGCCTCCGATGAATGCGACGATCGGTTTTAGCAGGACGTTCAACAGGCGCAAGAACAGCCCCAAACACACCAACCAAACTTCCATCTTTCGTTCTACCTCAGAGGGTTTGTACTCACACACAACAGGCGCAGACGTTTTGCATTAAAATCCACCAATCACTGTCGGTCACAGTTCACCTGGCAGTACAGTAGGCTGTGATGCACCGAGCAAGCAAATACCGATACTGGCCCCGAACACAGTGGTCGCGACAACGCCGCACAGTGGTAGAAAGTTTTATGCAAACGACGGTTCAATTAAACCAATTAAGAACACGACACCACTGCCCAACACTTTCAGCCCCGCAGGAACAACAGTCGTTCCGACCGGGACGAGAACGGTCAGTAGGTAAGTCCGCGTTGGCACCAACAGTATTGCGCAACGACGTTCGTAACTAACGATTCTCTAATCGCAGAAGGCTGTTCCTGAGGCCCAACAACCTCCTCTAGGGACGCTGATTGACGGTGTCACGGAATAGACCTGCCCTCCCCGCTACAAGTTGCACTAATCAGCACCACTTTTATTTTCACTATTTACACAAACGCCTGAGTACCGTGGTTGCTGATGCTGCTGGGCCGACTCCTTTGCCTATTCCAAGGAACGCTCCCCCTTTGGTTTGAAACAGTAAACTCTCTGATCTAACTGCACCTTGCTAGTGATATTGCTGCCAGTACATCAAATCTCCACCCTGGACTGGTGCCTTCTAGAGGAGGAGGGAAGGTATGTTCCTGCTTTTGGAGATGGAATGTTCGCTTTTTTTTTCGATAAAGCACGGTTTGCGCCCGACAACAATGATCGTTGCGCCACCGAGTACGAAGTGAAGATCCGCACCGTACGCAAGCCAACGTTCGACTGTCGCGCCGTCGGCGCTGTTTTTCCGTACGCGATTGCGGAGACGCGAACGATTCGCGCGTGTACCTCGTGTGTACCACCTTCCTTCCCACCCCATCGCCCTCTATGCTTCATCGTGGATTGGATGAAGAAGGGATGGTAGCCGGATTCTCTTACCGTGGCGGCATTCTTGTTCATGGCGGCTTATCACGCATGATGACCCCTTCCCTGAGGTAGAGAGAAAAAGATAGAGATAGAGAGAGTTTGTGTGTGATCGTTAGCAGAACACTGCATTTCCATAAAGAACAGTCCAGATGTAAGGGGGCAGGATTGTCAGGATTGTATTTTTAGCTGCTTTTCGCTTTCTTCAACCAACGGTGGAGACGGAATTGTCAGTACATCATCGTACTTCGCTGCCCTATCACGAGTTGGGAGGTGCCCCGTTGCCGGCCTTGATGACATTTGTGACCTTAGCATACGCCCCGGTGGAGCGATAAATTTGATCCCCGATTCCCCAGCCGTCGGCTGTGCATACCAGATGCAAGCAATGCGCATTGAGGACGGCAAAGCAAAGAAAACAAAAAGCACACAAGAGCAATCGGTTTCCGTTTTGCAGCATCCATGCTTGTTTTGTATGCCGGTTGGCATGACGACTAGCCAGTGTGACATTACCCCAATTATGGCTACGTAGTGGTGGTGACGGTGGTGCTAGTGATGGAGTCTGGGTGACCCTGTGGCCACTCTTAATTGTAACCTGTGCATGAGCGGTGTACGTATATTACCCTCCTTCGCCCCCCGCTATTTCCCTTCATCTCGTCCACGAACCGTTGCAAAAGAAAGCGAATGAGCATATGCCGGCACAGCGGTAGCACACGGATCGACCCTCGCTCCGACAGGTCGCGGCCAAGGACAAGTTCACGACGGAAACCGCGACACAACCGCGCACAGGCGAACGGTTATGGTAATAGTGTACCGAGCGCGGGTTGTTCTTTGTTTTTCGGGCCCTCTCGCTTTTTTTTCGCATTTTATCGCTTCCATTCAACCCGCCCGGTTGTAGTGGCTGGGACAGGGTGACCACAAGGGAAGATAGAATGTACAATTCAAATTGCGCTTAACGCGGCTTATAAACTGCCAGCGTTTCATTAGCTCCATGTGCTGTTTATTGCTGCTTATCTAAGAATCTTTCCGTGGCGTGATTAGCACTGTAGTTAAATGTTTCGTGTTTTTGTTCCTTTGATACCATTTGAATGCATTTTTAATGATGGATGGAACGAATTTGGGGAGCTTTAGCTACTGGCATACCTGTGTGCAATTATGATTCACTGTTTTTTTTTTTACATGAATTTGTTAATTACATTCCTTGAGTGTGTTAAGCTAAACCGAAACCTCCGGTGCAGTGACTATCTACTAATGGTAGTGTTTTCGATACGAAAGCGTCTGCAGATCGTTGACCGTGTTTCGTTTCCAGTTTCTGGCCTGCAGACGACACAACCGCATCCACTATCGAACGAACGCAAAGTGCGGAAGTGAACGTTACGAAGTGGAACTGCAGAAAGCGACAGTACGGAGCGATCCTCAAACGGCGTAAATGGTATAAGTCTTTATCGTCCACAGCGACATCTTTACGGCGTAACTAACACGCTCGATCGAGCTGGCGATCGGAGGCAGCCTTGACTTCATATTTACCGAAGGTCAGTTACATCCACGAATGATTGACGAGTGTTCGGGCGAGGAGTGGCGGCGAGATGTATTTGGAGCCGCGGTCGGCCCGTGCGTTGTTCTGGAACCACCGATGCGCATGGCCATAGATGGAGCCTTCGGAGAAATTTCTCTCCGTTGCCCCGATGCACTCACGCATACGAACGCACCCAACCAAATATGGGTAATACGATAGTTTGGTGGACATTTTCGTTGGTGTGACAGGCGAGTGGCGGCTTGCGGCTTTACTAGATCGGTGGGCCATATCGGTGGATGTGAACATATGGAAGGAGATTTGTGTTCACTGAAACAAAACCGCTTCCTATCTGGGCTGTGCTAGGTTCAAGGCTAGCTGCATTCTCGAGGTGGATACGAAAGAATAATTGCACTAATATAATAATAAAAGAATGATGGAACTTGTCGTGTTTCTTTTTTACAATCTGTATACCGTTTTTTGGGGTGATGCGGTGGTTGAGGCAAAAATGGCGTCGGTGTTTACACAACAGAACTGGGGATAAAATCTTCTAACTACGTCCAACTACGTGGAGTAATGAATCCAGTGAGCGAGAAATCACCCGCATGTTCTAGTAGGTCATTTTTAAAAATTACCGAAATAAGAAAAATGAGGGTCCAAACTAACGGGTAAACTAACCCGCGGTCGGCCTATAGGATTAAAACTATTATAGGTAATCACTAGAGCTAAGCCCAGATGTATCAACTGTTACTTTTTCAGTAAGAAAAATAACATTTCTACATGCGTTTTTACTTTTAATGAATACACATTTGTAAAAGCGCAAATATTGCGCCAAACTTCAAACCGGTTTATTTTCGCTAAAATTACCAACCGGTGCGCTGGATTTGCATACAAGTAGTCGTACCGCGCACAGGCTGCTTCATAACCACCCTGTGTCGCGTGTGTCAAAGTCATATGTTATGACAGGAGCGCTGCGCCGGTCAAATAATTCGTTGTAAATTATGCGAAAAATGGATTAAAACTTTAAATAATTTACCAAGGGACGAAGCTTAGTGTAAGTTTATTGCGATTACACTTTATCATTTAATTTCTCGCAATACTGTTTCCGAGTTTTGAAAACAAAACCAAATCTACGAGCCCCTTCAGTCAAAGAACTTTCCATGGCGAAAGAAGAATAAGAACAACAGCAGCAGAAACATTGTAAACAACATGCCATGTGTTTTTTACGCAATTTGGCTCTTATCACCCACTGCCACGATCCGCACGACGACAACAAACTATCCCGAGTCCAGCGAGTCCTTGTGCGGAAGAACGTAAAACCTTGTCCGACTTATCTGATCTGAGATTGGAACGTCGTCGACGCGCGTCAGTTACCAACAGTGCAGGATCGCGAGTCAGACGATCCAGTTGTCTGTTAGCAGAGTAGCAGCTAATCCGCAACCTCCCGGGAAAGACCATCCGTGCAAAAGAAAGCTGTAGCAATGGCGGAACTGAACGCTGAATTCCGGGGCTACCGTTCCCCACTGAGCACTCGCTATGCCAGCAAGGAAATGCAGTACCTGTTCAGTGATCAACACAAGTTTGCTACCTGGCGCAAGCTATGGATCCTGCTGGCGAAAGCGGAAAAGGTAAGTCTCGTCTTCCTCTTCGGTTCGATGTGAATTGTGTTCAATGTTCTGGGGATGTCTGTGTTGTTTTCTAGGAGCTCGGTTTGGACATAACGGATGCACAGATCCGGGAAATGGAGAGCCACATCGATGATATCGATTTCAAGGCGGCCGCTGCTGAAGAGGCACTCACTCGTCACGACGTGATGGCTCACGTGCACGTGTTTGCCAAGCAGTGTCCACTGGCGGCACCCATCATCCATCTAGGTGCCACTTCCTGCTTCGTGGGCGATAATACCGATCTGCTCATCCTGAAGGAAGCGCTGGATCAGCTACTTCCGAAGCTGGTAGGCGTCATTAAGCAGCTGGCACAGTTTGCCATGCAGTACCGCGATCTGCCCACGCTCGGCTTTACCCATCTGCAGCCGGCTCAGCTGACGACGGTTGGCAAACGTTGCTCGCTGTGGATTCAGGATCTGCTGATGGACGAACGGGCGCTACGCAGCTGTCGGGATAATTTGCGCTTCCGCGGCGTGAAGGGAACGACCGGAACGCAGGCCTCGTTCTTGCAACTCTTTGCTGGCGATGGTGCGAAGGTGCGCCAGCTTGATCAAACCGTCACCAGGCTGGCCGGGTTCGAACGCTACTACGCCGTCACAGGGCAGACGTATTCGCGCAAGGTCGATCTAGAGATTGTGTCGGCGCTGGCCAGTCTTGGTGCGACCGTGCACAAGATGTGTTCGGATCTGCGACTGCTCGCTTCCCGCAAGGAGCTAGAAGAACCGTTCGAACAGACGCAAATCGGTAGTTCGGCCATGCCATATAAACGGAACCCGATGCGTTCGGAGCGCTGCTGCGCGCTGGCTCGCCATCTGATCACGCTACAGGCGAACGCCGCCAACACCCTGGCCGTCCAATGGCTCGAGCGCACGCTGGACGATTCCGCTAACCGGCGGTTGACGCTGTCGGAAGCGTTCCTGTCGGCGGACGCTTGTTTGCTAACGCTGCTCAACATTTCGCAGGGGCTGGTCGTGTATCCGAAGGTGATCGAGCGCAACATTGCCCAGGAGCTACCGTTCATGTCGACCGAGAACGTCATCATGGCAATGGTGAAGGCGGGCGGTGATCGGCAGGTGTGCCACGAGAAGATTCGCGTACTTTCGCACGAAGCTGGTGCGCAAGTGAAGCAGCACGGCAAGGATAACGATCTGGTTGATCGAATCCGGGCCGATCCGTACTTTGCACCAATCATCGGACAGCTTAGTAGCATACTTGATCCGAAAACGTTCACCGGACGGGCGGCCGAACAGGTGGTGGAGTTTGTGAACGAAGAAGTTAACCCAATTGTGGCACTCTATGGGGACCGTGTCGTTAGCAAGGCAGCGCAGTTAAACATTTGATCGAAGAGCAGAAAAACGGTAGCAATAAAGATTGCTTTTGCGCAAATTGGACGTTTGAATTGGTCTATTATGTCATTTTTTATGAGAAACTCCATAACAACGAATGAGCAAACAGTGAGTAAATGTGCAAATGAGACGATCGAGTGAGCTGAAAGTAGTGAGTTGAACCTTGAGCATCACGCGAATGTCTCTCACTGTGCAGAACAGAACTGAAGGTTACGGAACGAACAACGCCACTTCGTTTTCGAAGCTATGTTCTGTTACACCATGTTTTTATTCATTACATTAACTAACCTAGCACGATACAATGTGCGCTATACGGCGTTGATATATCAAGGTTTCTAAACCTAATCCTGAACTGACTTCTGTTATGCATAAAAAAACAAGCTATACACTAAGTAAAACAAGTAGGAGGAAAAACACTTAAGAAAAGCATAAATTGTACACCGGCTATTAAACATATTCTTAAATAAGGACCACTTAAACAGCGAGCTGGCTAAGCAACTAGAAAAGACGCCATACACGCGGGGAGAGTACAACCTAAGGTTGCCCGTGCTATGCGTGCAAGTGTGTGTCAAGCAATGGAAATGAAACATACTCCTCCCTAACACTATAGCCGATTCTCGGGAGCTTCTCTGGCCGCTGGCACTTCTTGTGGGAAAAGATTGTAATTGCTGTTTAACGAGCAACTTGAAGCGGCAACGGTAGGGCTAGTGGCGGCGAGTGGTCGCTCGATCGTCATTGTCTGCTGTGGCACTTGATGATCCGTCCGGACACCGAGACTGCTGTAGATCTCCTTCATCAGGAACAGCATCGTGTCCTCGGAGTCCCTGTGAACCGAAATAGGGAAACCCGTTAGTATGGTAACCCAATCACACTTAGGAAACACTTATAACACACACACACACTTACCAGTAGCACACGTGACTAGTTAGCGCAAACAAGTACTCGTTGATGAACTCGAAAGGTGCTTCCTGCAGCACGTAATCAACGCGTCGCGACTGATTGAGCTGCCCGAGAGGAAGATTCGTTTCGCCACTATCGACATCGCTCGTACCGGAAGATAGGTTAGACGTCGATCCGTTCGTGTCAAATTTCAACTGATCCTGCAACACTTTATCCACCTCCTTCTGTATTGCTTTCGGGTCCGGTTTGGAGCCCATTGCTGTCAGCGAATATACCGTGTCCAGTGTGTTGCGGAATACGTCAGTTACGCGCTGCCGCAAATCATTGCCGACCCGCAGCACCGTTTCCTTTAGCTCCAGGTGCATTCGTTTACGGCCCTTGTGATGAGGGATCAGTACCGGTGCGAGCGAGCTTAGTTCAGGGTTGATGAGTGCCTCGATACGGTACGCCACCGGGTCATAGGGATGAAAAATGTTGAAGAATCCATCGCATGTGGGTAGCTTAAAGTTTAGACCCAGCGCGTCTATGCCGCGTATCGTCACGAACATACCGATCGGTGAGCCGAGGGCAAAGAACATTTTCGGTTGAAACACTAGCTGCGGGTAGGTTATGTAAGGTTGACCTGTGCCGGCGGGTCCCACTTCGTAGTTGATTTGCTGTGAGCATTTGCGCACCAGCGGACGATGGTTTACAACAGCGTGGTGTGGCGATAGCGGGGACACGGTATCATCATCGGGATTCTCCTGAAATAAAAGCAAGAAAATAGAATATAAAATTACAGAACGGTATTAAACAATAAATCCACCTTACGCTTACCGAATTCTCCGGCTCACATGGCTGCTTCTGTTCGGTCTGCTTCTGATGACACAGCAGATCGAACAGGATTAACGATCCAAGGGAATGGCCCGCTAGCGATACGCGCCCATTGAACGCTGGATTACGCTGGCAGAAGAGCGCGTACAGACGGTTCAACGATTTGCCGACCGCATCGATAATGCTTTGGCAAAACATTGGGCTTGTGTAGAACAGCACATCCAGCAGCGTGTCGTTGGTAAAGTGGCGCAGCTTAGGTATCGATGGCAGCGTGATCGACTTTAGTTTCTCGTCCACCCCCGACTCTTCCGAATGTAGATCGTCGTGCCAGGAGATGGGCAGTATCTCAACCCGTCCCACGTCGCCTCGATCGAACGACGAGCGATAGTGGCTCTGTACGAGCTGGGCCGAAATGCTTCGGAACTCGTCCACAACCTCTTCCACACGCCGGAAGCGTAGGTCACATGCCTCCCCAATGCCGTGCACCATAAACAGCAGATGGTCGATCTTTTCCGGCTCATCGTCGTCAATGTTAAACTCATCGATGCCACGCTTTACCACGCGCGGTCTGTTCGTTGTGGACGGAACCGGCGAGCTGCCACCGCCCCACGTGTCCGGGTTTTGGGTCTGCAGGAAATGCACGATGACGGATGGTCCGTGAAACACGACCGTTTCGCCGTTCGGAATCGTTACTCGCCGGTGCCATTCGCCGGAGGTGGCTGCCTCCTTATATTCGCGCTCAAGCAAATCCGCTACATCCTCCTCGTACGGCACCCACCGTGAGTCTACGGTTTTGTAGAACCAGGAACAGCGCCGTACTTCGTTAGCGGTTCCCTTCCAGTAGACGGGCGTGCGAGTTCGCTCCTTGATCGATACATCGTACCGTCCTCCATCGGTGTGCACAATGATCGGTGGGTTGCTGTCATTTTCTGCATCATTTTCGCCTTGCCTTGCCTGTAGCGTCGTCAGTCCATCCTCCAGTGCCATCGAGTCGGCCATCGTGAACGGAGACCAAACGCTTTTGCCCTCCACCTCGCGCCGATAGAACCAGTGGTTGTATGTGGGCCGGTAGGCAATGTTGGTGGTCGTGCTGGATTCCGCTATCGAGGTGCCCGTGTTCGTGGTGGTGGTGGTGTCCTGTGCACCAACGCTCGTTGTAGCCATTGCTGCCATGCTGCTATTTCCGTCGTACGTATCGTACGTGCGGCCAGTATCACGCGAGAAAAGACCACCGTCCTGGTAGGCGGACGCTTTAAAGTCGAACAGATTATCGCTACTAAATATTGGTTCGTTCGAGGCGGGCTCAATACGGACCGCTTCCTGTTCCTCGCCTTCTTCGTCGTAACGATCGTTCAGATTGCTGTAGCTGCTAACGTGCGAAACGCTTGACGGTGATACAGCTTTTTCGTTTGCAGTAGCTGCAGGCGCTCCTTCCTTCACTGAATCCTTGCGGTTGTTGTTTGTGGAGTCAACCGACGCGTTTTCAATCGATGCATGCACAATCGCAGCCGGTTGGGCCGGATCACTTGTCCGCCCGAAAAAGTTAAACAACGGCACGGATGAGATTGTTTGACCCGTTTTGGTAGCGCCGGCTTCGGCACCGGGTTCACGCGCAGAAATAGTGTTGCTGTTGAAGAAATCAACCGGATTTATAGCTGGCGCTGGTCTAGGTGATGAGAGCACCGTCTTATTCACCTGTGGTTGTTGCGTTGCGAAAGCAAAGTTTGCGTTCCCTTGCGACTCAGACGCTTGTGATGGTCCAAACGGCGAATGATTAGTACCGAAAAAGTTAGACAAATTATTATTTCCGTTCGAATCTTGTGCAGTAACTTGCTGGGTAAGCTTTTCCGCTTGCTCCACTCGATCCTGCTGCGGTTCTTTGGGCACTATACCCCCACCGGTCGTTGTGGAAAGATCTGGAAGGAAGATGTCCGCCGGTGGTACGGAACCGGGAAAGATTGCAGCCGGTTCGCTAAGATTTGAATTAGGCCGTGGCGGTGGCGATAGAACGTTTTCACTCGATTTTGAGCGACTGTCGACGATGGGTTTTGTGGTACCGCCGACCGATTGGGTTGGTTCAGTTCCCAGGAACGTTGACGGGAAGTTGTTCACACTATCAGCGGCAGCTGCAGTTTCGTTGATAGCTGTAGCGATGTTAAAAGAGGTGAATTGATGTTGTATCGATTCCACAGCAAGTGGGAAGTTTGATGTTGTCGCAGTGACATGAACGTTATCCGGATTATAAAACAAGGGTTCCGGTGCAGTTACCGATGGTTGAACGTTAAAATTACTGTCCACGTGCTCTTGTTGGGGTTGTTGTTGCGGTTGCTGGGTGGCGTATGGGTTGAATATTGGTCCTAATGAAGATGATACTACTGTAGTATTTATTGGAGCGGATTGCTGTTTAGTTGGTGCAATTTCTTGGTATGTAGGAACTGGACTCAAAGTCGGCTGTTTGCTTGTTTCTAGTACTTTCGACTCCACAGGAAGTAGTAGTGGTGGTGGTGACTGTTGCAAATTTTCACTCTTATCTGATGATACCGGAATAGGATTAAAAATTGAGACCGGTGGAACACCCGGGGCGTTCGCTAATGGAACAACGGAAGGTGTGAAAATGCTTGGTGGAGCGCCAACTGTTGACACTATCGATGGCGGCGGCTGTGTGTTAGATGAAGCGGTTGACTGCAAAGGCCCTGCAACAGGACCCGTAAAAATGTTGCTCGGTGGCACGCTTGTCGGCACTGCTTGCGATGGCTGAGGCGGCGGCTGTGCACCAGCAGATAGCGGTGGTGGCTGATTCGGTAAAAATACTGATCCAGCAGCGGGTGGTACGATCGGTGCTAGCGGGTTCTTGTACCGTCCAACACCCGATGCGAGACGCGTAGAACTGTAAGGATTGCTTCTCGTAGATACGGATGGCGCTGTACGAACGGTTGGAATCTGTGCGGGAGAGAAAAACACTGGTGGAGTTGCTGCTGTAGCCGATGTTGATTCCGAGACGGACGCTCCCGACGAGCTTGGCTGATTGGCAGCTCCAGCAGGAGTGTTCGTGAAAAAAGAACTGGCTTGCGTTTGCCCAACTACTGGTAACGGTGGCGCAGCAAAGTCCACTACTGGTGGAGACGCAAAGAACGAAGGGACTGTTGCAGGTGTATCACTGCTCAACGGTGGTGGAGATGGTACTGCAGCTACGACTGCTGGTGCTCCAATCGGCACAGTATTCACATCGATAAATTGATCAGCGATTGATATTCCGCTTGATATTCCGCCAGTAAACGGTGATGGTTCTTCCTTCTTTTCACCTCCAAAGCCCGGTTTGGGAAGCTTCTCAAGGATGTTAGTCGGAAGGTAGCTTAAAAGCGACGATTTGCCTTTGCTAGGTCCTACCGGCGGAGCGGACGCTTCTTGAGGTTCTTGAGCGTATGATCCCGCGTAACCCTGTGATACTGGCGCCGCTGCCGCAAATGGATTAGCCACAAGTGGTGGTGCTGGTGGTAGCGCAGCGTTCTGGGCCGATGTTGGTGCAGTTGAACCAGCAGCCGGTTGGGTGGTAGTGGTGCTCAGACCGGGTATGTGAGCGTACGTTTTCTTCTTGCTACCACCTAACCGGTACGTATTCGATAGACCCCCGTGTGCAGTTGGCGGTGGTGGCGGTAGTGCACCACTCGATGGCACCTGTTCCGGGTTGTAGAACGTTGGTGGCGGTGGTGGTGGTGCCGAAACTGCTTGCGCCTCCGATTGTTGATGATCGTGCGGTGTAGTGATCGCGTCCGGTGGTGCACCGAAGGTGGTCGGGTCGCACGCGGATGAATTTATTAATGGCCCTAACGACGATGACGCTACCGGTGGATGGTCGTATTGGTTGGGCGTAGTTTGAAATTCTGGCGGCGAACCGTATGTACCGACACCGAGTGCCGACGATGATGGGTCGTTAGCGTACGACGACGCGGCTTGCGTTGGTGGTGGGGCCGGTGAGGTGCCCTTGATGACACGGCTGAAGGTCGAAAATACCGTTGACGCGACGTTCGGTAATTGGGCGGCGAACTGGGCGGTCAGTGCCGACGTTTGCTGCAGGTACGATCCTGCTGCCGGCTCACCGTTGTTGTCACCGAGCTGCGGCTGTCCGGTGCCTGCTCTTGAGTCCGCGTCTTCCAAGTCCTGCAGCGGATTGTAGTCGATCGTGGGCGGTCGGGATGGGGTAGTTTGTGACTCGCTGCTTGCGGTCAGATCGATCTCACTGAAGCTGTCCGTATCCTGTGGCAGCTCCGGGATCGTTCCCGTCACCGTTTGCTGCGAGCTAAAGATGGCCGGTTTGATAGGAACTGAAATGGTAGCCAAAACGAAAAACAGGAACAATGGTTAGAGTTGTTGAATGAAAAATTTGGATGAAAAACATTCATTCATATCGTTTCACACGCGCACAAATCACATCCAATCGTAAGTGCTATATTTTCCCCTTCGAAAAATACTTTTTGTTTTTTTAACCACTCAAACGTCGGTCAGTAGTAGGTATTAGAACTATTTACCCTTCAGTGAAGGATATGTCGTGTGCTTCAGTGTTACTGCGGTGAATATTAATTGCGTTCCACTTTACACAACCAAGAGACTTTGCATATACACTCCTCCCCTATCCACGTTACAGTTATGTAAAAAGGGTGTTAAATAACAACTATAGATAGAGCGATCGGGAGAAAGCAATTCTTTCCTATGAAAAACTCCACCGAGGAGTAATTATTCAATTATGCTAATAACCTTTCTTCCCTTAGCCTAGAATCAATTTTGCAGCAGCAGCAGCAGCAGCAAAACAGCTCCATTTCATCGAGAGACCTAGTTCTCCGAACTGGCTATCAACCTTTCCCGATCTGGAACACAAATCGTACACATTGTAACGACTGTAATTGTGCCGCCCTTGCATGACGAGGTCTTTAACCAATACCTTGATTTTTGAGTTTTGTTTTAGATCAGAAACATTTCAGTTAGCTGTTTCCTCAAAGCATTGCATGGCATGGTTATGATTAATTACCATACGCGAATAGAAGAAAGGAGCAGCTGTTTTTTAATGCTTCCTAACTAACGTCTAGTTCGCTAAAAGGTGTAGCAAAAAACGTATCTTTGTACCGCGGAACAAAGATTTTACTGATTATCTATGTTAAATTTAAACGCAAGGACCCAAAGCCGCACCAGCAACTATCAACCTTGAAATGCATTAAAAATTTTACGCCTCATTCATGAGCCACCCACTTGCTGCCCACATGCGTTTGCTAACTTTTTACAACACTTAGTGTAAGTAAACAATCTCGTACACCTACCTCTTTGCAGAGGGTTTTTCGTTTATCAGCTAGACCAAGACCTCACCCACCCTGGCTTGTTTGGGGGCAAACAGTGATAAAAAAGTCAGGCACGTTTGAGTGGATCAATTCGAAGGTTAAGAGTGCAACAACAGAAAAAAAACATATTTTACATACATTTTAAAAGCATTTCTTAACAGACAAATCATACAGTCGGAAATGGCATAGAACACGTTCGTTGACTTTAACCCGGTCCTTCTTGTCTCATCTCGAGACTGTCCTAATAAAACAGCTTTGATGAGGTTCGCCTTCGATAACAAGAACTAACAGGAAAAAGTGGATTCCAATAAAATACCAGAATAGCACTACATTAAAGCTCCATGCGTGGAACCGTGTGTTGTAGTATATGAAAAATCTGGCAACATCGACCGCCTTCTAATTTGCATTGAATCAATGTCTTTCGTCACATTCGCCGCCGCAGCAGCAGCAGCAGCAGCAGTAACGGCAATGACAGTTTGGAGATCTTAATAACGTCGTTGACCGACGGACGATCATCCACAATTCGGTCACCTACCTGTCGCTTCGATCGCAAAAATCTTCCAATTTGTGTCCCCCCTTGAAACCATGCGCTCTCCCTGGGTGCAGTGGTATCGAGTAGTTCGTGCACTGCATCATGATCGACGGTCGGAACAGTAAGAACCTTTGCAAACAAAATTGGTCATCGTTAATGTGCCTCCGGATTGGATCCCGTACTGCCCGGGTCCGGTTGTGGGTGAAACAAAACAATTCACACCTCTGCGTGTCCGTTGAAATGTCCGTTGGCAACGGACAGGATTGGAACACGGGGGAAGTTGCCAAGTGACAACCTGCCCGTCTGCAGTTTGACCGTTAGGGAGCGAACACACGAAACGTGCATCAATGCGGTTGGTCGGGTTCGGCGCAAATATTTCTCGTCTCGAACCGATAAGATCGGTTCGCCGCAACATGAAACACTTCCCAGGCGAGGCGGCGCATGGTTTGGTTTCGTTTTGAGGGTTTCGGTTTTATTGTTTTGCTTGTGGTAAATAATAATTTAGGTAAACAGGCAGACGGTGGCCGACAAAGGCGAAGGGGTGCGAAGGTCTGCCACGAGGTGGTGGCAGTAAAAGAAAACCCCTAGCCAAGCCTTTATTGCGAATGTGAACGCAATGATGTCATCGAAAGTTTGTTCAAATTGTTAAACTGTTTCAAATGGCGTTTCAAAAAGCGCAACAAAAGTACACTAAAGCTAGAAGCATTTAAATGTCATATATAACGATAAAAAATCGGCCAGCTTTAGCCGCATTTACTTCCAATTTCAATGCCAAGCGCTTCAGCAATCACGTGTCCGCGTGCCGGTCGGCACACGGCGGCAGCGAATTTTTTTAATCAAAACAAAAATCGAAAACATCACCCACACGGAAACGTGCCACTATCAACGTTTGTTTTTTTTGTTTTTCCTCTTTTGCTTCAGCACTTTGTTTTTTCGGTCCATATGTGTCCCGCGCGGCATACTAAACCATCAGAATACATAATATTGGCTGTTCGAGGTTGCGAACGATGCTACCGGGTTCAGTGGAACTGGCTTAGCGTTGTTTTAACCCCTGGACGATGTACCGGAGATCGCACCGACAAAAAGCGCAGAGGTGAAAAAACTGAGCTAACAACGAACACACACAAAGGTTCAAGATCAAGGTGGAAGTGAATAATGTTTCCCCTCCTGCCCCCCCGGGACGATCGTTTGGAGATGTGTATCATTTTCGAATGGAGCAGCCTGGTGAGATGTACGTTTCTGGTGAATTTGTAGTTGATGGGGAAGTTGTTTTATAAAGAGTTACGGTACAATGTAAAACTGGATTTAAGAGACCCTTAATACAAGCCGACCGTAATTTTTACTTTGTATCAACGAAATTTTGTAATTTTTATATCTTTTATGTTTAGTCACTTTTACGTATAACTTTATTTACGAAATTTAAGCTTTTAGGTATTTTTAAAGCATATATTTCGAATAAATAATTTTATTATCTTGAAATAATAAAATAAAATCAAGTGACGAAGATCAAGACATCGAAGTTGTTTCAATCCTATTCTTCCCATACCTAGGACTTTGACTATACACGAAAATATTTGTAAAATAACACAACATTTTTAAACATATTATTTATTATTTATTTATTTATTTTATTTATTTATTATAAATTATTATTCTTTTATTTAATTTATTATTTATTAATTCATTTTATCTGTATTGAAAATGCAGTTTTTTGGCCGGCTCCGAGGTAACGATATAGGCCTGTCATATTAGGCACAAACGTTGCACAGAATCTAATGCGGGTAGCTGTCATCCAACCCCCCCCCCCCCCACAATCCCCTTCGCAGGATTAACTTTTCTGCTTTGGGTACACTTAGTCACAGAAGAGTAGTGTTGCACAATAGTGCTCTCGTTAGGTCATGGTCAACAAGGGTTGTAGTACCATCCAAGAAAATTCAACTTGATTAGTACTTAACGTTTTATTTGACTGTATTGATTTTTAAAAGACTTATTGAACTTTTACATCTAAAACCTCATTTAAAGTTTTCATTGCAACTATCGAAAAAGCTTGCAACATTGTAACACATTTATTTAAAGGTATAACGAAGTATTTGATTAGATATCTCACAAATTATTATTAGCACAGGCCTTGAAACACTGGATGCAATTGAAATAGACCTGGAATATAAACCCTTTCATTGCATATGTTATATACATGAAGGCAGCTTTTTACCTCTTCGAAAATCTGTCATATCAAAATGCAAGTACAACAAAAGTCGTTCCATCAAGGCTTTGTTTTTTCTTAAGATAAAACACTTTTAAAATAATCGCCAACATCAATCGAATGATATTTTTTATTTAATAACTTAAAAAAAAACGTTTTTTAACTTGAGTATTTTTTTTATAACATTCATAGTGAAGGCACGAGAGCTGTTATTATAAGACAATTATAAGTTTAAAATTGTCAAAAAGTTTATTCAGTGTACCTCCAAATTAGCGTAGGTCCAGTAAAGTAACTCTAATCTTGTGCAACAATATTTTTGTATGCTGTTGCTGTCTAGGCAACCAAACAACTTTTTCAGAATTAAAAATATTAACTTCTTATTAACAATAAAAATCAAAAACTTGTGAATAATATGTCTGTTGCAAACTCAACGTTGATTTAATGTACTGCATGAAAATTCATTGAATATTATGCGTAACAAAAGTAAATGTTTCCTACGGTACATAAATACTTTTTGATGATCCCAATTATTTTCTCGTAGAATAATAATTAGAAGGAACCCTTTAGCTCCACTGTACCCTAAAATAAGGGTAAACCGACACCACACACCAAACACAGCGTGCATCATCATCACCATCATCATCCTCATCAATATCATCCGTCGTTATAATGCCTGCCCGCACGAAACTGGAACAAACGAACGAAAACCAGCTGGTTCGTTTGAATTGTACAAAAATGGTTCGCTGAACACGCGACACACACACCACAAGGACAAAAGGAAGGAAGGGTAAGCAAACGAAAGGGCGGCAGTAGAAAAAAACAGGATCAAAAACGCTTCCCCTCTGATGTTGCTGATCACCTTTTGGGAGGTTGGTAATGGCCAAAGTATTCATTTCGCATTTCTTTTCGTTTGTCCAACCGAAAGCGCCTACCAACCACAAAATCCAAACCGTTCTGGAGTCTCGTTCGTTTTGAACGAAATATAATAAACTCACAAGATCGATGGAGGGGGATGGGATGAGGATGGGGACAGGAATAGGAGGCACTTTTTACCTTTGAATGCTGCTTTGCATTCTTTTCTCATATTTGCACGAGCCCCAAAACGCGGCAAAGGAATGCGAAAGAGCTCTTTTTGTGTTTTGTTTTGTGACTCTCCTGTGCCTCGGTAAATCTCGGTTGTTGTTTTTTTCTTCTTCTTAATGAGATCTCTGGCAAAACGAAGGAACGACCGACAACAGTGCGTCCAGCTCCATCCGCCACCAGCTGGACAACATTTGAACCTCAAACCCGTAGCGTTAGTTATGAGTTCGAAGTTCTCGACAGGACCGAACGACCAATCCAAAGGTGGGAAGGCGGTGGAAGTGTGAACAGCAAAAGAAGGTACGAATTTTCGGCCAACTGCTCCCCAAAAAACCACTCATACACACATATACGATCAAAACACGGAGGACTTTGAGAGATGAAGACGACAACTATGGGCCAGGCCTGCCACACGGATACGGCCGCCAAGCGGAATAAGGAATTCATTGCCAAAATGGCGAGGATCGCGACACGGTGGCACAGAAACGGGTGGACAGGCAGGAGCGAAATCGGTATCCAGCAGCAGGTCCGAAAAACGCCAGGAGTGCGCGAAGAGCAAAATCAGAAATGGATGAAATTTTTGTTTTTATGAGCTTTGTGTTTGTGCGATGTTTTTTTTTATTGTGTTTTTATCTGTTTTTTTCCTTTGTTTTGTTGTTGCTTTCTTTATTCCATTTCCTGATTTCGCTCCAAATTCTTTGCGTGCTCATTATTTCCCTGCCTCTGTTCTGCGTTTTGCTTTGTCCGAAAATTTCGTCCAACCGAGAAGATTGGAGCGTAGGTAGACGACGAACACCTCTCGTCAGCGCTCCACACAGAACGAACGGGGTTAATAATAAAAGCTCATCGCAGGAACAGAAGGCCCCCTCGGGCATGGCACGCGATAAAATAAGAGCAAAAACAAAGCCGCAAAAAAATCTCGTCCTCTCGGGACCACTCTTCTGATACCGGGGGATCACCGGTTTGATATTCTGGTTCTGGTGCCCCGTTTACTGCCCTATTCCCGGCACGTTTCCTTTCGCGTGCTGTCGACGTGTTCGCTTTATGTTGTCAGGCTTTGGTCTAATGTTCTAACAGCGGTTCTAAGATGAGAGAACGGACAAACAAATAAACCGAGGAATGTTATAAAATTACCAAAGCAGAACTTAACGCAGATTTTAAAGTTTTGCTTCCATCTTAAAAAAAAACAACTAAAACGGCCGTTCATTTCAGTGCGAAATTATGTAAAACGTCCTTTGAGCAAAACATACCGAGGAAGCATATACAGAAGAATATAAAAAGAAGGTCTGCAAATGTGGCCATACATCAGCCCCCGGGGATGATGAATGATGGTAACCTTAAAGGGATGGCGTGGTACACGACCAAGCGGCAGCATGTTTCCAATCTGGCCGGTCTGCTTCCGAGAGGTTCAATTCGGTAGCCAAAACATGCTCCCTCCAAACAGCTTCGTCCCTCCGTTCGGGGAGGAGAATGTGAATACACCCAGGCCTACACAGGGCGACAAGATAAATTTTCATTCCTTGCTCCCGGTTTTCCCGCCTTGCGCTCGCGATCACACCATAACGAGCTGACTGCCAAGCCCAAGGGGCCCAGAGTGAAACGTGTTTTCACGCAGCCACACACCACCATTCGGTCCCAAAACGTCGCTCGTGTTGCATTCCCTACACCCGGAATTGGTATGACTTTTTGATTAGCATTTGATGTCAGCATACATTTTCTTTGCTTAAAAATTGCATTGCTGTTTTAAAATGCTTTTACAGACACTGCTCACAAAAAACCACTTCGAAAAGAACCAAAGAGCTGGAAGTGATAGTTCAAACTACATCATTAGGATTTTTTATGGTGTTGGCTTTCTCGGTTCGGATCAGTAGGTCTAATTCATATTATCAGCCTGATCAAGAGACTCGAACGGCAGTCGAATCGAATAAAGGTTTCAAATCGAACGGCAGAAAAATTGGTATCATTCAACGTATTCGAATCGACGAATGTAACATCAATTTTTTTGAGCTTTTTCAGTTGTTAAACCACGTTCAAAACATAAACAATGCAAACAAAATGCTTGCAGCTGATGGCTTGAAAATATTCAGAACGTTGTAAACGCGAAAATATCAGCAAATATACGTGAAACTTCATAAAAGATTTTTAAAGTAAGTAAGCAAAGTAACTGTATTCTAAGGGCATAACCATACTTTGACAAGAATTAACAAGAAATTTATCAACAAGAAGAAGCTCCTGTGATTTCTCGAACGGCAGCTCGAACACAGTTATGATACCAATGAAGCTTTTTCAGCAAGCTTTCTTGCCGTTCGAGTCTCATGATCGAGCTGTATGTTTACCACAAATTCTGTTATTCTGTGCTGCTCCATGTATGATAGATACATATGGTCTGATCGGTCCGTTCGATCGTCAATTAGTTTCGAAAGACCCTGTCAGCTCTCTTATAGAATTTTAGCTTTACAAAAGGTAGCAGACTCCAAACGGATACACACACACACACGCACACACGCTTGGCTGACCTCATTAGATGCTCAAGGACACAGCTATCTCGCGATGGTTTGGCATCGAATTTGGCAGCTAGTGTGCTGCTGTACCTGCCGTTAAGTCTGTTGCTACCACGATCGTTTAACGTTTCTGAGCAAAAGGGGAATCACTAATTTTGTCCCAAAAATATAAATATGGGCCTTACGCCGGGTAGACCCCACCAAACAACCGAAGAGACAGTAAGTGTGTGTTTGTGTCTTTTTTGCTAAAAACCAACACTTAATTACTGCCGTGGCGATGGTTAGTGTTTGGTCGCTTGTTTAATGTTATATGCCTTACAACTGGTACGGCTACACAGTGACGTCAGTGACGTAGTCCGGGCCAAGCAGTCAATTCCGATCTTCAAGACGAGACACTTGACTCAAATTATTCACCATGGCATCGAATCTCCATCAATCATGGGTAGGGGAGAGAAAGGAAGCGAACAGGGGACCGGGAGGGCCGCAGGGGACAACTGATGCCGCTGTTTGTGACTCTTAAGCCCCTAACCCCCTTTTCCTTCTGTTGATCCTCATTCATATTTTATCTTGTTGCTTTTGTAAACTCGCCTTCTCAGCCTCATCCCAGCTTCAGCTCAATCGCGACTGACCGTGAAGAACGACGTTAGTTCCGATCGGATTGACCACAGTTCGCAGAGTGGCGAAATGTTGATGTCTGACCCGTCACGCGAGAAGGATTACCATGAGCGTTCATCTGAATGCGGCCAGACGGTCAGCTCAGCTTTTGACAGGCGGAGAAATTGATGCATAAGGACACTCCATACCTGTGATGACGCCCTCGATAACAGTCAATCAAGTTTGATCGGTTGTTTTTTCACAATGTTGTATGTTATTTGTAACATTTACCGTCTATTGTTAAGGGCCAGTAAGGATGAAACAAACACACACAGATCTCACCACCCAGCACGATCACCTTGAAAACTAAACCACCTACCCATGACTCAGCTTCGTTCACTATCGTTCACTAATGTTTGATACACACCATCGGCAAAAGATAAACAAGAATGTCAGGGAATTCGCTGTTCAAACCCAATACGCACGTCTTTTCGACAATCGTTCGCATCCGCTGCTCTTCCCTCACATTGCATCACTCGAACGCAGCTTACGCATAGCAAACGGCACAACACAAACTTCAACCCACAATCTTATCAAACCATTTCCGCAATTTCCCGTCTCGTTCCATGCAATCTCCACTCTTAAGTCAAATAATTTGTCATTAAAAATAGTTTTCCGCACCCAGCGTACCGAGGCCGCGTTCAAGGGAAATTGCGTAACTCACAGTACATTACTGCCACCCTTGGCTCCGTTTGGCTATAGCACTACGCCCGAGAGAGCGTTACCGTTCTATGCTAAACTTGTTATCAGCCGAGGAAGAGCTTTTTTAAGTCATCTAGGTGTTGTCACGACAATTCGTTGAAACCGCGAAACGTAATGCCTGTATTTCTAAAAAGCTGTGTGTAACTCACTCATATTCTCAAGCGCAAATGGGCGCTTCTAGAGCAGTGGCGGCACGGCACGCACCCAAAAAATGAGCTACTCCTTCTAACGCAAACAGTTCCAGCGGAAACACACTTTCCTGTGCCTTTGAAGACCGCGGCAACTTGGTGACTCGGTGGCGTGAATTTATCGACACACTGACGCTTTGTAGGGTGGAGGACGCAAGGCGTACGTCAATCCGTACCGGGCCAATCCCTCGGCCGGTCGGTGTTGGAAGGTTAAGGAGAATAAAGGGTTGTTCTTCATTTTGTGTGTTTTCTCTCTCCCGCTCTTGCCACTTTGCTACCTTCTCGCTTCCGAAACCAGGTCGGGAATACACCCTAAACCCGCCTCGCGGTCACCAACCAACACTATATGGGAATTGGAACGGAGCTCAGTACCGATCACCACACCGTACCCCGGCCAGTTTATGATCGATCGTTCTCCCGGCCGGACACGACACACGCAGTGAAAGACGCACGCGAGTGAATTTGTGTAAAAATATTATACTTTTACAAGAAATCTTTACATACGACACCATTTACGATGTGAAGTGTTACTGTGCGATTTTTTGTTTTTTTTTTTATTATTCTCTCGTTTTGTTAACTAAAATTGTGTTTGAATATTCATCGTTTGCATGTAGATTGAAGTGAACCGTTTTGTTACGTTGGCAAACATTTTGAACTGTTCCATTTATATGCTACCGTTTCGAGTGACGTTGCTAATCAAAAGACTCATTTAAAAAAACAAGCGACGAACCCTCGTGTTTTGTTCGCAGTAGTTCGAACTTGTACCGGCTCCTACGTAAGTAGCGTTGTTTTACCATATCGATTCTGAGTTTTGCCCTACGGGTCGTTTAGTGTCATGGTCCACTGGAAGGGTAGAACCTTTCACAAATCACTCTTACGTAACAGGTGCTATAAAGGGAACAGGTAAAACGCTTGTTTGTAACGTGCTAAACCTGCTGCAGCAAAACACTACCGTGCGTCTCCATCGGGTGCATAGAAACTGAAAGCAACGCGATTGCAGTTGCAGCTTCGTCATAGTTGAGGGAGAAACACTAAACAGACTCAGCCACTCATCTTCTTCAAAACGCTCGATTAAACAAATCATCACTACATCTCGCAGCCAATCGAACGCGGACGACAACTGGCCATTTATTAAAACCCTGCTGCCATAGCTGGGTGGATGATGCGCACGTTCTACTTAAACAAAACCCACTCACTGGTAAACAACGACCGCAAACAAGTGCAAACCAGCAGTAAACGGAGAGGTTCGAGCGTACGGTTAGTGAACGACTGTAAAGCAATTAGTCGGTGTGGGGCCGCTGGTTCTATCGAGAGGCAAAGTCACCTTTCAATTTACATACAAGTGCGACCAGTCTCTGTACGTCCGTAGGGTGAACTGGGCAGTCTTGGGAGTTGGGAATCTTCCAGGAGTTTAAAGAATAAAGTGTAGCGGTACACGCTTTACGCTCTGTTACATGAAATTAACCTTCGTTTTTGCCAACGTGTCACACAGACCGTACGATAAAATGCTACAAATACAATCGTTATGTTTGTTTAAAATTTATTTTGTTTTCTTGCCACATACCACTTTATTGGACAACATTTTCATTCAGCTCACCACCGGTGACAGCCTTTGATGATCGACCCCCATTAACCAATCATGACTGCGTCGGTCACACTATTCGCACCATTATCAGCAAACCATTGTACTTTTGTGCTTCCTTTTTGTACACCCGCACCGACCACCAACCACCCTGCCTTTCCTCTTCGTTGGCTATTGTTTAAGCAGCTGCACGTGGGATCACATGTTCGCCATCCGGGAACGAGCCATTACCAGCCCCCTTTTCCAACCTCCAACCGATGTTGAGGTAGGACGTGTACATTGATGAGCAGGAAAAACACATCATTGATGAAACGAAATTTGTGTAAAACCATGTCAGTGTGATAAAGAAAAGCTAGTACAAAAATGAAAACTCATATCCAATAAATCACTTCATTACAGCATCATGCAAATCAAGATTTAACCAAATTTAACAAAAAGCGCTCATTTAGCTACTATTCAACTAGCGATAAATCATCATACTTTGCTCTGCTCAACTGGTTAATTACACGCGCTATTCAAATCAATTAACTATACGGTATCATCTATCACGTACGCTAATGGAAGGTTACCTCCCGCAACCCCGGCAGAGGGTTGAGTCACGCGATTCCAACCCTTCAAAGACGCTGCCGACTGACCAACCTTCACTATCATGTCGATAGAAGAGGATGCTGAAAAAGCTCACTCTCTCACACCTAGAATTTTGCCTTTTAACCATGAAATAACCAAACACCGTGAAATTGTTCAACCAATGTTAGTGCGTCAGGAGCAAGCGCAAAAGCGCTTCACGATGAGGTCGACATTTGTGATGGTTTGGTAATTAAATCTTATTTCACCTCGAACACATTTGACGATCTTATAAACGCAAATCATCTGGCTTGATGTTCAGACAAGTTTCTTTCTCTTTTGCATCTGTCGTTGCAAAGTCAAAGCATCAACATAATTGGCCCGCTCAATCATCATTGTTCAGAGGGCCGCAGCATTACCATAATTCGGAAAAGTTATTCCGTGGAGCGCCCCGCGAACAGCCGTGAATCGATCATGCGCTAGCCGACCGCAGATACAACGCGAACCGGTTTTGCCCGTCATCGAGCGATTCGACACACAGGAAGGAAGAGGGTGGTTGGAGTTTTGGGGAGGAAATCTAGAGCGCCTTCCGAATGTGGCCGAACGAGGGACACGTCGATGAGGATCAGCAAGAACTTATGGTAGCGCGCGCGCCACAACAGTGGTTCTAAAAGGGCAGATTCGCTTAATTAGCTAGTCGAAAGTCATGCTGGGCAGGTTGAGAATCAGGTGAATGTAAAAAGACCTGTTTGGTGGTGAGATCGAGCGCCACTGAGATAATGAGGCATAAAATGTGAGCGCGTGTGTGTGACTCGCGTTATGTTGGGGGATCGTTTACCACGCGGTTCGTTTTTTTTTGCGCTACAGTTCCGTGACAATCAAACTGTCCGACGCAATACTTCCGGATGTTTGCCTTTTTTTACAAACCAAAAAATGCAAAACAGTAAAACCAAGTTCGGTAAAGGAAGTAATGAACAAGAGGAATTACATAACGCTCTATCTACAACATTCAACAGCAACCATGCACACCCTTTTTTGGCGACACCTTCCGAGTGTGTTTAACGGCCTAGGCCGGTTTAGGCCTTTTCGCGGGGTTTGCTCAGTTTAGTGCAAACGGTTTCAATTCACGTTAAAGTGAAGTGAAGTTGCATTAAATTTTATTTTTTCAATTTTTCCCCGGATGTGATTATTTTTTTTTCGATTATTGAATGTATTTTTAATTTCCCCCGCCATCAAGACTGGATGCAGAACGTGAAAGTGTAGTGTGGTCACCGTTCAGGAAAGGAAATAAAACACCAATTCACTCCCCCCTCCTCCTTCCCAGTTCTACCTTTCGAAAGGACACAATCGTAAAGGATTAAAGATTGCTTCAAAAAAATACGCACGAATATGGACGACACATGCAAAAAGGGCTTTCTTTTTCTTGCAATTTGCACCCCAAACGAGCGCGAATGAACGCGCCGGGTCGGAATGAACCGCGGTTTGCGGATGAACGCAAAGCCCGAAAGCCAACATCGCGAGGCTGTGCGACTCGCGGACGAAACCGAAGTCAAGCGCAGTCCGCCCCGAAAGGCTCCACCACCATTTGCCGTGGGTCGGCGGGAGCTCTGTAGGTGTGGCGGGGGCAGGCAAAGGAGAGATGGTGGCGCACCCAAGATTGTGCTTGAACGCGAGCGAGAACGAGACACACGCTGGCCACTCGAAAAAGAGAAGGGAAGAGAGGGGAGGGGGGGGGGCAGGTGTGAGCTGTGTTGGGCTAGGGCGGCAGCATCGAGGCAACGCGCGAACAAACAACAGAACAAAATTCCAGCTTAATATCGTTCGCTTTCAGTTTCATTTTAGCGCCCGGCCGGATTGGAGGTGTTTCGCTACACGTCCGCAAAATAGTGCCACAACAAGTACCAGACCCGTCTGCGAGTGCGTGTGTGTATGTGTGTGTGTGTGTTAGCACATTTTCTTAACGCAAATTAGGCCGTGATTTAGAAAACGAGCACCGTGATAGAGCCTGTAAGTTATGACAGCTGTCCAAAAACGGTGGTTACTCGCCAGGTTGCTTTGATCTTAATTAGCTTAAATAGAGATGGTTTGATCGCTCGAGCAGGTTTTGCATGTCAGTTTGCTGCGTTCTACTTAAAAGCTCCACACAAGCAACAGTGACAACGTGTAGCAAGCAAGAAGCTGCGTTTCTGTGCGTTTTAGGTGCAATTATTTGTTTCACTGCGAATGTGTGTTTGTTAAAAAAAATCCAGATCATGAAATTTTACACAACTGAATCAAATTTGTGTAAAACCACTACACAAGACGAAAAAAAGTGTGCCACCGGCGGTGTGTGGTGTGTTAGTGGGAATTTTAGTTTTATGTTTTTTCGCGCCTCGTTCAAACAGTGTGTTGCCCTGCACAGGCAGGCAAATAGGAATATTGGATAAGTTCTCTAACAACCTTGTGATCGTATCTGTGTGTATCCATGTGTGTTTCTATGTGTGTATTCCCTGGCGAACCTGAAGCAGTGTAGTAGCACGCTCAAAATAGGTTCCATAATTTATAGTGAATTTTTATGTGATTGTTGATGGATTGTGGTGCGTTCGCGGTCGTCAAGTTCTTCCCTTTTGCGGTTTTTGGCCATCCATTTCCTTCCATTTTATGTTGTTTGATTAACAACCCATGTCTACGGTGGTTTGTTCATAAACTTTGTGCAGTTCCCGCCGGTAAAAGTTCAGCGTAAGCGTGCGCGTGCCCGTGCCCGCGCGCCGGCGTGTCTAAGTGTGCGCACCACTGTATGCCGAAGAACGGGTGAACCTTGATCATAGCGATCCACGCTCCGAAGGCTAGGTGCGTTTTGAACGATGTCACATACACGCAAACACACATACGCACGTCCAACACGAGTCGTCGAGTGCAACATTGCATACGTTTTTCAAGCGCACTTGCCATCGCCATCCAACCACACGGCAACCGCGGAATGCAATCTAATCCAGCTACTACTACACGCTTCACCTTCCGCAACCGCCGAGAAGTGCAGTGCACCAGGACACACCGGCCGAGGAGTGGTGGTACAACACCGCCCCTTGCCACAGTTCCGCCGACGTGCACGTGTGGGTGTTGTTGTGTTGCGCAGGTGACGCCGAAAGCACGTCGCGTGGCGACCCGTTTGGAAGGGCCTGAGGTGGTTATAGCCCGGTAGCTAGCTGCAGGTTCCTTGTACAGGTTCGACATGTTCGCGCAATCCCTCGCGGCGATACTGATCTGATCCGATACAATAGTGCACACGCGCCTCCAAAGTCGTTACGCCAGCATTTTTGTGTGCAGTTTGTCGATATCGGTTCGATCGGCGCTATAATGTCAGAAGCGATTCGTGCCACGAACACTGGATCCACCATTGAAACCTGCTGCTGCTGCTCACCAGCTGGCCCAGCGTGTTATCATTAGCGCGTCTTTAGGCGTAGAAAGATTTCACCGCTCTGGGTTCCGCGCCTCTTCACTTTGGATGTCCATTTCTACCCCCATTTCCTTTAAACGTTACGTTTTGCGAGTTTTTGGAAGCCGTAAACTTGTCTCCATCCGGTTGCGCGTAAGGCTTCCCTGCGCACGAAATCCGTCGCAAAAGCTTCAGCCACTCTTAACGCTTCCCTCCCGCGTTTAATCTCGCGCTTTTGATCAGCAGGTCTTGCTTTCGCCAAACAGAAACGCACCCATCACAGAGAGATGGGGACCCCCAAAGAGATGAAGCATCGGGTTCGAAGGAAGTTGAACAGGCTGAACAAAAATCCTTCTTCTACAGTCTTCCTTCCCAAAAACAAAAACCAGTACCACTACAACATGGTGGACCAGCAGCCGGAGGAGGTGCGACCGGTTTCTTGTTTTGCTTTTCGCCTTTCCGGAGAGGGAGTCATTTGGTCGCGAAATTAACACAGACTGACACTGCCGTCTCTTCTGCACGATACGGACACAAGCTTCCAAACGTGACAACATTCGCTTCATTCCCTACAGGAAGACGACCGTGCGGCAGCAGCAGCAGTAACACCAGACAAAAATTGAGAAACAAAGATGTAAAACCAACATTTCCATCCTCTCCAATTTGGCATGACTAAAAACGCATGGCCAAGAATTCCACCGGCAATCGAACGGAGCAGCATACGGCCGAACACACTCATTTCCAAAAGGTGAAAAGGATGAGTACACCCCTTTTAGAGCAGCACACCACTTGTGCCATAAATGAATGTGCCACGTAAACTCGCGATGTTCCGGAACCGTTTCAAAAAAAAAAAAACAAAAAACATAAAAATAACACCATACATGGAATGTCAGTACACACTTCTCATCCCGGGGCTATGGGCAGGCACAAAAGAAATAACCGTTTTTGGACAACGAAGAGCAGCAGCTCGGTGACGAACTCCGCAACGGGAAACGGTCGCTCCTGCGGGTTGCACGTTACGGTACATTCCACACTCCGGGTATCGCAACAGTTCCGTCTCCAAAAAAAACAAAGAGAAAAAAAGGTATTGGTTCTTTAATGGGTGTATGCTCCCGAAGTGGGAATGTAAAAGTCTTCCCCAGCTAGATGGGCGAATTTTTGGACAATAAGTGTCGAAACGAGTACCTGAGGGAGAAAAAGCGAAGGGTTTGAAACGATGGGCCCCATGGGCGATGGGTGTACAGGAATGTCAATTATCATGTGGTCTCTCCCTTCTGTTGCTCCTTTGTGCCCTCCTTATCATGCTCCTTTCTCGTAGTTTGACTGTTTATAGTGAGATACTTTCTTCCTTATCATCGCACTTGCAAAGGTCCTTTCGTCCACTCGATCCTATCTGACAACACGCTTACAGTGTTTTCTTTCGTCTTCTTTGGTTTGCTTTTTGGACAATGGAAGAGAGATCGCTTGATGATCACCACCAGCAACCGGTTCATTGGTGAATGGTTATATATAAATTATTTTATTTCAAAACCACACACACACTCACGAATCAGATGCTCTTTTGATGATGACGCATCACATGCCCGGCGACCGCTGTGAGACCGTATCATGCAGCCTTTTCCGGTTTATCGTCCTTTCTATGAAACTGTTTTCCATTTTACAAAAGATATAGCTTTTAAACCGATCAAAGGTACAAAGTGCGCAGAGAAGACCACTTTGCTCTGCGTCAAGCCAGGGGGGATGATAAATTGACTCCCCAATCGTTAGCGCATGACGTAACCACGCCCGGCGGTTCGAACTTTGACTTTGAATTTTGACTGCCCTAAACCGAAAACCACTCTACTCGGCTAGGCTGTGAGGTTGAGAAGCTGTTTACCTAGTTTGAACGAGGCTTAATATATCTCCCTTCTTTCTGCCCCCAACACGGCCAGATCAAGTCACCGAGAGGGCTTGTTGATGTTGCCGTGCGTGTGAATTGTTTCCATAATTAAGGTCACCATTGATTGGTATCGAGAGCCGGAAACTCTGAATACACACTCGCCCAAACTGAGCTCCCGTCTACAACGTGTGTCGATATATTTCCAAACTAGACATTCAAGGAGGGAGCAAAAAAATCGTATGTTGTCGTCCAAACGGATTGGACGTTTAATTTAAATATAAATATGCTCTGTAGCGGTCTGGGCTAAACCAGACGATCGGATTCTATCGCCATATGGACATTATGATTTGTTTTAGTAGATGGTACAACAAAGTTTACTCGCGTATTAGCGTGAAAGGAGCAAACCCCGTGCTGAAGTGTGCAAATATACGACTAATCAACAAGAACACTGATGACTTTTTCTTCTTAACTAAAACGGCCTGTTAAATCATGCCTGCCGTTTCTGGCTTTGCTAGACTTATTATTTCGACGGTGTTGGATAGTCGCCCATGCTACGGGGTAACCAACAAATCCCTTCTTGGGCTCAAATCACATTGAGCACTAGCCGCTATACTGACTACCATCTCTAAGAGGTAAACTTATCAACCAAATATAGCAAAAGCTATTTAAAATTCGAGGCTGGACCGTTGACTATGGTTGTTGTATCCCCATAAAAAATGAATAACAATTTTTATGTAATATGGACTTCCTAACAAACAACCAAACTTTCAACAATTCCATGTTCTCCTGTGGTTATAGAGAAAAGTTTCCGCCAAAATTCCACCAAGTATATCGTTGTGCTCCCGAATTCCAACCAGCAGCCAACAATGCCACTCAAATGTCGTAGCTCCAAAACCATCAAAACCGAAGAGAAAAGCACTCTCTAGCTCGGCTCGGGGCTCAGGCGCTAAAAGTGCATTTGAAATGTATATTTCTCCTCTCAAGGACACAGCCACTGGCACTGGACGAGGGGCCACCTCCATATCTGCGCAGGTTTCTTTCTCATTCACCTATTGTTGTAGGTGCGGTAGCTCTCTCCGCTGGCCACTTCACCGACGACTGGCTAGCTAGCGGCGGTGGCCGAGTGCTGCGTGCACATATTTTGTGTGTACATTCTTTTCAACACCTCTTCACCCATTTCCCACCGGTGGGTTGCCGCGTTTCGCTGTCTGCTGAGGCCACAACAACAAAATACACTTGTCCTTACGTAACCGGCTACATAGCGGATCATTATTATCGCACTGCACTTTTTTTCATTCGTCGTTGTTACTGCTACTGCTGGTGTTTTGTTTGGTTCGCATCCACACCAAGCAAAGATCAATTACATGCTCTCGCGGCACCCGCCCAACCCATCGGTGCGAACCACGGTGCGACCCAGCATCTGTGGGAGAAAATGCCAATCCGTGCCCTCTCCACCCTAGCAGCAGACCTCTGCGTGTCTTGACCAGCTCTTGGAGAGGGAAGCCGGCCGAGGTGCGTTTGACCATCGCCAGCCAGCCAGCCAGCAGCCAGAGCCGGCTAGACAGCAGCCCAAACCGACCCAACGCTTACCATCATGATCAGCCGCATAAACATTGAAACATACCACACAGAGCCGAATCCACGACGCTCACAATTACATCCATGAAGTCTACGTTTAGTTGAGAAGAAACTAAGGGGTGATGGGGGGAGGCGAAAAGATTCGTGAGAGAATTTTGTTTTTGCTTGCTCCTCTTGTCTGGAAGGAATTTGGTTTTACCCTTGCGCTTCACCCTTTTCGTGTCCATGTCCTGCGCCCCAAGCGTTGGGGACAGCTGTGGACAGGGCATGCACAGTGTGGCACAGCTTACAACAGGCCATCTCCCTTTCTCTTTCTTTTTTGCGGGCTACAAAGTTCACCGATCACAGGCATCTTTGGCAAAGAGGTGGCGGTAGCTCTAAAACCCACCAGGTGGTGACGGTGTGATTCAGGATTGGGTGGAGATTAGCTGCCCGTTTCCAAAGGTTATCGTTGCGGCGTGCTGGAAGATGCTTGCCATCATCTTGAAGAGGTCAACTGCTGCCCCGATGTTCACCGTTGCCTGCCTGCCTAGGTGGGAAATAGTCGCGCTTGAACTTTTGAGCGGCTGTACCGGGGTTGAGTTGTAGTATCGGAGTTTTGGGGAGTCGTTGTGTCGGATTAGGCAATAGCGACTTAAGGGAAACAACGGTCAACAACGTGCAGCACACATGGACAAGCGTCGCAACATAACAGTCGTCTCCCTTATTTAGCTTTTTGTACGTGTGTATGTGTAAAGCAAGCCTTTTTTCTATCATCCGGCAAGCACACTTGCTGGTCGGTACATGAGAATCTCTTCTCGTTGAACTTTTGCCATCGCACGTTCGGCGATCTTATGATTTACCTTTACCGGTTGCTTCTTGCGCCCATCTCCGCCAAATCTATGAATGGTTGGAAGGAGAAAAAAAGGCCTGTTCGGCCATAAGCCAAAGCCAACCCTCTTTGCCAGAGTATGCTGGTGCGTGTCGCTGCAAACCTACTGACCTCTTCGAATGCGCTCACTCGGCTCGGCGGTGAGACCGTGACGCGACCAGATGATGGGGCACCGATTGATGGTCCCTCCACACAACCGCATCAGCTGTGCTTTTAAATACCATCTTGTCCAGTGTTGGACTAATATTTGTGTTTGTATGTGTGTGTGTGTGTGTGTGTGTATGTACAAAATGTCGAACGAGACGGCATGACCTGCAGAAGTGATCTCGAGCGTTTCGGGCGGTAATGTTTCCCTTGAGTATGCCGCCATCATGATTGAATGTTGTAGCTCGGTATTAAAAACCGAGAAGAATATTCAATCTTGAGATAGTTTCTCACTTCCCAACAGCCACACAGAGCAATTCCAAACCATTCGATTTCTCGAGTTCAAAAGATAGGAAGAAGTGAGATGAATGTAAATAGAAAATATAATAAACTTGTGTTCACTCTATGAAATCGATAGCATTGTATTTTTATGTTTTTTTTTAATATGCAAACATAAAACCAGAAAGCACCAAACACTACCTTCTCTGAAAGTTAGCTTCCGCTCTGACCAGAACCAACACTTTCCAGAAGATTCGCTACACCAACAAAGGTGATGTCAAAAAATCGATCTTCGTTAGAATTTATCCCTGGCAAAGCTGCGATCTTCTCCCACCTTGCGCAGAATGCCAATTTGATCGTTTTGCACCGCTTCTATCTCCCTCTCTCTTTCCCTTACTCGGCTCTCCCGCTTCGTTAATCCAAGCATAACAGAAAGACGGTCGGTGGTTGCGCTGTCCTCCACATGGTTCACCCTCTTTGTCTCCTTGTCGCAACACGGTCACCAACGGGCGCAACGGGGACCGGTTTTCGGAGGGACTTTTTCGTATCATTATTGTCCGGCGACTTGTTGTGTTGCTGTTGTTGTTGCCGCTGCTGCTGTCCGCAGTCCGTATTTCAGCTCATGGTACATTCGCGCGACAGTGTAGTTTCTCAGGTGCAGCATTCGTCATTCCGCCAGCCAAGCGAAAACTCGTTTCCCTCTAAAAAAGCGAAAAAAATAAGTTGACAGCACATGCCGGGACTACACACCCTGCAACAGCATGCCGGGCACAAACCCGAGAATCGGACCAAAACAACCGGCAGGTGCGCGTAGTGTTGCCGAATTCTGTTCGTCCGATGATCAGGCACGATTCGTAGACAGAATTTCGAAGCCTTCGATGATTTGGGAAACCACAGGTTTTTGTGCAGCTTTTTAATGCTAAATATCCCAATCATAGACGGTTAGGTGAACATTGGAAATAGAATGTCTCCCGTTTCGAGCCACAAACGTCCGGAACTAGCAGCTGATGTTTCGTGTTTCCGCTTTTCCAAACCACTTCAACACGAACATTTTATATCCTGTTGACAACATCCAAATTCTTCTGTCTTTGTTGTGCCAAAATGCAAACTAAAGGCATCACACATTTGTATACGATACAGTTTACAATAAACGGCTTACCATTGCCCACAGGAAGGTGACCGAAAAGAAACGTGAGTTATATCACACCGGGTCTCTTCCGTTCGCAAACGGTCGTGTGTCTGAGTCTACACCGTCGCTAACGCTCAATGCGCCCGGAAGAACTTCATTTCTTACTCCCTGCATAGCGTCCTCAGGGTCACGAACCAAGCCGTTTTTGTGCGTTTTAAATGCAATAGGTTCTTCTACCAACAACTTTTCAGTAGCCACCACTACAGATGGGGCGGTCACCACACTCGGCCATAGCAGAGCCATCTCGAAAGCAGTGTTCTCTCTCACCTGTCACCGGCGCTTTGCCAAGAAGCCGGCGGCAAACCTTGTCACCCCAGCGACCGTTAAAAATGTGACAAAATACGACATGCATAGAAGCAAACTTCATTTGCAATGCCATGCGCCTTTCGACCGTACCACAAAAGGCGTCGAACATTGGCGGAAGAATTTAGTGTAACCGGACGACGATGACGACAGTACACTACACACGTTTGCCGTGGTATCCGTGTGGAATAATGTGGCAATCGCAGGGGCAATCCGTGGCTGTTTGGATTTGGTTAAGAGGTGCGGCGTTCCGGTGTCCGGGCTTGTTTTTTCTTGCTGCACCTTGAATGTGGTACAAAGTGGTGGCAGCAATGATGGGATTTGCCAACGATAGTAGTACAAATAGATGTTTAAAAAGACTAAAAATAATACGTGACATTTAGTGCAACTTTTGGGATAAAATTACACTATTATTTCGATATAAATGGAAAGTTACCACCCATTGGAACCATTGCACCCTTGGGACACATTAATATTTAATTAACAAAAAAAATAACATTAATCTGACACGCACGAATTAACTGACAATGTCGTCCTTGGCGAATGGGCATTGTGGAATTAGTCCCTTTTGAACCAATTCTCATACAATTACTTTTACAAATTCTGAGCTGGAAGAAGAACAAAAAAAACACTTAAACAATGAGTGTCCTCCATTGCAATCAGTTTAATCACAAACTGTACACAGTGAAAGGTGACACACACGGTAACAATTGTACGAAACAATCCAGCGAAAGTTGTCCAATTATTCAATTCTCTCGTGTCAGCTGACGCCTCTCTCGATCAGGCGACGGGCGGCGTTGAGACGATGCAGCACACCTTCGCCGTGTTAACCCAGATTGCTTTATCTGTTAAATGGTTGTTTGTTGTTGTTGTTGTTGTTGTTGTTGTGCTCCTTCGTGCTGCGTGACACGTGAAGGTCACGAAGCCTTTCACTGGGCGGGCGAGCTGGTCAAGCGAGCGAACGGCCGATCAATTCGTAACACAGAAGCTGATCTCGGAACGGACTCCCTACTATACACCCTCCTACCCCACACAGGCTCTAAGGCAAGCTTTAATTCACACACGAGGGCAAACGAGCGGCGGGATGTAGGTCGCCCAGTAAGGGTCCACATCTGCCCCCCTCCTTCCTTCCCCTATTATGAAGGAATAATAGGTGAGAAAAAGAAAGTGACGATAACACCACCCAACAGCAGACGGATTGCGCATTATGTCACTGCAGTGTGTCGTGCGTTGATTACCGAATTTGTTTGTGTGGATTTTTTATCTTCTTTTACCTTTTTTCAATCATGTTTCATTCTTTTTTACGATCGTAATTCTTTCCAACCGCCGTGGTATGAATTTATGGACCGTTCAACGACATCGCATCGCTCATTCAATTCCAAGAAAACTTTTTTAAACTCCTTCGGTTAGATGCGTCATGCTATCCGCCTCACCCTCATTTCAAACCCTTCTACTCCACCCACCTCAGAGACCAAGAAAAATGCCACAATGCACAATAAAAGGCCCGACCGTCACTACCAGTATATTAGGATGCAGAATTCTTGTGCGCCCTCTCTTATTTAAATGAGAGCACGGCACAGCACGAGGCAACTGTGAGGTGTAGTACAGCACAATTCATTCGCCCCCAACAGCAAAGAAAACACACAATTTCCAACGCAAATGAAGAAACGCGCCAAAACACCACGCCGGTCGGTGCTTCATATTTCACACCGGTGCCACCGCCGCCGCCGCCGCAGTGAAGAGCAGAAGAATAAATTGCAGGGCCTGGAATGCCCACGGCGGGCTGAAACCTGCAAAAGGTGTCACAATTTTCATAGCCCAACAAATCAACACCAGCCTTAAAGATCGCTCGCCCCTACCGCGTTGTTCTCCCTACCCACCCGCCCGCCAGCGGTGTGGGATCAGCTCAATATCAGCAATTGTGTTTGACAATAGGGAATGCCCAACGTGTGGCAATAAACGGCACAAAGGTTGCATTTGGTGTGGCACGCAAGGAGCAATGCATTCCTAAATACTGTCGAGTGTAACAGTTCTATGCAAACACACTTTGCATGCGGTTCTGGAATTGCTTGCGCGCAAATGCATACCTTCCTGGTGGAAAATGCTTTCGAAAGCTCTGTCTATTAATAAAACGTACCCGTTCGGACCAGTCGCTAAGCGTCTACAGTCTGATCTAAAATAGTATTCTAAACACGTCAGAAATCAAGCAAATAGTGATACACAACTCTCAAATGACATCCTTGTTGTTTTTTTACGACGCTACACGGGTGGTCTATTGGCAACGCCATCGGCAAGACTAACTTAATGCACTAGCTTTGTGCAGGTGTCGAAGAATTAGCGGTGCGCTCAATGATCATACAACTTCGCGCTAACGGCGCGTATCGAATGTCTGCGCGAAACGTGTGGGAGAGCCCCAGATACATGCAATGCTGCTTACTGGCGGCGGTGATGGTGTGCCGTCAAACAAGATGCCGCTTTGATGGTTCGCCAACACAGCCAACAGCAACAGCGCTGTGCTGTGTGGGCTGCAGCAGAGACGATGAATTATAATTCAGCCCAATCAAAAGAATGAACTACAAACACACGTACACCCGTTCGTTGTTGAGCGAAAGGGAGATGCGATCACACGATCCGGAAGTAAGCCTGATGCAGTGCATCAAAATGCAGATGTCGATAGGATCGGGTTGGTGCAGATTCACACCAGCCGGTGCAAATCGTTATGCACTCGCATTAGCTAGAGCCGATATTATGATGCTGTGGTGTAGATTCGCCACTATGCTTTCCCTTTCGTTGCAGTGTTCGACGTGTTGGGCGGGCGGGCGGAATGAATTATGATCGTCTATTCTATTTTACATGGTTTTTTGCGCGTTGCGCCACAAACGCTCCTACCGGTAACATTTTCCCAGGAACGGCCTGGCGGCTGCACGATGCCAATGTGGCACACACATTGAACGTGCATCCAATTTTAAGGAAGTCCGGAACCATTGCTTCACACCGGCAGCATGCAGGGGAGCGGGTCGTTAAATAAAGATCTCCGATTACGTCAACAATAAACAGCAACAACCAAGGCAAATAAAATTGCTTTTTGGTTTTCTGTATCGTCTAAGAGGTGGCTGTTGAGAATCTTTTCCCCGAACAGCTCCAAATTGCACACATTTGTCCAACAGTTTGCATCCTGTTCACAATAGAAATATTATAACATAAATCGATTTAACCCTAATCGTACATTCAACAAAGAATATGGTCACGAGATCTGAGGCAAAACAACCAACATCCAGCACTTCACGCTTATCAGCACTACGCAAAGCAGGTACGCAATCAAACCGATCGTTCGGGAGGAGGCTCCCCGATCAACGCAACGCGATTCGTCGTGGTTGATAAATTATCATCTTATTTTCGTACGATCAAAAACCGGTCGATACAATCCGAAAACGGAACGATGGCGCACGAACATTTGATCATTGCCCTAAGCACCAGTGGCACTTCGGGGGTTCGGTGTGTGGAAACTACGGCATCGAAAACATATCATTAACAGCCGGTAGCCAACGGTGACCACGAACCCGCGAATATAGTGCCGTACGAAAATAGTCAACCAGCAGCAGTGACAAGCCGGTGCCCAGGCCACACAGTTACAAGCGACGGCCACGATTGAGATACGCGTAGTCAGCAGCAACAAAACGGTGGCGAACCTAAGCTGGCTAGCCGTACATCGGACGTGAGAGCCCGCTGCGACCACGTTCAAGGTGTACCACTAATTTTCAGTCGACTGCGAAACACGGTGGCTTACGGATGGTGGCAGAGTAGTGGCTCTACGCAAAAGAAAGGGAGAAGACGCACGCAGTGTCGCAAAGAGACGGATCTCCCTACTGAAAGGGATTGTTGTTGTTGCTACACCTCTATCGGACAGCCAACGACAAGCTGACAGAGCTGATTAGAAGATTTAATCGGTAAAGACAATCATCAAGAAGGCTATTGATTTAACAGTCCTTGAGGTATTGAGGTATTGTGTATCTGTAAGCATTCCTCCAAATCCTCCAACCAAATGAACCATCGCAGTGATTTTCTGTTGCAGTGAGTGTCGAGTAATGCTTTTAACATTTGCATAACTGTTGCTCTCTTTTCTATCTTTCCCCACAGATCTTCCAGTATGTAAACAGTTCTAGCAGTAGTTACAAATGTTCAAAGTTAGCTTAGCAGTGTATCGTGCAGTTCGATTTTAATGTGTAACCCAAGTGCTACGTTAACATTGCGGCAGAACGAAGAACGGAAACATTCGGGAAAAGAGATTCCACACAGTGACACAGGCGAAACAGTGAACGTTCCCAAGTAACTATTGTGACCTCTAAACATCACACCCTTCCAGCATGTATCCTCCGATTTTAGTGTTAGTGCTAGCGTTAGTGTTCATCTCCCGTCAAACGTCCGCCCTCGAGCTGAACGAAGAGGCTGGACGGGAAGGTGACAGTTATTCTAGTCCCTATGGAAGCCCGGTGCCAGTTGGAACCACCGGTTCACTTCTACCGTACGGTGCCAGTACGGGTATGATGATGCAGGACGAGTCGGTGACCAATCCCACGGATGCTGCTGCATCCTCCGATTTGCTGCCAGCTGGCGGTCTGTTGGATAGCGTCTACTATCAACATCACAACAGCAATTCAGACCACCAGTATGACGGTGGTCCTGCGCTCTACGGTAGCAGTGAGGAAGACCGTGCCATCTATCCCGATAACTTCAACAGCTCGGAGGTAAACGGAGCTGACGAACAGTATCTTACCACCAGCAGCTCCATACCCGACTACGGTTCGGGTTCCGTTGGATCGGCTGAACGTAACGATAGCGCAGAACTGCCACATCTCTCTAGTGTGGACATCGAAGCGCGTGCCAGTGTTCCGCAGGCGTTTGTCAGTGATCAGGGCGACGAGCAGACGCACGAGTCATCGGAAGATCATCACCTGCACCAGGCGATAGTACACCATCACTCGCGGGAGGAACCCACGCTAACTAGTAGAGCTCTGGAGCACCATCATCACCTTCTGCATCAGAATTTACCCTCAGAAACGACTAACCATCTTTACAGTGGTGCCAGTGACACAAGCAGCAATGCTGGAACCGGGGTGAACGATAGTGCCGAACACTTCACGTCCCCGGATGGGGAAAACAATGTGGAGGATACGCAGGAAGACGACGTGCTGCAGCTGGCCACTACTACCACGATGCCAGCAGTACCACCACCGCCACCGGGAGCGCTTGCCAGTACGAGCCCTGACCTGGAAGGCATTACCGGTAGCGTTGATCATCCAACGACCGGTTTGCATCCTTTGCGACCCACGAAACCGGTCCCCGCATCGCATGCCGGTGGATTTGACGAGACGAAACTCTCCAAACCGGAGCTGTTGGCGCAGCTGATCGCCGACAAGAACCTCCGCATGCCGATCGCTTTTCTCGTCGACACGTCGAACGATTCGCTCGCCCTTACCAAGAAGGTGCTGGAGGCGTCGCTGGTGCCGAAGTCACCGCTAGACGCAATCCTGATGCGCTACAATGCCAGTGGTAAGTAGACAGAGTGGCGGGTTGAAATCATGTTTCCCACCGTCTGCCAGCACGTACACGTTGCTTCAGCACGTACCGCACGCCAGAAAAGACTAGTGTTTGCAGGTGATCTTACTCCGCCACCATACAACACCACAGCGTGACCCAAAACCCAAAACAATGCAAATTTGTTCATGACGTCATAGTTCTTTTGATGGTGCACGTTCGGAGCACATCATACATCATGCGTGAACCGTGGCACCGAAATATAACATCGTAGCTTATGGAACGTTTTTTTTATCCCCGTAGGTATTTCCAAATCTATTACCTTCCGCAACACCAAGTCGCTGATGGAGGCGGTTAATCTCCTGCAACCAAGCTTTGACAGGGGTGGTAGTGAATATTACAGCATACTGCGAACCTCACAAGAAATACCGTACGATAGTGCTATCTTTTTGGCCACCAGCAGGGCGACGACCGACGCACAGCTTTCTCGCATGACGGCACTCACCCTGCTCAAGAAGCGAATTCGGGTAAGTGATCACCGTTCACTGTGTGATTTGTTGGTCTCTCGCTCAACAAAAAACTCTTATGGCACTTGACAGCTGTACGTTATCTGGTTCGGTGAAGAGATCCTGGACAGCAAGCAGCAACTCGACCAACCGATGACCAACCAAACGGCGCTCCACGAGCTAGCCCACAAAACCGGTGGCCGTGTGATACACTTCGAAATCGATCGGTACTTTGGCAACAATCCGGTACTGGTAAGACCGTACACACACTTTCTACCCGTGTTTGTCTGATGGTGATTTTAACATGCGTCAAACCATTTCTTTCCAGACGACACTGCTCAACCAGCACGACCTGCACGGAGCACAATCGATCCCAGTCGGCGTCGGAGAGGACGTGAACAGTTTGTACTTTAAGCTGCACGGTCACATCGATCAGGCTACACTGGAAACGCCCAACGGTGACTAAAACCATACCATCCCAACCTTCATCGAGGGGAATGGATGGTCAACCATCTGATTCTCCCGTCATTCAGCCCTTGCATCAATAGTCCCTCTGCTCCCCAAATCTCACTCAAACTTCCCTTCCATCACATCCAACCCATGGACGGCTTCTTCATCCATATTACTACCCTTTTCCGAATTGCTTGCATCATCTCGTACGAATGTGTGTCGTCCTGCTTATTGTTTGGATATCGCGGGGGTATTCGGCAGTTCGTCCCTACCGTGAATGTTACCGTAATCAAACCGCTTTCCATCCCATATCGGTATAACATGTTTCTTATACGAAATACATACGATCGAAAGGAGTCGGGAGCAAACTTCGGGAAAGAAAATCGGTAGCGCACTTTATGATAAAAATGAACTCAAGAAGCAATTTGTATGCACGTTTAAAACCAAGCCCGGGATTATTGTTATGTTTAAATGCATAAGAAAAGCTATCCGATTAGTTGCTCTGCTACAAGTTTTTTTCTACAAACAATAAGGTTTACAGTAAGCAAAAAAACCTTCCTAAGCATAAAACCGTTCTTCTGCATGAGCACGAACCACTGTGTGTGAAGAAAGTCACCACTTGAACGCAAGCCGCCCGAACGTTGCACGCAACATTGCACCATCGATCGCGTGCACCGCATGGAATGGTAAAACATCGCACACGTTTCGACGTTTTCTATCATCGAAATTGATGTTGGATGTTCGGCACATCCAACCGCTTGCTTGCTTTGTTTCTATGCAGACAGAGCACTTTCTTTCCCAACACGTTCTAAGTACAAATCGTATAATTACTAAGTTAATCGCTCAAAAAGGATGCCACGAATTTGCGAAAAAATCCCTTTTTAAAACAGTTCGGGCAATGTGTGAGACACGTAATCCCGTAGCCGAAGTTATTCGTTTGCGCGCGTAAAGATTGTTCGATGTTATTAGCTTTTAATGCAACACAGTAAAACTACGACGCGCACACATACACGCACATCGACACAGAGAACAGTTTAGTTGGAAACTAAACTATCCTATCCTTTCCTTTACTTCCTATCGACTTTTGGGCATCCTTTTTCCTTTAAAAATTAAACTACGCTCCCATATTACCACCGACGAAGGAAATGGCTGGGACGGCGAGAGCGGCCGTAAACAAAACCGGGAACAAATGTGTCGTCTTTAGCTATAAGATAACTCCTATTTTACGTGTTAACATTATTAAGCGAATATATTTGTTGTAAATAATTAATTAAATGAAAACTAAACGGAAACCCATCTTTTCATCGATCAGTGTACAAACACTTTTCATTGCGTTTTCATTATGGGGGTTTGGAGTGGGGAATGCAGTTTGGATCTTTTGTTTGTTCCTCATCGTTTGCTTTCGTGTCCTTTGTCAATGTTTATCATTTGTGCTATGTTTTCTTTCCTTACTGTGTTGTCTTTTTAATGTAATTTTTAAATTTTAAACTAACAATTCGAAATTACCTTTTTCTATAGAAAAAAGTTTTTAAACAAGTAAATTAAAGGTTAAAGATTAAAGATTGCAATTCTTGGCAAGCAATCAAAGTTCAATTCGTGAATTCTGGTTGTATTTCTTCCCGGTGCTTAATCTATTTATTATTAAAGATCGAAGCATGCAAATAGCAAACATAAACATGGCTGCCAACTTCCGTGGTTGACCTTCATAAACGGTAACACTTTCCAGGGCTGCCATGTTATTCATTCAAACACACTGCTTTTTAGCGGCAAAAGGGCCTGCCGTCCCCACGCATGGACCCGTTAGAGGTCAATACATATTATGTTTGCGCGCTTCCTCAGAATTGCGCTCCAGGAATAGATCATGCCCTAAGCAACACAGCACAAACCCACTTCAAGCCAGCGGTAAGTAGGTAGAGCCAGTTTTGATTACGTCTCTGCAGACGTGCCCGGCTCAACAGGGAGCACACATACACACATACACATAACTACAAACCGGCACCACACACCACGTCTTCTGTCTGTACATTCGGCGGCGTCCCAGCGGTGCGGCAACCTTGAACCATATGACGCGTTTGCACGATTCAAACAACAGGTTTTACACGTGTTCGTTCCGCGGGTTGACGCATACAGGCACAGCCGAGATCGCAGGGCAGATCTCCTGCGTTCGCCACTATCTGCGCAATCAAGCTGTTCAAATCGAACCGTTTCGCACAAGGCCCCGATCGATGATTGGCCCCTTAAACTGACGCCCTCGTCACACACAAAAGCCCCCAAATTATTAATCCAGAATTCAAGAGCATGTGTCCTATCACTTTTCCACGCAGCATCGAGGCGAATCAAAACAAAGGGCGCCACACACACACACACGTCAAAACACTCTATAACTCTAGTCTATCTTTTTCTCCTTTTTTCCTCTCTCTATCACTCTATCTCGTTAATTGCACTGTGCGCTCTTGCTCAAAAAGGATACCTCGAGAGCGGCATACAAATTGCGCAAAATCTCACGTTGCTCCACCACCGCTTCCTTCCGCGCACGTCACAAACACACACAACAACAAAGCAAACACACACCTTCTATTTTCTTTGCACTTTCACCGTACAAAATCTCGCGCTATCATATGATTCAGCTTACTAAATTCGTACATAACAACACAAATGCGATTTTCACTCTCCCATTTCCATACACTTGCCTGGGGTTGCTAAGCAGCTCTAGGCAACACAACAACACACCATACGGACCAAAATGACTAACTCACACAGTAACCATAGAAATGTTGGCTCGGTTATTGTGGGACAGGAGCTCAAATTCACATTTGAGTGGAAATTTCAGCACAATGTGGTTGGAAAATCATCCCATCATGCACGGTGCAAGAAAGTGTTGCTCAAATTACTGCAGAGGACACGTAGTACTTACCCCTGTTAGTGAACACGGGAGAGTGCGAGAGGATGCCAGCAGCAAAGGAATCTGCTCGTTGTGCTAGGAACTAAAACGTCAAACGCCTTCTTCGCGAAAATCTCTATCGCTTCACAACACTCTGGATAAGCTTTAGATTTTAATACGAAATGAAGTACTAAGGCAAGGAAGATTGTCTTCTTCTCAGCTTCAAACACTCTCTGCCGAGCTAGCAAACGCCACCGATGACATGTGCCCTCGAATTGAGTCGCGTTTTCTTGTGCTTGTGTCTGGCTCTGGCTGCTGCTTTTCGTTTTTGACAACTTATACCGGATTCACAACACAACTCACACACACACGCACAGCCAATGATCATATTTCTCTCTCGCGCTTTTTCACTCTCTCTTTCTCTTTTTCTCTCTCTCGCTCGTACGCAAGGGCTGTTCGGCTTTTCGTCTCGCTTACGCTCGTGCACAATGGGCGTGCGCTTTTTTTGGTCTTGCGGAGAGCATAAACATACGAGAGCGATGACGTCAGACTGGGGTTGGAACGGAACCAAAACAAATCCCACAGCTGCGCAGGTGAATACTACACGCACGGTGGTGTGAAGCATAGTACAAAAAAACACGCGAATTGTTAGGTAAAAGCAACCAAGTGCCAATGCAGCCATCGAACTCGTCGTGCATTCCTCCCGGCTCGGCATCACAACCCAAACCCCGGGTGGTGCTGCTTTGAACTAATTGCAAATTATTTCATTCGATGTTTTGTTATCCTCTCACCCACCGGCGCTTGGTCAAGTGTACCTGCGCTTTACTACTGAATCATTGTGGGTAGCCAACCATTTCCAGGGCAGCAGCCCCATTCGATGGGTTATCAAATGGAGCTGTGGCTGGTGGTTCCGCGCCGTAAAACGCAATCGCTGCCCCAAAAGCCACCGAAACACATACGCGAGTGGCGATAGTTGCGGTCTTTTTTTTTATTTGTTTTAAAGCTTTTCGTTTTGATGAGTTGCAATGGAAAGTGAAATTTTTGGATCATTCGGTTTCATATTGTATCATGAAAGGCAATGTGTGTGGGTGCCGTACGTTTGTCTCACTTTCGATTCCTTCTATCGTACACATCGTAAAGCCACACATACACATTACGAACCGGGCAGGTTCGCGCGGTTCGACCGATTGTGCATCATCAAATGCATTTCAGTGCAATTGTCGTTGGTGTAGATTATTGGAAGGAGGAATGATTTTACTTAAAAATTGCAGTTAACAACAACATAAGTTATTGCATAACAAAATATTGCAATTCCTCTTAAATTGAGGAATTAAATCGCATGGGAGCTATAAGTATACATAAAAGAAGAAAATTGTCTTACCACATACGCAACCATTTTTATCAGAAGCTCAGAAGATAAAGAAAACATAAAAAGCAATAAGTAATTACTTTAATTATTTTGGCTTCCCGGAAAAGTAAGAACCTGCGAAGGATACCATACATCTGTCGATATCTACCCAAAAACTAAACAACACTCCTACACAATTAAAATAGATTACGCTCTTCCCCGCCCTTCCTGCCCAACTGACGCCTTCGAAATGTGAAACATAAACAAAGCACGAAGTAAAGGTGTAAAGCCTGCAAAGATGCAGCACTTCCCGAACGGGCAATTTAAATTTACTTTAATTACTTAATTGCATTAGCGCTCCGCGGGTTGCTGTTGGTTAAGTTTTTTTTGTTTTGGGTATGCTTATCTCGCGCACCCACATCCCTATCTGTAGATGCAATTTTAGATATGATTCCATTAAACCAACACCCAGCGCATAGAAGTACAATTTATCCGGAAGGTCGGCCTAACCGTTCCGAAAGCATAATGCACCGGGTTCGTACGTATAAACATAAATCTACGTAGCAACCTACCCCAGCCTGCTCGGTTCTGTTTGTGGCCATTCACACACCGCTGCTTTGCTTTTGTCTGCTACATGCTAGAATATTCTACTACGCACCATTCTTTTTGAACAAGCCGTTGCTCCAGTTTTTCTTCCCCTGACCCTATATGCTTTCTTCGTTTTATGTCCTCCCCTTCTGTGGTCTCGCGCTTGTTCTCTCTTCCTCTCTTCATTGCTTTTCATTCAAGATCGTAAACAAAACCAGCTGTTTTACAGAAACCCAAACTATGCTACCACTACTACCAGCGCCTACCATTCATTCCCCAGCGAAAAACTAACAAATACACACGCAACACAGGCGAGCAAACACGTTTTCATCACAACGCCATGTGCACGCGCAGCTCACAGCATAACACACTGTTCCACGCATTCTCGCGCGTTTTCGAACCTTGCTTTCTTAGTTGCTTCTATATTCGTGTATGTGCTTTTTCGTTCCCCCTCTCACTATGATTACGGGCTTTTACTATTTCCTTTTTTGTTTTGTTGCACACTTTCTTTGTTTACTAAGCGCACGCGTTTGTGTGTATAAGGCTTATGATGATGGTTTTGTTTTATTCGTCTGTCTGTTTTCCTTCCAACTAAAAACTAAACCATCAACAGAGACTGGGAGAGATTTTGGGGCGGCGTGAATGGCTAGTTTCACGCAACATGGCAATACCCTATTAGCATACCCTACCGTGGGCGCGCGGTCTACGAAACAATACGCGTGTATCTCTTTTAGATGGACAATCCCACATCACATCCTTGACTTTGGACGCGGCTGCAGCATTTTGTTTGTGGTATTAATATTTCATGACCAGTTCGTAGTGTCACAACGATACACCGAACACGAAATTCAAATCACCATGCATGAGATCATGTTTCTTCTTGCATTGAACGCTCTTACATTAGACCAGCTAAATCATTCCAAAATTCTTTTCATTGTTATTGTATAACAAACTTTAGGATCCGTGATCGATTTAGTACGCGACAGCAGAAAGCACATCCAACCGCAACGCAATGGATCGACAACCGAAACGGCGGTGGAGCGGAAAGGAACGCAACTGATGCTGTACAGCCTGAATCACACCGAGCCGGGCAACTACAGACTCAATCTAACCTCTTTCTCCGCAAGTTCTTTCTACAATGTTACAATTAAGTCTGGCCAACTCTTCTGGGATGGAATCACTTACGGTACGTATATGGCTGATGTATAAATTAAATATAATCAACTGCAGCAGTAGCCTGAGCATTGACGTGGAAAATAGTTGATAAACACAGTGTGTGTTTTTGTGTGGCTCCTAATGCATCATTGAACTATTTTTGTAAACCCTAAGCGGCTCCCCACGTATGACGTACACCACTGCCACCGCTCGCACACACGCTCAATAAACATCGACCGAATCCCGCTGATAAGCGCATTAACCAGGCAACGAAACTAAATGCCAAAACTCTTTTTCCCGATCCCCCCTAATGACACCCTCTGCTGCACGCGAAAGGGTCAGGAAAGGACGGTCAACATCGAAGCAGCCACTGGAAAAACAGGCAACACACTTTTCATGCAAAACACACCCATAACCCGCCTCCATCTTGTTTCCCGCATTGCTTCCTTCCCACAAATAGTAGGTCAAATCAGACAAAATTAATAAACACCCGATGGCTGCCAGGGGGGTAAGGAAGGAACACAGGAAGCATTAGCAACGCTGCGAGATAATACAATGTCAAAAGAGGATGGGAACCCGTGAGCTTGGCGCCGTCGAGAAGTTAATTATACCGACTGGGGGGCACAATGGTGTGGGACAAGACCACCCTACTATCAATTTGAGACACATTCTCTAGCTTCCACACGTGTGGAGTGGAAAATTCGCGCCATACAGTGAGTTTCGGTTCTCCACGGCACAGGCCGCATTACCTTTCCAGTAGATTCGCTAACTTTTCGAACACTTTTTTAAAGAAGAGTTGTAAAGCACACTAACCTCTTATCCGTTTCACTCGATCCGAAACGGACAGCGTACACCGCTGTTATCACCATAGAAACCAGGATGAGAAAAAAGGAAAACAAAAACCGTTCCTGCTAACCCGACAAGCAAACGTCAGATGTCAGATAGAGAGATGCGTTCCGTTCCGTTACTTTCGACGTACTGATCGTGTGTGAAGCGAGCGGTCGGCTTTTTTGCCCCACTCACCACCGCGGCTAGGGGGCTTGGTCTGCGAGATGCGAACATGCGCGATTGGCCGAGAGTGAGTAAGTGCGTGCTTCGTTCGCCGCTTGGACTTCGGACGGGTTTGTGCACCAACATGGAGGTACAAAACATCAGGCTCCCTCGGAAATGTCACACTCTAGACATTGTTGGGCGTTTGACGATTAGCAAAACTTCTAAAATGGGGTTCAGTGGTCAGATATACAGTCAATCACAAAATCGAGCATACAATTCTGATGGTTCCATCCAATGCTAATGGACAGAAAATTCGAAATGCATTTAACACATCTCAAAGTTTATACATATTTCTTCATATTCGAGTAAATTGTCGAATTACTTTCAAAGTTACAAAACAAATCCCAAAACTCCCAGTTTTCCACAGCAAAAATGAACAGCATTTCAAGTTTTAAGCAATAAATAGGCAACCTCAAGCAAACATTTTAAAGGTTAACAGATTCTCAGTATTTAGAATGACCACTCTTGAAATGCAGTATTGCAAGCGGTGTGGATTCCTGTCTTCAGTTTATTTTTATCAGTTCCAGCTCTTTTAGCCATATTGAACTGTTATGTTAACGCTTACTCCACCGTGCTCTACTTTTGGAGTCTAATGAGCATCGAAGCGCCAAATTTGAATTTTATCCAAACCACATTCAGATTCCCCAGACTCAGAAATTTCCTTTCTTAGTTCTGTTACGATTTTTTAGGGTAATTCCTTATGTCGTGTACGTTCATCACCTACGATTAGTGTCTGGTTTCGTCTTCGTCCGGGCCAATTTTTCAGCCTGCTGTCGTACATCCACTTGTTTAAATATCCTATTTCCCGTAATGATTCTCTCTATGATTCTCTAATTCTTGGTTTCCAGCTTTTTGTCAAACTATAACAACAGATACATGAATTATTAATACCCAGTAGATTGTGGCTACTATCACACCAAGGTCCATTAAATACTGCAGGTTAGGCGTCCAGTGCATTTAGGTGTATACTAAATTTAGCCATCCACTGTATTCGCTTGTATTTGAAGATTAGTTCAATATTTGCCTTAACAAAATAAAACCTTGTATGTTTAAGACCCTGCAGCTGCTTTTCCCTGTTATTAGAGTAGTAGGCGAACATCTACGTAACTACGGACAGCATGTTAACAACGCAAACCTTATTTGTTAATGTGTCGCCTTAATTTGTGCCCCATTTAGCCAAGATTCCCAACTGTTCCCTACTGCCGCATTGTGGAAGCAGGAAGCAAAAAGGCAAACGGTGTAGGTGTTGATACAACAGAACAACAAAGAACACTATTCACCATCATAATTATAATAAATAAAATTGGGAACTCTGTTGTCCTGCTGTTCGTTACACACATTGTACTACGAGGGTTGATAGAAACCTTTGACCCGAACCAGATTTGCTGTACATTGTAGATTACATTGCTTGCAAATGAATCATGCAAACACGACCATGCTGCTTTAATCATTGTCGGGAACGGTTATCGTTTCTTTGTACCGAGGAAAGTGATGACGAGTCTGGCACTAACAAACGCGTTTGCCTATCCATTTCTTTCTAGACATTGGACCTGATCCAGCATCGCTTGCGGAAGAATGGCCAACAGAAGAGGCACTAGATTTGCTCAGCAATAATGTGGCTGGAGAAACGGATGTCCAGCTTTACTCAGGAGGGAGGTAATGTTTGACGTGTTTGTGTTCATTTGTGCATTATCGTATAACTTGAACCATATTCCCCTATGCAGCTCAAAATTGCCGCGATCGAGCGGGGACGATCATCGATTTGCGCGCCAAACCGAACTGACCGATGAGGACAGCGGCATCATCAGCGGACGTGCCTCGATCCAAGCCATCACGAAGGTGGACGTTGGCGTCAATTCGCAGCTGATCGGTGCTCGCGGACAAGCGCTTCAGCTGTACTTTGAAGTGACCAACTATCGTCAGACGCCCATCACGTACTTTTTCCGCGTTACGGATGAGCTAGCCTTTCTGCGTTCGCTAAATCCCGGACAGTAAGTAAAGGACTTTCAACCTTTCAATTGTCCTTCCATTATCGCTTCTCAATTGCCTTTTTCCAGAGTAACGCTAAACCCTGGAGCGTCCGTTCTCGTAACTGTTGCGCTAGTTGTGACACCAACAGCTGAAATCGGTTCCCGCGACAAGGTAACCTTCTCCACAACCGGCGTCGATACGGTTTCCCAGTCCGCATGGGTTACCGTGTCTGATTCGGCCGGTCTAGCCGACAGTACACGCCCTTCGCTCTGGTACACCTACTCGAGCCGTTGCGAAGGTCGCTCTACACCGGCCACCTGTACTGGCGCCTTCTGGACGCTCGAGGTAATGGCACGCGACTGGGAAACGGGCCTGATGCGCATCTCCTCCAGCCCGGCCGGTCTGCTCTACAAAACACCGTTTACGGCGGGTACCCGCGATGAGGTACGGGCTAGCTATACGGCGTCCTGCTGCCAACCACGCGTCACCGTAACGGCGTACGATGTAAGCCGGAACGTGCGTAGCCTTAATCTGGACGTGACAGACATTTGGCTGAACGACGCGGGCATTGCAGCGGTCGTGCTTGGGGTGTTGCTGTTCATTGCGCTTATCATACTGCTTGTGCTGCTCATACGGTACTGCATTCGCAAACGAAGACAGTCGAAAGAGTTACCGATCTACCGGGGCGGTGAACCGATCGGTAGTCGTCGTACCAAGTGAAGCCCAAGGGTTGGGCTCTGAAAGATTCATAGGCTTAAGCAATCGACCATTCCTTACATGTCCTCCTCGCTTTAGCATGTAAAACGCAAATTGCTCACAACATTGGTAACAATTGTTTTAAACTAAGAAAGCAATAGATACCAAAAGATACCTCTGTTGTTTAGCACATAATATAAAATAAAGAAATTAAGTGCTTTTTCCCCATTGTTTAAATATTTTTTTATCTTAGTCAACTGCCATTTGAAACACGCTTTTCCTTCTCTGCAGAATAATAATAGAACATACAAATTAAATTACAAATTCATCCAAGTATCCTATCATTTCTGTAAGTGAAGAAGGCTATATTACGTGAAACCTCATGATACCTATATGCTGTACCCAACCTTAAGAACATTCTATCTTGAATTGCGCCCCACATTTCTCTTTCCCTTTCCCTCTCGCTCTTCCTTTTACTGACCTGTTGATTCCGATGGATCCTTGGCGATGGTGGGCAGTGGTGCTGCCGGTAGTAACACCGCCACCGGCGCAAAATCGTCCAGCGTCAGTCCAGTAACCTGGGAACTCAGCAGTGGATTCTTTATCACAGGTGGTTTCCGTGACGTGTCACTTTTTCCTCCCCCCGGGGCTGCAGCTGAATTGGAAGCCATTGCGAGTACGCACAATTAAACACTACCGTTCCGTACTGAAAGTTTGAAAGTTTTTTTTCCAAGTCCACTTGCAGTAATTATGATGATCTTAAGATAACCGATGGTTGGTGGATGGTGGTACAATCTCAACAGTTTAATAGATTAGCGCGAAATCGTGTAGGCGTTAACAGCACTATTGCGTTGGTAGATGGATGATGCCGTGGTAGACAATGACCACGGTTAATCTTTCTAAGGACAGATACACGCTATGCGCAAGAAACTTTTCTGCATAGGTCGCGTATCCCGAAAACACTTTCTCCAATACTGCACCGAACCGGATTGATTGAACAATAATGACGATGATGAAGAAGATGATGACGATGATGAGGTGTAGCAGAGTATCAACAATGATCGCCGATAGAGAACAACAACAGGGAAACGGTGAAATTTAACAACACACTAAAGAAACTTTGATTTAGCTGCCAGTAAAACAATGTTAATATGCAATGTGCAACGCGGAAAAATAAACAAATGCGAACACAAACGGTAAAACTATTATTTATTTCCCGTCGCTGCGAATCGCAGACTTTCCACATAAACCAGATGACGAACGTCAACACACGTCCGACGCTGTCAAAAAGACCCGCTGGAGTTTTGACAGCAACGTACGCAGCCATTTTGCATAACAACCACGTGCGCTCAAATTGTTCGTTGTAATTTTTAATTGTACTGCTTCACTAACAAAGAATAACATGCTTTATTTTCACTTCAACCTAGCATAATCAAACAGCCTGTTTTTTCTTCTTAACCACTCGTTTTGCACGCGGTTCGGGATCCACTTTTTGTACTGGTGGCATAATACGACGGAACAGTATGCATTCGTCCTGCGACAACGGTGCATCCTGCGTACGGAAGAAGATCTGCAGATCCTGCCACCTGCGAGCAGTAGAGCCAATTTGCAATTTGTCTAGCAACTGCTTCGATAGCCCTGGTACAATCGGTTGTGCAGCTATACCTGTCTGACGCAGCACCTCCATCGTGACGGAAAGTATGGTGTTCAGCTTGGCACGATCTGCTGGATTATCACTTTTCTTCAACTTCCAAGGTGCTGTGGTTTCGAAGAAATTATTCGTAGTATGAAGCAAGTGCACGATTGTATCGACTACGAGATAAAAGTTGTAATTTCTATAATGGTTCATTGCTTTGGCTGAAAAAGACAGGGACGACATTCAACATTAAGACGGTAAAATTGATAACATTGCAATGGTTCTTACATGGCATCTCTTCCAATGCTTCCAGCATGCGTTTTGTAGCGTCGTTCTGCTTCAAAGATTCAAATGCTTCCATATCCACGGCCGGAAATACAGAGCGAACATTGAGCGCTTTTCCGCAACACCGAGAAAGCAAGTTTCCTAGTGTATCAGCCAATTCCGAATTCAGTATTCGCAGCACCTTTGTGTCACTGTAATCTACAAAGAATAATTAGACAAACTATCTCTGTTAGATCAACTCAAATACGCACTTCCATCACTGTGTGCCACTCCTTCACGCAGCAGAAAGTATCGTAATCCTTCATACGTGTACAGTTCCGCACGCTCGTTGGGATTCACCACGTTTTGTTTGCTTTTCGACATCTTCTGATTATCAACCGTCCAGTGAGAATGAACCAACAACTGCCGCGGTGGTTCAACATTGGCCGCCAACAAAAAGGCAGGCCAATAAATGCCGTGAAACTTTAAAATATCCTTCCCCAGCACCTGCACGGTTGGTGGCCAACGGGTTCGGAAGTTTTCTTTGGGGTAGCCTGCCACCGTTAAGTAGTTTACCAGCGCGTCCAGCCACACGTACACCGATTGAGATGTATCCGAAGGTACTGGGACACCCCAGGAAACCCGATTCATTGGGCGCGAAATTGAAATATCAGGCAAAGGCTCTTCCAGCCAATCGAGCAGTATACGACCGAACTTTTCCGGTTGTATACGACGGCCCTCGAGTCCCTTCACCCAATACCGCACATCGTCCTGATAGCGACCCAAGCGAAACATATAATTCTGTTCCTCCGTCCATTCAACGGGATGACCCGACTCGATGGAACATTTTTCACCCCGCTCGTTTTCCTTCAGCTGACTGTCCGTGAGAAAGGTTTCGTCAGGCACACAGTACCAACCGGCATAGTTCGCCGAGTATATGCTGTCAGAAGCAGCGAGCGAATTCCAAAAGGCGTGCACTGCCTGCCGATGATCCGTATCGGTGGTTCGAATGAAACGGCCATAATCGATCTGAAATCTGCCAAACAGGTCGCGGTACTGAGAGGATATCGCATCACAATAATCTTCCGTTGAGGTGGAATGCTTAATGGCAGCTTGTTGAATTTTTAGACCATGTTCGTCGGTTCCAGTGCTTAGAAAACAGTCAGTTCGTTCAGTCGAGCATGCGATTCGATTGAAACGATGAATTGCATCCGCAATCACGGCAGAGTAAAGATGGCCAATGTGAGGTGCTGGAAAAATCAAACAAAAACACATTAGTTAGATAATGCAAAAGAATGAAAGAATGACTTTATCTTCAAACTAAATAGTCCCTAAGCTCTCTAAGCTCAGTTCATAGTTCCACGAGTAAGTAATAGGGATTAGGTCTTCAAGTGCTATATGTTACCTGCATTCACGTAGAAGATTGGGGTAGTGACGAACGAGTGTTGTATTTGTGACGAGAATCTCCTTGAAAAAATCCACCTTGTTACCATGGCGCTTCGAGATGCTACCAATTGATAATCGAAATGAAGTAATCCAGCCAAGAACCTTTCACAGTTAACAGCAAAGCGCCATTTATTGTAAGTGAATGCGAGACTGATTAGGATACCGGCTTTTCTTCTTCTTCTTCTTCTGTTCTGCGAGAAAGGTTGTATCCTGTATCCTTACTTTCTCTTTATAGGCTTCGACTAACTAGAGTCATGTGCCTGAAGATTTAGAATTCTTTTTCTGGTTCTGCTGCTATGGCTTTTGTGAATTTCTATGTATGAAGTTGAAACTGCGTAGTTCACTGTTGTGTGGTCTTCCTGCTATGAGCTTTGTTCGTCGATTCTGGGAATCCTTCTTGTCGCAGCCGAGCTACGCTTGTTGTCACTTGGACTTATGGTCGTTCACCATTTCTGGGACACGCGTTTCTTGTTACAGCCGAGCTGCTTGTGGTGACTTTGGCTGCTAGACACAAAGTGATACCGGCTTTTCACGTTCCGCGCCCTACAGCAATAGCCAAAAATTACGAACGAAAACAATCTCCAGCTGATCTGATTTGACACGTAATGCTGAAGTAGGACAAAGCATGTTCTATCCATCGCGCTCTCACACACTACTCAATGACAACAAACGGCTGTCAGTTTGACAACGCCAAGAGAATGGTGAAAAAATTAACTTTCTTGTGCAAAGGAGAAAACAAAAGCTCGCTCGCATCGTGGAAATAGTTTTTCGTTCAACAGTTTGTAAAATTGAGACAACAAAATGTCTCTCCCTAGCATCATGCTGACCGTGGTGTTGGTGGTATCGATTGCCGTGTTTATTGCACCGCTCCAAGGTAATTAATCAACGGTGGTTGAATTATCCCTTCTCAGCCCCATATTCGTTGGTAAACAACGTCCATGTACTGTGTACTATCCACTGCCGTTTGTTCCCCTTAGGTCAACTGCACAAAAACCTTAAGTACTACGAAACGCTTCATGCAAAGGATCTCTCGCATCGGATTGAAAAACGCGGCACCAAGCACAGCAACCACCCGTTCAACACAATTAAGGAGGTGGAGTTTAGGGTGTTGGGCCGAAAGTTTCGCTTGATTTTGCATCCTCATGCGTCCGTGCTGCACAGCAACTTCCGGGCATACACCGTCGATGGCAATGGGAGCGAATCGATCGTCCATCTCGATCGAAGCAACTTCTTCAAGGGGCGCGTGTTTGGCGAAATGGAATCGCACGTTAATGCGCACATCGATGACGGTGTGATGACTGCGTCAGTTGTGCTGCCGGATGAAACGTACCACATTGAACCTTCGTGGCGCCATTTGCCACATCTGAGCGATAAGCATATGATCGCTTACCGTACGTCGGACATCAAGTTTAGCTGGGATCAGGTCGATGCCATATCGGGTGACTTGGGAGTGCCACGCACATGTGGATACATTAAGGAGGGACAAGAACTCGAAGGGCCAGCGGTCGATGAAGATGAAGACGTCGATGAAGATGAAAGTGCCGATGAGTTCGAGAGCGGTAGTGATCCAACACCGGAAACGGTGTGGCACGCGGACGACTTGCAAGAGAGTAAGAAATCGCGTCGGAAACGGCAGGCCGATCAGTACGAGTATACACCAACGAAGACGCGTTGCCCGTTGTTGCTTGTCGCGGACTATCGCTTCTTCCAGGAGATGGGTGGGAGCAATACTAAAACTACGATCAATTACTTGGTATGCCGCCATCCTTCCATCGCTTCTCCCAGCCAACTAGTTTAATTTCACAATTTTCATTCTAGATAAGCCTCATCGATCGTGTACACAAGATTTACAATGACACTATCTGGCAGGATCGATCCGATCAGGAGGGGTTCAAAGGGATGGGATTTGTGATTAAAAAGATCGTTGTACATTCAGAACCGACGAGGGTTCGTGGTGGTGAGGCCCACTACAACATGGTGCGTGAAAAGTGGGACGTTCGAAATCTGTTGGAGGTAAGTTAGGACTTTATTTTACTTTACTTAACTAAAGATCGTGTTTTGCCACTAATTACTAACCATTTACCAATACCTATATTTAACACGCTGCTCGAAACGGGTTGGATTTGGGGATATTTTATGAACTAACCATAGGTGTTTTCTCGCGAGTACAGTCATAAGGATTTTTGTTTGGCGCATCTTTTTACAGATCTCAAGTTTGAAGGTGGTATTCTGGGGCTTGCGTATGTTGGATCTCCACGTCGTAATTCTGTCGGTGGCATCTGTACTCCAGGTCTCTTCCAAGTTTTTTATACTTCTTTTTATTCAATCCTATAGCTTACCCTCTAGGATCTAACAATATTTTCTTTTACCATTAATAACCTAGGCTTAAAGATTAACAAAATTTTGCTGATTACATTTGACCATGTTTCATCACAGACTTTTACATATACATTAAAATCAATCAGTTCACGACTATTATTGAACGTAACATTGGCTGCATCACTTTTTTGAAATTATTTTAATAACGTGAAACTTGAAATAACTGTCATGGTCTAAGAGATCTTGTTGGTGCTCAAAAGTTGAATGAGCTTAGTATAGTGAGGGTGTCGATAGTGTTATTTAGAAGATCAGCTTCTAAAAGACATTGTTCTATTTGCGAGTTGATATGGACTGGAGACACCTAGCTATTATAAAAAATTTTTCGATTGGGTATCCAAAATTATTAGGTAGAAAGCGACGGACAGTATGATGAAAAAGAGAAAGACAAAATCGAAATGAATATTCCAATGTTAAAAGTCTGAAGAATTGTATGAGAATTGTCATTACAAAATGATTCCTTGTTCACGAAGAAAAAATACTCGTAATAAGATCGATTAATGAGATCCTTAAATCTATTTGGTGTTCTCATTGTTAGCACTAATGAGGACACCAAATAGATTTAAATAGATAATAGAACAATTAGAATTAGAAACAGAGAGAGAGAGAGAGAGAGAGAGAGTTGCTTATCAAGGAGCTATTGTTCAAAAAGCGTTGTAATTGGAAATATGGAGTAACAGTAGAAGCTACCTTAATAGAGTTAATATTCATACAAAGGCAATATTAATTCAATATTGTTAAAATGAAATATGATAAGCTAGGTGCTTCAGTGCATATTTAAAGCCATTTACTGAGTAGAAAATGATATTTTGGATCTTGCTCATACAATTTGCCCATTTCTCCTTTCACAGAATACTTCAAAAATGGATACACACTCTATCTGAACTCGGGCCTCAGCAGTTCCCGCAATCACTACGGCCAAAGGGTAATTACACGTGAAGCAGATCTGGTAACAGCGCACGAGTTCGGGCACAACTGGGGCTCGGAACATGATCCCGACATACCGGAGTGCTCACCGAGCGCTTCCCAAGGGGGCAGCTTCCTAATGTACACCTACTCAGTGAGCGGTTACGATGTGAACAACAAGAAATTTTCACCCTGCTCGTTGCGCTCAATCCGCAAGGTACTGCAAGCCAAATCGGGCCGCTGCTTTTCCGAGCCGGAAGAATCGTTCTGCGGCAATCTGCGCGTCGAGGGCGATGAACAGTGCGATGCCGGTCTGCTCGGTACGGAGGATAACGATGCGTGCTGTGACAAGAACTGTAAGCTACGCAGGAACCAGGGCGCGGTTTGTAGTGATAAAAATTCGCCCTGCTGCCAAAACTGCCAGTACATGATGGCGGGAGTAAAGTGTCGCGAAGCACAGTACGCGACATGCGAACAGGAGGCACGATGTACCGGCAATCATGCCGAATGTCCCAAGAGTCCAGCGATGAACGATGGAACGATATGCCAGGAACGGGGACAGTGCCGGAATGGAAAGTGTGTACCGTACTGTGAGACGCAGGGATTGCAAAGCTGCATGTGCGACATTATTGCGGACGCGTGCAAACGCTGCTGTCGGCAGAGCATCAATGAAACGTGCTTTCCGGTAGAACCGCCGGATGTACTACCAGATGGGACACCGTGCATACAGGGGTTCTGCAATAAGGGTATGTGCGAAAAAACGATCCAGGATGTGGTGGAACGGTTCTGGGACATCATCGAGGAGATCAATATTAACAAGGTGTTGCGGTTCTTGCGTGACAACATTGTCAGTAAGTAACCCGAGGAATGCTTGATAAATATCTCAAAGTGTATGGAGATGGGACAATGCTTTCTGTTATCATCATACACTTTGTTTTATCCCATCAGAGAATTATTCTTAAGCTTTACTCTTTTGCAGTGGCTGTAGTAATGCTGACGGCTCTGTTCTGGATACCTGTCAGCTGTGTTATCTCGTACTTTGATCGTAAGAAAAGAAAAGAGGACTGGAAGGAGTACGAATGGAGCCAGAAGCTGGATCTTATACACCCAAGCGATCGACGACGGGTAATTCACATAAGGTAAAATCCTTCACGCTTCAAACCCGTTATGATATTTTTAATACCACCTTTTTTCTGCTTTTCTATCCGCTCAGAGTCCCACGACAAAAAATTACCGTGGCCAGAATGTGAAATCACTGAGATCCATACTCGGGGAAGGATTTGTAGCTTCCATCACAGCCGGGATAGTGGCTAGTACCCACACATCAATTAGTCGGTAATAATGCATTGTGTTTGTTCTTTTCGTACCTAATTATAAGATAAAACCAGATAAAAATGGAATATCTCTCCACACTCAAACCAGGTCATCGTAAGCACAATTGTAGACCTATTAATGAAACACAGGAACGTAACAATGTAATCAATCCTCTTACTACACGATTCGACTAAATATCGTCTTCGAAGAAAAGCCTACTGTGTTCAATCAATTTCCTCGTTTTATTAATGTTTCCATTATTGCCGCGCCATTCATGCATCCCTGGACACATCCTGAGGGAATCGCCACTTCCCATCCGGTTGCTGCTGTTTGCCCCGTTTCTTTGCCTCCTTGCGGCCCGTCTCGCGCAACGCTAGCCGACGCTCCTTGCGCGTCCCGTTGTCCTCGGCCAGTTGAGTAAAGTAGCGTTCGCGAAAGTTTTCCACCACCGTTTCAGGCATTTCAAATGCGTTCAGATCGGCCTCACTGTCGGAAATCTTTTCGTACGTCAACAAGCGCCGCGAACTGTAGCCGGACAGTGGCTGCTCAGAGTTGGCCACCAATTGAAGGCACTTGTGCCGAGGTAGTACGTCAGAACCTGCGTCCTTCCTGTTAAAAGGCAAGTATTTTAGCCACTGCAATGGTTGCCATGGTTGCGATGGGCGACCGCTTGTTTACCTTAACATAGGGAACCAACAAACAAGCCGACCACCAAGCTTTAAGTGACGAGCCGAAAATTGGAGCAAATCTTTGTACATCTGGCACAGTTGGTAAGGCGACGTAGAAGGATAGTGGACAGCATCCTCCGTCATAGCGGTCGCTCTTCGCTGTGTTTTAAACTCTATTCTTTCCGTCGCCTCACGAATACCATAGGGAGCTAAAAAAAACCACGGAAAAGGTAGCAAAAATTAATAAAATTCCTCCCCTCGACCAACCCAACCACCGCACATTACGTACGATCTGTGATAATACTATCGAACAAAATGCTGTCCGCCCATATGCTACGCGAAAAATCCGCTATCAGCACATCGACAAACAGTCCGCCGCACCCGTACTGCTGCAAATTGGCGTAGATACTTTCATCCTTTTCGCGAACCTTCTGATTAACCCGGGTCGGTTTCGATTTCCCGTGCACGATCATGTAGTCTATGTCAGCCCCGACCACGTACGCACCAAACTTTGCCGCCGCAACCAGCAGTGAACCGGATCCGGCAAACGGGTCAAACACCAGATCGCCACCTTGTACGAGACCCTGGTTTGCCATCAGCAGCGATAGCTGCGGATCCATCGACGTGTTGCCGATGAATTTGCGCGTTTTCAGCGATATCTCATTGATCATGTCACGCTTCCCGTCCGCTATCCAGCGCCCAAACAGTACATCGTACGGTTGCTCCGGTACGTCCATCGGGTCCAGGCCCCAAAACTCGATGTACCAATAGTGCACGTCGGGCGTTTTTAGATTGACCGGTCCTTCCACCGGCAGGTACTGCATCGTTTCGATTTTCGCCACCTTTTCCTTCTGGCTAAAGTGTTTGTTGTACGTTTCGACCGTTATTTTGAACGATTTGTTTGCCTCGAAATGGGGCGCCAGCGTATTGCCGTTCGTTTCAATGTGCCGGCGCAGCTGTTCGTGAAAATTCGTCAGCCCTTGGTTGGAATATGCCCACAGCTCGAAGATGCAGCGCAAAGACATTGACCGGGAGGCTAGCTTACGGGCGGCTTCATCGTTTTGCAGCTCGACCAACCAAAACGGACGGTCCGGGTCGTGGTTCGCCGGGGTATTCATTTGAATGTTCCATATTCGGAGCAGGGAAGCAATTTCCTGTTTGCAGATCAGGTGTTATTTGATGATTATTTAAGATGCACATTGTTTCTCAAATAGTTAGAAATTTACCGCCTGTCGAAAGTCCACATGCTCCTGGGCAAACCAGAGAACGTATTTCTTTAGCGCACCACTCATCTTTTCCTTTTGCAAAATCACGTTATATGCCTTGAAAAACACGCGTTCCGGTACTACGGATCGTTTGCGCTGCCTGACAACTGACAGTTCGGTCACGTAAACAACAACAAACGTACTTCTTCACTCCATGACTGTTCTTTTGGTAGTGTTATTTTATTTTCGTCTGCAGTGTTGGAATTTTAGAAGGAAAATGTTGGCTTCGAAACGATTTTCTTGCCGAGCCCCTATGTCCGATTAACCTGTATGTGAAATTTACACGACGGCATGGTTTGCACTTCCGCCGTAACCGTGCTAGTAATACCTAGATTTGCCAACCCGCCACGCACTAATCCGCAGGTGAATGCCACAAACTGCAAAGCAAATTAAACAGAGCACGTTTAAAGGACGGTTTACGATATGTAGCACTCCTCCCGTCATTACCTTCGGAGCATGTTCGAGATACTGTGAGCCGGACGACAGGCGGGTTAGAAAGCGGAACGCATTGTCCTGCAGTACGTACACCCCCTGGTGATTGGTGCGCAAATTGTCGATCTGTTTCCGGTATATGGAGCTCCAAAAATCGGTGCATATGAATTTCATCGTATCCAGCTCATCCTTAAACCGGGGCCACTCCCGCGTCAACCGTTCGATGATTCTGTACCCGGTGGTAAAACCGATGTATTCGAGCGTAGAGAGATCATTTTCCTGCAATCGATCAAATGGTAGAACAAGTTGCATATCAAGTGTTTTTCCAGCGTACTGTACCGTACCTACCTTGCTGTTTTCTTTTGACAGAGTATAGTTGACTATTTCAGAGTGTAAAAACTCAAATATAGCTTCCTCCGCCATGGGGATGCCTTGGATTTGCTTGCTTAAGGTTGATGATTTACAAGCAACTTATTCCCGAGCTATCAAAACAAAACATCAGCACACACTGTGCCCCAGGTGGCATATGAGTGAAGAATCCTTGTGAAATACAACTGTCAAATAAAACAGTGCTGTGCAAAACTGTTGCCAATGAGCCTAGAATGCAACAATAATATAAGTAGAAAACTTCCACTTGAATACTTTTTTGCATTCGTCATCACCATAGCGAAGTGCGCTCAACGACTCAACTCAACGACTGCTGCGTTCAGGAACACATTTATTGTACGCTATTATTTGCGCCTTTTCTGCTACAGTACTGTACCGGTATTATTTTCTGCTTTCGGTTGGTAAATTTATATTCAAGTGGTTACATATTGTGTGTGTTACGTTCATATGCCTTTCGATGTGGTCACGTACGTGTACCATTTAATTTGCATAGGATTCCGTTTTACGCGTAAATTAAATATAGATGATTTCATTCATACTCCGTTAGTAGCGGTCGGTAAATCAGTTCAATAGACATTCATTCAAGTTATTAAGAAAACACACTCAGAGACACACTATTTCAATTTTTTTGAGGAACTGCCCTCGACCTCACCAGACTGCCGATCGTAGATTCATCCAATCTAATGTGAAAACTATCTGCTCTATCCACTACACACATTCTCACATGGGCGCATATACCTCGATCGACTTTGTACTGAAACGGTGAACGACGACGACGTTATCTTTCACACCAAAATTTGGACGAATTTTTTCTTACTAACGGATTTTCCGAATTCTACTTCGGAATTTTGCGAAATAGAACGAAACATTTAATCTATACGCGGTTTCCGATATCCGCATTCCAAAAGGTGTAAGGTAATGGGAATAGCAATTGTTGAAGGGAACTCATGCTAGTATTTCAATTTCAAAACCCGCACTAACGACGAAAGTCTAGCTGAACGCGATATATCCTGTTTGAAAATGGGCTATAATAAGGAAAATCGATTCACTTCCTAGTGGAGATTGACAGAGTGGAGTGGCGAAAATCAAGTTTCATTTTCTGCGTGTGGCGGATTGGAGTTTTAGTTTCTACGATAGCGTCGCCTAGATGAAGCATTCTGCGACGATGCTTGCTGGTTCTGACCGGCGTAAATGTTGTTTAGAAAATCGTCCAAATTTGGTTCACTACAAACATAAAAATAGGGTGAAACTGGTACTATTAAATAATACACACATGTCATGCTTACTTTGCAGCCGGTTCTTTGCGTGAGCGTCCAATATGATCCTTGTCCAATGACTGGCCTTGTTGGTGTGGCGTTTGCTGATGTTGTTGCTGCTGCTGCTGAGAGCTACTACCGAGCACGATACGATACTGCACGATATGCGAATTAGGCTGCAGATGCGACAGGGCCCCCTTCTGGCAGTTGGCCCACTCCGTAATGTCGTACACGTTGCCCTCCATCATCGCAAGATACTTCCAGCGTAAACCGAGGAAACTCGTCTCAGCCCAAATATCTCCCTAAAATGAGTGTGGGACACATTAAAACACTTGATAGCCCTATAAACCCTTTGGGGACTAAAGCGCATACCTCTCGTGCCGGATGGCGTATCTTGCATGAACTGCACTCCCTAGCCGCATAGTGTGCCCGACCAGTTGGTTTCCTTGGATGACGCAGACAGCAGCTGCTACATCTGCCGTAAATAATACAGTAATCAAGCAAAACTATATTAGCAAGGGGTCCTTACATCCAAATCCTACTTTTCTTCTCTACGTACCTTATTGTGTTGGCGGCTTCCGATATCTTCGTGTGCAGCTGCGTCAACAGATCGTTAATCTCAGACCATGCCTTCTCCGCGTTCAGCGCCTCTGCCAGGCTCTGGTCGTACTCTTTGCGGCTCTCCGGTTCGCCGATCAGTTCGAATGAGCGCTGCAGTACCTTGAACGCTTCCTCCGCACCAGGCTGCTTGTTCTTGTCCGGGTGCACCAGCACGGCAATCTTTTTGTAGTGCTTCCGTATCTGCTCCTGCGAGCAGTCCGGACTCACGCCCAAAATACTGTACGCATCCTTACCCTTGCAGTTCAGCAGTGAGGACATCGCTTCGTCCGCCGTCGATGGAAGGCGGCCGTCTCGGTACGGGGGCGCTTTGCCACCGCCAGGTGGCTCGACCGGTTTCTGTTTGCGACAGCGCCGCCAAAACGCCCACCGCGATTCCTTGGCAAAGTGCCCGTCGAACGATTGCCAAACGCTCCGGAACCATGCGCCCGGGCGGCCAGAGTTTTTGCCAAAATCTTGCCGTATCGTACGTACGTGCTGCCAGCAATACTGATACGCGGAAAGTACATAATCCCAGGCTAGGCGAGCGCTCAAATACACCACATCGCTGACGAGTGACCACAGCCAGTGCAGCGCCAGCACCATGTACTCGAGCCATTTCAGCAGCAGCCTCTCTAGGAAGGCATACTTTTGGTTTTTGCGTGACCGTACAGAACGTTTTCCTCCAGCCGGGCTGCCCACCGATTTATCGAGTTGCTTTCCCGGTCCACGCGGACCAGAACTACGGCCGCCTCCTTTCCGATACGTTGCCGTTGCCGTGCGCGGTGGGTTAATTTTCTCGATATGTGTTACATTCGTTCCATTGGTATTCTTCTTCACGTTGTACACGAATGGTATTTCCTCGTGGCTACCTTGATCGGAGGAGCTTTGCCGCTTGTCCGCCTGCTGGCCGACCGTTTCCGATGAACCAATGCTAACTTGATCATATTCATCCGAATCGTACTCTTCATAATCTTCACCACGATCCTCTTCCACCGTAGTACCTTCATTGCGACAGTTTTGTATTCCACTAGCATCGTCCTCATTAGCATGTCCTGCGCGGCCTTTTTTCCCGACAAGACCAGCTTCAAGTACCTCCGCCACGCCACCACGCGTGCTCTTGTCCCGCTTAGCGCTGCTGGACTTCTCGTTCTTACTACGACCCTTGTCCTGACCCGATCGCACCGTCAAATCAGCGATTCCATCCACTCCCTTGCTAGCCACTCCATCCGTCAGCGTGGAAGCGTTTGCCCCGATTCCAGCACAGTTCGTTCGTTCAGCCTTTCGCGTGGTTCCATCTCTTTCTTTTGCGTGCATCACATTGCCGGCATTTCCCGTCGATTTGCGATCTGCTCCGTTAGCATTAGATCGTTTAGCTTCACGTTTCGATTTTCCACCCGCAACACCATTGGATCCATTGCCGCCGGGGACTTTTGTGCCGTTACCGAACGTTGTCGGTAGGACGCTAGCCATTTCTCCGTTCGTGGTTGCGTTGGAAACGAATGCACTGCCTCCGGAGGGAACGTTCTTGCTCAGCACATCTGAGTAGGACATGCGCATCGGTTTTACCTCGGCTACTATGCGCTGCTTTTTGTTCACGTTCTGATCCAGCTTAGCCGAATTATCATCGTTCTGCTGGTTGTAAACTGCGGCAGCGTTTGTGTTAGCGCGCGTCACCGTGGCGTTCGGTGGGTTTGGGGTTGATGCGTGCGCCTGCGATGCCGAACCGACCACGTTCGGTGGAACGGGATTAATTGCCGGTTTCGACATTCCTACCTTGGCGGGAGAAACGGTGGCCTCACTGTTGTTGTCCTCTTCTACTGTTGTATTAACCGGTTGTGATGGCACATCATTTACGATGGATGATGGTCCATTTCCATACGTTCCGGAGATGGTGGGAGCCCAGTTTCCGACAAGCTGGCTAATCAGCGAAGCTGTAGTGTTGTTTCCGTTCTCTAGCGTTTGGCTCGATGTAGTAGGTGTCGGTGCTGCTGCGATAGTAGGATGGTTAACCAGTGTAGGACCGGAAGAAATGGAAGAGAATTGGGACAATGGTTGTTGTGGCTGCTGATGCTGTTGCTGTTGCTGCGGTGGCTGCTGTTGATGTTGTTGCTGCTGTTGCTGTTGTGATGGATTATGCAGAGTAAAGCCAAACCCGGGAGCAGCCAGCATAAAGCTGCTATTGTTTGAAAACAATTCGTAACCTTGCTTGTCCTGTCCGACAAGGTTCTGATTTGGGTCTTCCTGCGAGCATGGCATCATGCCAGGAGTTGCACTGGCCGGCTGATGTTGCTGCGGCGGTTGATATACCACCTTCATCGCTGGACTGTACGTATCCGCGTACTCATCCTCCATCGGTTGATGTGCTCCGTGGTGAATGGAAAACCCCGCTCCGCCTACCCCATACCCATCCACCATACCAGTCGTGTTATGATAGTACGGTGCCACTGACGGTGCTACCACCGGCACCGTCGGAACTGCATACGACAGATGTTGCGGATGGGGCAGCAGCTGAGACACGGCCGGTTGCTGCAACAGCGTTTGATGCAGCTGCTGGTGAAACTGGTGGTGGTGTTGCTGCTGCTGTGCGTGCGCGGCATAGTGATGCGGCAGTGGCGGTTGCGGGGGTGCTCCAGCCTGCTGGTTGGGGGGCCAAAAGTTTTCATTTCCATCGCGCGTATTATTAGACATTCTCGGGTTGTGAATTTTTTCCTATCCTATTGACGCTGGAGATGAGGTGATGCGTCGTTTACCTTCCGGCAAAAAGTGTGCAGCTGGGCCGTGGTATCGTGCGATGTGCACTGCCATCGGCGGCCGGGAAGGGACGGTAGCACGGTGACGGTTGATGTGGAACTTCTAGGGCATACACACATGCGTTGTCTCCCACCACTCACCGCAGTTGCTCCACTGTTCGACCATACGCGCCACCACCTGAAACGCGCGATTTGCTGCCGCCAGCTGGGCGACGGCGAGCGGCCAAACGATCGTTTTTTCACTGCAAACGTGCTGAATATTGACCCGCAAACTGGTGAAACCGACGCGCGAAGAGGAAATTTACCGAACGAAAGTACTGCTGTGGTGCCACCACGAAGACGTGAAGAATATTGTGGCTAAAAAGGGAGCAAAAAGAGAAAGAGGAATATTCTTATTTTACGCATGCACTGTCAAACTGCTCGAGGTTCAGACGTTTGACAGCTATGATAAAGGCGAGTATACACGTGCACCAGCATGTATTGCATCAAAATATTTACCTATTGTTTTTTTCGAAGTTTAACTAAAGCATCATGTACATAACATGGAAAAAAAAAGTCGTTTAATGTATTATCAATATTATAAAGAGACGAATTGCAATGATTTTCATAGGAAATTTGAAACCCCAATGCTGCAATGGTATAACTTCCTCTTCGAATTCATGGCCAACCCTGAACCGGGTCATCACCTAAACGATTTGCTAGGAAAACGAAAATAAAATATATTGATGCATTTGCTATGCTACATGCATATTTCACAGTTTGTGCAAGTATGAAATGATCTGCGTAAAATGACTGCTATTTAACTTAAAATCATGTCCTAGACACCGCGAACGAACCGGTTCGCACAGCCTTCATTTGTACAGATGGAGTTTCAAGTGCAAGGGTAACGGCAGAAAACAATTCGTTCTGCAGCACCGCTAGACAAGTGCGGTTGCCTATTAGAGTACGTTAAATTAGGACACAATTTCGTTGAGTCGCATGTTTACCGTTTGTTATCCCAATCGTTTATCACGCGTAGCATAATTTATCAAACTCCCTGATATTGTACTGTGGTGCCTGTGTGAGAGAGTGTGTGTGCCATCCCAGGGAGGCAAACAAAAGAAAGATCTGCCAAAACGATGCAAATCCCGAAATAGATAGCAACACGTCCATATGGAACAACGGCTCGGGCAATCAGTTCGGGAAGCAAATAGCTGCGCGAAATTAGTACCAGTCCAGCTCCATTAGCCCATCGATTAGCTTCGGTGCGGATTCGCTTGCATATTTTTGTTAAAATTATCCATTCTCAGAAGGCTTGCGAACTGTGGGAATTGTCTGTTTCGCGATTTGATAGCGATGGCAGCCACAGTAAATGGTGTAGGGTTACGGTCATTGACTGCGTTGCTGTTTTTTTTGGCGGCGACGCTAATGGTCCAGGACGTGTGCGGAATACCAAACGGAACAATCAGCAGTGACAGTGCAGGGAAGCTCATTTTTGCCCATGTTGTAAGTTGATAAGAGTCGGTGTTTTTGCGATACGCCATCACAATCTTTTGCGCAGATGGTTTACTGAAGAGACAAAAAATAGCTTGATTGTACTATTGTATGATTTTCTTTGTAGCTATTCCGCCATGGCGATCGTACACCGATCGATCCTTACCCGAACGATCCTTGGAAGGATCCCAGCCACTGGACCGCTGACTGGGGACAGCTAGTGAATGTAAGCAAGCCATTGTCATGTTTCCAATATTTTTTAAACTATTTTTTTCATTCAATAATGACAACGGGATTTGCTTATTTTACATTTTCTTTCTTTTTCTTGTGATAGGCTGGAAAACTGCGCCATTTGCTGTTAGGAAAATGGCTACGCAAGCGCTACACGAGCCTGCTGAAGGATACGTATAGCAATAACGAGATTTACGTTCGCTCCACTGATGTTGATCGTACGCTGATGAGTGCGGAGGCTAATCTGGCCGGACTTTACCCACCGACGGGTGCTGACGTCTGGGATTCGGCAATTACCTGGCAACCGATCCCAGTACACACAGTTACGGAAGAGCTGGACAGCGTGCTGGCAGCGAAAAAGCGCTGTCCCGCGTTTGATTACACCCTAAAGGTTTACCGCCAGTCGGAACCATACCACTCGTTCAATGCTTCGCTCGAGCCACTGTACCTGTATGTGACGGAAAAAACGGGCCGTCGGTACGATTCCATGTCGTCCGTGCAGAACCTATACAGTGCGCTGCTAATCGAGGAGCTGAATAATTTTACGTTGCCGGAATGGACCAAAACGGTGTACCCCGAACCGCTAAGATCGATCTCAGCCATGACGTTTGCGGTGAAGACAAACACAACTCAGCTGGCTCGCCTAAAAATGGGCCCACTGGTAAAGGAGATACTGCAGCGCTTCCGCTCGAAAGCGAAAGGCTCGCTGAAACCGAACCGTTCCGTGTGGATGTACAGTGCGCACGATGTAACGGTGGCCAGCCTGCTGAATGCGTTGCGAGTGTTCGAATTGCACAATCCACCATTTGCTGCGTGCATCTTGCTAGAGCTACGTCAACCCACCGACGGTGGACAAGCATATGTGGAGATATTCTACAAAAATACCACCGCCGAACCGTTCCAGCTAGCCGTGCCTGGGTGTGGAGTGCGCTGTCCGCTGGATAGGATGTTTGAAATCTATGACGATATCATGCCAAAGGACTGGGAATCAGAGTGCCAGCTATCGCTGCTGTCGATGAGCTACGTTGACGCAGACCTCAGCTCGGCCAGCAGTTTGATCGGTATCGTGCTGCTGACTACCATATCGCTGCTTGTTCTGATGACCGTGCTTGCCATCGCGAGGCGTCGCAACAGTATCAACAGCGAGCGATGGTACCTGCGAATCGATGGGTGAGAAAGCGGCACCAAACCGGATTTATTGACGACCCCATTTTATAATGTAATGTAACATGTCTCCATAAGGCTGATTGGTGGTACTGTCTGTTGTTCTATGCGTGCTGTGCCCTTTGTGTTGTTGAAATGCGCTGGAATATTACGAGATTTTTGAAAAGTGATAAAATAAACCTATATTCTAGTTCAAGACGGAAACAAAGCACATTTCAACTAACAAAAAAAAAATGCACAGAAATGGTATTTTATTCAACACGATAGAACTTAGTTCTGTTTGTACTGAAAGGTGATGCTGTTAAAAATTAAAAGATTCAAGGATGTCATGGTCGTTCTGCTTTTAAAACTCCAAATCCTCCATCTTGATCTCTTTCTTGATCGGCGTGTTGCGTATTGGTTGCTTGCCACGGGCCGGACAGATCGACGCGTTCAAACAATCGTTGCAGCGTGGAAAGCGCGACGTGCAGATGGTTTGTCCGAAACCCACCAGCATATGGTTGACCTCATCCCACAGCTCGTACGGTAACCATTTCTCCAGCGCTATGCGCGTTTCTTCCGGATTTTTTGTTTCCTTCGGCACCCACTTTAACCAATTGGAGATGCGATGCACGTGCGTGTCTACGCCAATACCGGTAACAACGTTCCACGCGGAGCGCATGCAAAGGTGGGCCATCTTTTTACCCACACCCGGTAGCTTTAGCAAGCCTTCGATGCTGTTTGGAATATCGCCTCCGTACTGGTCAATTAAAATTTGGGACATTTCTTTGATGAAGCGTGTTTTGTTCTGCAAGAAGAAATTAGCTGTTAGCAACTACAACTGGCAACACTGTTCTTTTAAGGGACTTCGCCACCTGGAGAAGGGTTTGACATTCTTGACCACACGTCAATTCGGTAGAATGAAAACAAAGCAAGCGCACAGCGAAACGTACAACATCTATTTGCATCGATTGTCGTAGATTCGTAGTTTAATTTGCCACAAAATGAAGCTCACGATAAAGATATTAAAAGGTGAAGAATACTCAGTGGAGGTGCGTAACAATACAATTTGACAATGGAATGGCCTACTTTGATTACTTCTTCTCACTTTCACATAACATTCTCACACTTGCAGATCACGGCAGATTCTACAATCCAACAGATCAAGGAAGAAATCGAGAAGAAAAGCTCGATACCGGTGGAACACCAGAAGCTACTACTAGTGGGAAAAGCGCTGGCAGACGAAAAAACAGTCGCTTCCTACGGCACCATTGCGGATGGTACGAAGCTGACACTGGTAGTTAAGAAGCCGGACCCATTGCGTGACGTTATCTACCGTCACTTTAAGCGCTACCTGCAGGAGGAGCAATCGCAGAGATTAACCACGAAATTTATGGACGACTTTGAACAGAAGCTCACACAGCTCAGCCTGGATGATTTGGAAAAGATTGCCACGGAAATGTTGGCGAAAAAAGGGCAGAATGTAATAGCATCTGATACCGCGTAACGGAACGCACTCGCGCACGTAAGGCTAATCCACACAAAGGATGTGATGAATCATATACCGACTAACATTGTTTAGCCATTTAAAATAAACCCTTCCACGTTCGACGCATGCCCATGAAAAGTGCGAATGTAAATTCGAATACTTACCTTGTAGAAACCAACAGGATAGATAAGCTTCTGCAGCACAGCACTGTCGGTGGCAACAATCGATTCCGGTGTGAGCCCGTGTTTCTTCAGTCGCAACATGCATTCGTGATTCATTTGGTCTTTTGTTTGACTGGACAGCATTAACGACACAAGACAATGATAACGCTTAAGACGATCTGGCAACGCATTTTCACCATCCTGCGTGAACTGATCGCAACCCATCGTGTCTACTGGAGCTAGGTTTGTTCTGCGCATTTCGCGAATGTTTTCCATCATCTGACGCCAGTTTTCTGGCTCCCACTTGGTCTCTTTTGCGTTGTTTGGGTCAGTGTTGCTAGATTCTTCGTACTCTCGTTTGATGGGTGGATGGTAATCTCCTTCTGGTTCGCGTTTGTTGGGAGTTTTCTCCTGTATGGTTTGTGGTATCACCGTACCATCATTATCCACTGGCTCGACTTTAATTTTTACCTGTGCCTCCGGTATGGTCTCAACAGCACTTCCTATCTTTGCCTCTGCAATTCCCGTTTTTGCGTCTTGTTGTTTTTCCGGCGTCTTTTCATTAACCAGTTGTGGTTTGGCAGTTCCATCAAATGATTCTGTTTGGAGATTTTCATTCTTCACCGATGCTGTACTCTCTGTACGAATATTTTTCAAACGCTTTTGATCCACATTTTTACCGCTTTTTGTCAATGCGACATTAGCTTTGCTTTCATCCTTGGCCTTGAGCCCGCGTACCGGTTTCTTCGTTCCGGAAGTGCTCTTATCCGCCGTGTGAAGGCCTTGAGTAACCTTTTGCAAAAGAGTTAGGCCTTCTTTCTTGGTGTAATTTCGAGTTTTCTTCGGTGAGAAGTAGGGAGATTTGGTTTCCTGGAAAAGGCGACACAGAAATTAGCAGATGGTTAAAGGCCACGATGTTCTGAGTATTTAAGCAAATGAAATGGATTACCATTGTAGCAGTAAGTACACGATAAAACCCCGAGTTGAGAAAACGCATAAAATGTTCAAATTTAGGCAATTGAACGCAATACACAGGAACTAATGTATGTTTATGTTTGCTTTCCGCGTGTTTGCACAGAAAAAAGCTAGGGCAAATGAAACGCGCTTCTTTGCAGCGGCTTTGATGTGAAACGTCAGTACCAAGCGCTTGATTTCTTGGAAATCTTGGCTTATTCTGGGAAATACCGAATGTTGTGGAAAAATGAACAAAAAAACATTTTTCAATCAAAAATAGATTAAATAGCACACATAATACTTGCAGAAAAGTGTATCATAACAGCAATAAAATACTTTTATTATTCACTCTTATTTCGTTTGCACACAACAAATCTGGCAACCCTGGCATCAACTGTCATGCAACAAAAGAAGCTGTCAACGCACGGTAGCTGTCATCGGCGAGAAAAGTGAAATCCATCCGCACCGCAGACGCCATTTAAACGTTGGCGCAAGCCTGGAGAGAGAGAAGACAAAATATTTTTGTTTTTTCCCATCATCCCGGTTCTGTTTGGTTCAACATTTCTTTTAGTTTACCATCGTAAGCCTTAGCTTAATACGCTAGCAGTAAGCCCAGATCGCAGCGCCAAACGTATGCGATGATCCCGGTAAGTGTTTTGATTGTGTTGCTGGATGCAGTGCGGTATCATTTCCGGTGCTCCCACCGAGTTCCCGGCGTATCTTTGCACAAGAAACGATGCCCTATGTTCAGCCGATGCTAATGCATTGTTCCTTTGCTTCATTTCACCATGACTGATGCTGTATGCGGCATACTATGTACGGCGCTGCGGTTGCACCACTGGATGTGCTTGCTGCCTTCCCCCGCCACCTCACTTCTTGTGTTACTACGGTACGCACAGAGAACTAAAGTGTTTGTAGGCAGCTTGCCACCTGCGACGAAGCCGGAAGAAGTACGCCGTTTGTTCGAAAACTATGGCGTTGTGACAGAATGCGATGTTATGAACCGGTGCGCGTTCGTGCACATGCAAAATCAGGAAATGGCCGAAAGTGCGATCCAGGCCCTGCACAACACCACCTTCAAGGGTGTCACGATTGTGGTGGAGCGTGGCCGGGTACGGGAACGACCTCCAGGTGGTGTCGGCGGCGGCGGCATGGATAGTACGCGTGGACGCCCCGGTGCTGGACCGATGCGAGGTTCACGCGGTGGAATGCGAAACCAACCGTATGGTGTTGGTGGTGGTGGTGGCTACGGCGCTTCTCGCACTCCGGGAGGCTATGGGGCACGTGCAAACTACGGTACTGGGGGTGGACGTTACGATGGGGGTTATAGGTAAGTTTTCAATGTGATCGTAGGATAGTAGCAAGATAAATGGCATTTATTAATTGTTCCCCTTTCTCCTTTTTGGGATTCGGTACTATAGAAATGACGTTGGATATAGTTCCTCCAGCAATGCGTATGGGTATGGATACAGCAGCAACGGTGGAGGTTATGGAAGTACTCGTCATGCTAGCAGCGAGGATCGTCGCGGATTCACACTGCCATCGTATCCCTCCGATCCGAGCCGAGGCACATACGGTAGCAATTACGATGGTTACTCTAATTACGATGGTTATAGTAACTACGGTTATGATACCACACAAGGATCCTCCGGCTACCAGCGATGGCCATCTTCCGCTCCAGCAACGGCAGATAGCTAGTATGTTTGACCGTGTTGTGTAAATCTCGTCAGCTATATAATAACCCTGCCTTTATCGTTTTTTTTATCAGCTCATATGCTGGTGGCTACTCACAAGGAGCCGCGGACCCTGCAGCAGCCGGTCAAACTACAGATTATAGTCAATCATATCCTTCCATGAGTGGTAGCTCATCGGGATACCGGTAAGTACAATTTTACCCTGTCCATCCAGTCGAAACGTCACTAACGTTGCACCTACTCAACCCTATCGTAGTTCCGCGTCCAGCTATGGCCAACCCACATCCGGCAGAAGATTTTAGGGAGGTGCCAACGGGCCTGCATGAGAGTGTGTGCGGTCAGCAGCAATTGAATTCTTATACGTTATATGCGACAAATGCGCCACACAACCATGAAGAAAGCCGCAGGGATCCGTTGCAGCTAGGAGAAGGGAGGTCCACGGTATCATGTACTGTTACTATCAATGATCATCATCTCGCCCAACAATCATCGTTATCATCGTTTGTTCACGATTGCTCTTATTTCCCGCCCCATGAAGGAAGATTTTCGTGAAAATAGTTGGTGTAGAATTTGTAGACTTCGGTGTCCTGCACTAACCATACCTCAGATAAAGTGAATGCTAGGAAGGAGATCCGTTTTGCGAATAAGAAAGACGAAAATTATTACTTTACTTAACTTTCACTGCTACCATATAACGGTTGAGATAGCACACCAAAACAATCTTTTCAATCTTTGCGAGGGTGAGCGTATGATTTGTTACTATTTGTTAGGTTCTTTAGAAATTTTTCTATTTTCCTTTCCTACCAAATTCACATCCCGCATACGAGACTATGCAGAAAAATCGAAGCTTAAACGATGCGACGACAGTAGGAACGACAAATTCAACTCAATCTAATCACGCTTTATGTATTTTGTAATTGTTTGCTCTCAAACGGCTAACACTGAAGGATCACGCGAACCCTTTACAGGAACAATCGAACAATACGGCAAAGAATAACCTCTTGAATAGAAGGCTCATACTACCATGGGTCTCCGATGCACGGTGACGGTGCATATTGTGAGAACAAATAAGAAAGACAAGAAGCAGACAGAAAGCTAGATCGAGTATTGTTTGAAGACAGAGAAAGCGTTTAAGAAATGCAGGACCGTAGAAGTGTTATTGTCACGTACAGCGAAGTAGAGGACTACAGACTGGAAATGAATGGTGCCGATCGAAGAGAAACTTTTTCGTTTGGGGAATGACGGAAAGATGAGTGAGCATTTCGTTCCGTTTTCTGACCTATTAATTTCAACTGGCCAACAAAGTTTTGTGGAAAAATATTCTCTAGTGTATTTATATACATATATATACATTGCAAAACAATTATATTTACTGAAAGCAGCAACATGCAGAACGTCTATCCAGCGGGACAAGCGAAACCGGAAACACATCCCCCGTCGTGGTGTCGCAAGATCTGTAATATACGCACCCTCAGTCACTTACACACCCATTGACACAAACACTCACACCGATATACAGCGACATAGTGAACAAAACGATCGTACATTTGCATAACACGCGTACAGAACTCTTTTTTAATATAGTAAAATAAAATCGAAAATCAATCCACATATATTTAAGAAACCATACCCCACTAGCTCATCCGGCAAACACTTCGTTGCTGCTGCAATTGTATTTGTAATGTTCGGCTTTGTACATTAACTATCATAGTCTATACGGCGGTGGGATGGGTTTCCCCCTTCTTAACCTCCCCGAAGAAGAAGAGACTGGCTTGTCCCGATGATGGATTCGCAAAGGCCGCCCAAAGGGCAACCGGGCACTTGGCTATCGAATTTACCTTGCACCATAGCCAGGGCCACCGACGATAAGAGGACGTGGCAACGTTCACTATTAATGGGGTTGCAGTCAGAACTTTGTCCCGTTTGTGAGTCACAAGAGATGGAACGGGGGCCTACATTTTTGGGGCCATTGTTTATCGGGGAAAAACGATTCGGCCTCTTTCATCTGTTCCTTCGTGTGTGGTACGTTTGTGACCCATTTATCCGAAAATAAAACCAGTCCACGAAGTCTACATTCATGAGCTATGGACAAATCTGAAAAATAGGGAAAGGTACCGAAAAGCATCCGTTCGAATGCATATGAGCCACGCATTTCTCCGCTCTGGCCCCGAATTTAAAACAACGATCACTTTCAGCTTTCAATCATCGAGTCAACGATCTAGGGATCTCGCTGAACAAGAAGTAGCGCTTCTGCGAGAGCATCCGTACGATTTGCCGCACTCCTTACCGATGCACGAAAGCCAAGGCCCCACGGCAGCGTGGTGCCGTTCTTGCGTGCCTGCGTGTGAGACTCGCGTACGCGATACTGCCCAACCGGCATTATGCAATATGCGCCGAGTGCAACATGGAGAGCCGAAGCAGCCTCGTCGCGCATCGCTCGCAATATGAAGAAACCCTGCGCGGTGCCTTCGGTCTCAGTCGAGCTCCAGCATCAGCCGCAAACGGACGGTGCTCTCTGCTAACACGGTTTTGTGATACTTTCTGGGAGTTGTTCCACTGTTACAGCTCCGCTGATTGAAGACTGTTTTCGGCCCACCGCGTAGTGCTTACCAGTAAAACAAAAATCTAAGGTTTGTGGGCCACCAATGTGCAAGCGTGTGACAAAGTGGCGTTTAATCAACTGAACTCTTTATCGTGGTTCAAAGCAAACGTTGCCGTCTGAACGCATTGCCTTGGTCCTTCTAACCAAATTTGAGCGTTAAGAAAGGAGGACAAATTAGCAGCCCGTGTGTGTGAGATACTTTTGGGCAGATATTTCGCCGAGACCTGTTCGCGTTGAGTAACACTCAGCGTATATATCGATCGGGCCGGAGAAAGGCCGATCCACTGTTGGGTGAAGTGACTGTGCGAAGGTGTGTTGTGCGGCACACAGCAGTGGTTACGATGAATGCAAACATGTAAATAATATGTGATGGTTCGCATCGCGATCATCATAATGATCATGAATGGGTGAAGCAATCGTGCGTGGATCAGTGCAGTTTGATGCGTCTGAGGTGTTTAAACTTAAGCATGAGAACGGTTCGGGGTCATGAAAAGATACGCAGAGAGCAAGATTCATATCGATTGGCACATACAGTTTCGTCAAACAACCGGCTGCTACGCACTCAGCACGCGACCATCCGCCATGTGATTCGTGCAGGAAGAAAGCAACTCGTGCAAGCGTAACGCGCGTATCATTGATCGACCGCGCGATGGGCGATCAAACAATCTTATCGAAATCGCGGATGTCTGTCAGGGTTTTTCTCGTTGGAATTGTTTATTTTTCTTTTTCATTTGCTCAAGAGGAGCTGCTGATGTACACACAAACACCCACCACCCCGTACGGGGCCTGCTCGTTTGGTCATACTCGACTTGGTTGTGGCGAAACTGCCTGCCTGACATTGATTGGCTGTGGACCAATTCCGTGTCTATTTTTTGCCTTCACCACAAAACCGTCGCACCCATTGAACCCATTGAAAATTAGTTTTGTCTCCACTTCCTTTCACAGACTGACAACAGTTCGCCGGAACCGGGTCCTTCCTTTTCGGTAAGGAAGAAACGGAAACACTCTCATTGAAAAGTTGGTGCAAGGTCAGCAAGATCGGAGATAGAAGACGAGCAATGTACGCGATCCGAGTGCTGATCCTGTCGCTTGTTTGCATCGGTGTACATTCCAGCTATGCCCTGCCACCGTCCACCTTCGGTGAAGCCTTGGCCAGTGCCGGCCAATTATCGAACAAATTGAAGGTAAGCTAGAAATGATAGTTAAAAAAATGCATGAATATGGGTCAACATGTGGGTGGTTGTTGGTTGTTTTGGGAAGCTGCGAGGTTCGTCGCTTGCCGGCGTGTAGCAGTCTCTTTCGAGTTTTGAAAAGTGTTAAAAAAAAACGGTTGGAGATCATTATCGTGCGATGATCGATGGCGCTTTTCATAAATGGGGAATTTTCGAAACACAAAAAGTTGAAACACGATTTTGGCATCGTTTTTTTTTGTTTCTGTTGGAGCATTCACTTTTACGCGTCGTGTTTAATTAGGTTACCGCGGGTAAAAGGGGAACATGGGAATTTTAGAAGGGCTCATCTGAGTATGTCTCTCTTTTGAAGGCGTATTTGCTATGATGGCTAAGAGACGGACCAAACAAGACAAAAGATAGCGTAAAAAGGTTATATTTTTTCATTAAAAATAATGTTAAAAATATAAGGAGATATGTGAGTTTCTTTTTAAATTGTAACAAAAAACTTGACAGATGTTTCAAGTATAATAATTCATTTCATTCTTGAATAGCTACTACTTGAATGGTCTTCAAAGGATGTTGGAATGTTACACAGCTGCCCTATTTGAATTTATTTGAAATTATTTTAACATTTATGCAAATTTAGCTTTTTTGTTGTTCTTTCATTTCAAGATTCTTCAAATAGGAGTAGTTTTTATTTTTTTTAATAAATTATTTTTAGTTAAAGATTAATGTGTTCCAACTTCTTGTTAATCCTTTCACAAAGTGATAAAAGAATGTAAATTCAAGGAATGCTATTCAAAAATAAATGTGAATGCAACGCGAACAGCTGATCAACAATCGTTCGATAGAAGCAAAAGGTGCGAAGGCTTTCACTAGTTCACCCCGCTTATACCCGCAACATTCGGCTTCATATTTGTACACCGCAATGTTGGGGGACATTGAAAGTCTTCTCTAATTAACACATTGATGATAAACAGCATCAAATCTACGGCAGCAACACCTTTCGAATGTTGCATATCAATCGATGCACTGTTAGCTCCCTGCATATGCGTGCCTGTGGCCTTGCCACCGCAAGGGCTCCTAATTAATCTTCACCCATGCTAAGACGTGCCCTTGTCCTCAAGCTTTATTGCTAGGGCAGCATAATCTTTCCCCATGCAGTAGCGATTAGCGACTATGCAAGACAAAGCGATCGCGTTGAGTCTTTTTCTGTAGCTAACAAGCGAGCAAAACGATTAAAATGCACAGAGGATGGATTCGGTCCGCTGTGTTCTCTTCCTGCCCTTGTTTAATCCCACCGCTTAACTATCGTTAATGAAGTCTCAAACACATTTCTATAGACTAAACAACGCGCACAGCGATTGAGCCACTAAACATGAAACGCACATTAGAGGTGATCACATCAGTGATCCTCCCTCCCTACCCAGACTCTGCAAATGAAGCAGAGAGCTGAGCTGAGGGAAGGAATCTCTTACCGGCGCTGTAAGAGCAATTGACACACAAAATGGCAAAAATACATATCTCTCCCCAACCTTACCTGCCACGCGGGATCTGTGACCTCACGGTATAAAGTGTACCGGCTTACTCACATGACGTATCTTTCTCGCGGCTCGAAGGTTGTCACGGATGCGGAAAGCAAAGAAGACCTCGGTAAACCCTCAGCACGCACCGTCCCAAATGGAAGGATGCCGGCAATGCGCCGCAACATGACCGAAAGCATAGCAATAGTGAAATTGTGCTCCACGGTCACTGAACGCGGGGAGGAAAAAAAAAAAAGAAAGACCAGCGACAGAGTGAAGCATGTCAGGGAAAGGGGTTAAAATAACCTCCACCAATGGCAAGGTTACGTCCATTGAAGATCATTTGCGATGGAGTACCGGAGGTAAAGGGGGTTTGACTGTTAATTAATGCTTGATCAGTCAACTGCCACAAAACGGCAAGCGGTGCATCGAGCGTAAGCGTGCTGGTGCTGCGAAGGCTGTCCAACATTGCGCTGTAGTGCACCGAACCGTTTTGAAGAATGAGGATGGGAAAGGCGAAATTGAGCCGTGATTTGATTCGACAAGAGGGTAGAACCTTGGAAAGCGTGTAAACATACACTCTTTTACTGTTCTAGCTCTCGAATTTTATGTTTTCTGCAAAAGGTTAAATTGTTTCGCCAATCATGATTATCGTGTGCTATGGGTGCACTTTGCGCTTCTGATATGGCAGTGATGCGAACAATGTGATCTACACTAATGTTGTAATATTTCTGGTAGGAGGTATTTATTTTTTGTTATAGCTTACATGCTAAATAGACGTTATACAATCAAAACGGTGACTACTAACGCACGGTACTAGTAGTAATGAGTATCATTACTCGAAAAAACATAATCAACTTCAATCAGAGTATCATTACTCGAAAAAACATAATCAACTAAATGAATTCAGCTTACATAAAAGAAATAGAACAAGCTAAATTGATAACTCATTCGATGAGTAAACTTCTAAATCGCTCGCAACAGCGTAATTTTGACCCAATCCGGCACAATCACAGAACACTTTGGAGGCTCCTACACTACCAAAAAGAATTCGTCCACATGAGTACATGACGCAAAAAGATCGAATGCGGACGACGAGATGACGATGACGAGATTTGATAACAGGACAATCATTTTACATTTTTGACCAAATTAAACTGCAAAAATAAAAATAAGTGGATTGATCTGTCAAAAATTTGCAAAATTGTATCATGGCCGGACACTCAGACAGTGAATTGAACTGTTTGGGGGATATTATACAACAATCACAAGGTTGTATATTTTGGGTCGTTATGTTGTTGGCAAATTTACTTCTAGGCTGTTAGTATACGCGTTGACTTGTAGTTTCTTAAAGTTTACTGGCTTCATAGCTCCTCAAGCCATTACAGAACCTTCGCCGTTTCGATATTCAATTTTGACGAAACCATTTGCTTGGCATCCGACTCATCCGACTTCGTGTTGAATTTGCTCCAGTGTTCATCCAGAAATAACACTCTGTTCCAAAAATTTGGATTTATGTAGTAGTTTTTAGCTTAGTTTAGCCAGTTTTGAGGATATTAAATCGATTAACCACCACTCGGACTGTGGTGAGGACTGGAGTTTACAAGTCTATTAACTTTTGTTAGAAGCTTCAATGAACATGTTTTTTTTCTTCGTAATTAGTCAGCAATGAGGGATTTTCCAGTCAAAATGGCTGCGAGTTGCCGCTTGCCATGGATAGGAACTTAAAATAAAAATGTTTACCAAAGGGTGAACAGTCCGTTAGTTACCGCTTCGAAGTTCGGAAGAAAGAAAACGAGCTCGTTGCCACAGATGTGAATCACAGACAAAGATAAAAGTGATCAAGCTCATAGAGGATCTTTATAGTTTTTCCCTCACCGTTGCTTGATTTGTCAAGACATGTAATAGAGTCATTACATCTCCTTTGAGTAATTTGATACTGAATTGAACTGTACCACCACAAATTAATAGCATTGGTTTCGCGTAAAATTGACAATCTACCGTAATTTGGGAGTGAAATTGCTCAAATTGATTTACCTCCATTGACCACCAAAACTGCTTTCCATCCCAATGACCCACGTGACAATAGGAAACGGCAGCATGGAAAACGTTCACCGGCATTGCACGCGACTCCGACTCGATCAACTCGCTCGTCCGCATCATACCGCGCACGACCATGGGCTTCGTGCGGGATGTGGTAAGTTCGTTCAAGCGCGAGTCTCGTGCCATCATCCTCACGAAGAACGGTGCGCTGGAGGGCCGGCTGCAGCAAGTAAAGGGCGGCGGTTCCGGTTCGTTCTACGCGTTCAAAGGCATCCGGTATGGGCAAGCGCCGGTCGGGGAGCGGCGTTTCCGCGCACCAATACCCGAGGAACCGTGGAAGGGAATCCGCAGCGCGACACGCGAAGGATCGGTCTGTCCGCATCGCAACATGATACTGGACAACTTCAAGGGCAACGAGGACTGTCTCTTTCTCAACGTGTACTCGCCGGAGCTGCCGCTCGGCGAGGATAACCCGCAGCTGCCGGTGATGGTGTGGATTCACGGCGGGGCCTTCTCGTTCGGGTCGGGCAATGCGTTCCTGTACGGTCCGGACTATCTCGTACCGAACGGCGTTGTGCTCGTCACCTTCAACTATCGGCTGGGACCGCTCGGTTTCCTCAGCGTCGGGCGGGATGCGCCCGGTAATGCGGGCATCAAGGATCAGGTGTTGGCCCTGCGCTGGGTCCAAGAAAACATTGCCGCATTCGGTGGCAATCCGGCGGACGTAACCATCTTCGGCCAGTCGGCAGGATCCGTGTCCGTGCAGCTGCTCACCCTGTCCCCGATGGCCAAGGGACTGTTCCACAAAGCGATCGCCCAGAGTGGCTCGGTGTTGAACCCGTGGGCGATCGCACACGACACCAAAGATCGGGCATTTAAGCTCGCCCAGTTGCTGGGCATTCGAGCGAACGAAACCGGTGAGCTGTTGGAGCAGCTGCGACGCGCCAGCCCGCAGAAGATTGTCGATGCCGCACTGAAGACGCTGACCGCGGAGGATGTGCGTAAAAGCATCGGGTTACCATTCGTGCCATCGATCGAGAACTGGACCGGCGAGGATGCGTCCCAGGAGGAACCGCTGATCGTGGAGGAGCCGCTGGAGCTGCTGAAGAGTGGCCGGTACCACCACGTGCCAGTGATCGTCGGGTTCAATTCGCACGAGGCAATGCTCTTTATGCGCCGTAAGTCACTTACTGATCGGGTTTGGATCAGTGATTGGAAGGGGAAATGGGCTAGTAAGGAAACTGTGCAAGTCTAACGGGTTTTCTTCCTCTCCCTCCCTACCTCCCTTTCTCGGCGGTTTGGAATGCAGGATTGCGCAAGGATCCAAATCTGCTGCAAACGATCGACGGAGACTTTGAGCGACTGATACCGCTGAACCTGCACCTGGACCGGGAGTCGGACGAGGGCAAAGAGTTTGCGATGCAGATGAAGCGATTCTACATGGGCGATCGACACGTCTCGAACGAAACCATCCAGGAGATGATGGACGTAAGTCACATACATTGGAGTACGCTGGGCAACGCATGATCTTATCCACCTTCTTCCAACTCTCTCTCTCTCTCTCTCTGTCTCCTTCTCTGGACAGCTCATGTCGGATGTAATGTTCCTGCACGGCATCACCGACTACGCCCGTTTGCACGCGTCCCACAATGGGCTCAACTCGACCTGGATCTATCGGTTCGGGTACGACGGTGCGCTCGGCATCTACAAGCGGATACTCGGCATCGACTGGCCGGGATCGTGCCACGGCGACGAGCTGGGCTATCTGTTTCACTTCGGTGTGCTAAACCTTCGGCTAGACAACACCTCGCCCGAGCTGCAGGTGATGCACAAAATGACCCGCATGTGGTCCAACTTTGCCAAGTACGGGTAAGTACATGTAGCGTGCGGATGATCGTAACAAGGAACAACAACGGTTTTGGGTGAGCGTTGGAACACACCGTGGAATATTGCAATTTGAAACCGTCGCCTCCGTCTGTTATCGCTTCCAACGGCGCGGGCATGTGAAAGGCAGCTTTCGGCAATCCCGTGCCAAGGTGGTGCGCATCGTTGCGATCTTTTTCAGACACGCCGCTTTGTTGTGTCCGAACCGAACTTTTATTGCAACGTTTTCGCTGGAAGTTTGTTGTGCAATGGGTCCGGGCTCGACGGCCGTTTTTCGGTCGACCCAACCTGTAGCGGACATATCTACCGTTAGCGAACCGTTAGGACATCTTCGCATACTAATCAGCGATCGCGGAGCTTGTCCGAGATCATGGTGCTAACAGGCGCCCACTTCAAAGCAGAGGGTCAAGGTTGGTAAGAGGCTGACTAAAGCAAAAAACAAAAAAAAAGATAACATTATGCTCAAGGTTGCGGGAGCTCCGGTTGCGGTTTATGATTAGATAGGCCTGCGAGCAGCTTTGTGAACTCGCCCGAAGATGAGAAACGCTAAACAACACCACGTGGCTACTAACTTTCGACATTCCCCGACTGTTAAAGGTTGATTGTTTGTGACTTTTAAAATTAAATTAGCTTTTTATCATTTTGCAAAAAAAGACAATTTCATCCCGACATGCAATAACTCGCTAACGATCATGATGTGCGTGTAAAACGAACACGACGAGGAAGCGGGTGTAACACTCACGTTGTCAACGGTTTAATGAACCGTGCGCACACAGTAACCTCAATCGTTCGGTGGCCGTCCTCTCTGCTCCGTACCCGATTGGCTATAATTTTCTGCATCAACGCGTCGCAACCAGCACCAGCCCTTGTTAATGGTCGTAAATAGCACCGACCCTACGCGCGTAATCATTCTCTAGTACCCCGCACCCGCCCGTACAGAGACGGGACATCCCGAAAGGGTGACCCCATTTTGGACACTGCCGAAAACTGACAAACTGCCCATGATTGGCCCACCGGTGTGGCCGGTGTGCACTTTGCGTTTGCTCAATCTCCATCCCCAAACAATCACTAGGTCGTGCTCCGTCGGTGTAACACTTTGCCTCACATAGCTATCGCCGGGTCAGATGGGAAAGGTCGTGAAGCTGTCCACATTTTAGACAATTTATACGAAACATTTTAATTTGCGCCTTGCGGTGCTCGATTGCACTGTGCGGTAGTTGCTGGTTTACGAGCTTTAAGGGCCCTTTTATTTTAGCTGGGCGAGAAAAAAAAGTGTAGCAGGAATGAGCCGCACGATGAACGTCAGCAGGGATGCTAAAGTTGTGAATTTACACAAGAAGCTTTCGCAAAACGGGTGGTTAAAGTTAAACCTCATGGGGCTTAAGAAGAGCCATGCCAGCCATTCTCTTTTTGGGAGTGTTGCACAATCGGAGATGGAACGGCAAATTAATAAGCGGGATTGTCTGGAGCGTTGCGCAACAATGAAATGTTAATTAAGCAAAACATTGAGCAGATATGAAAGCCTTCGAAATATGCATAACTTCCTATTGTAATGGAAAACTTGGGAGATCATTCCAAGCGAGTGATACAGTGAGTGAGTTTTTTCATCTTTGGTAATGGATGTACCTTACCAATAATGCAAAAAAAATTATAAACTAGAGACTAATATGTTGTTGTTGTTGCAATGGTTTTTGGCGTCTTTAAATCCATTGGAGTTTTTTCTTTGCTTTTCAATAATTAATATTTAGCTTTTAGCATTTTTTCGTCGATTGGTAGCTTAAATATTATGCTAAGTTGATATCATACCTCAAACGTTTACTTAAAATCCCATTCCACTGTTCAGTATAGGTAACCATTTGAACCGCGATCAATGAACATTGGAATCAGGTTGATAAGATAAAGGAACATCTTACATAGCAAAAACACGTACAGTATTTTTAGTCAGTAATTTAATTCCGTAACAAACTTAGACTGTGCTTAACTAAATTTGCTATTGTATTCATTTTAATTCATTTATCTACAAATGTGGAATACTAATTTTAACAATAATTATGTGTTGACGGTGCCATGTTTTGAAAGGAGAACCGAGAACCGATTTTTATCAAAAGATTGTATGCATGGTATACTTCAACTATCGCACAATTTTTAGTCTAATTAATTCAGTAATTCAGTCATTTACGCAAAACAAAAACAGAAAGGCTAGAATTGTCCAAGCTTGTCCTACAGTTGCGCATTCATTTGAAAGCAATTAATTGATCAAATGTTTAGAATTTTAGTTATAACATACTTTAAGCATATTTTGCTTTATTTGAACAACTTTTTATAGATTTAGAGCTGTTTAGAACAATCATCTTCTTTTAATCACATTTTTTTTGTGGACATAGAAATAACATAGAAAAGTTTTTTTTTTTAGTAGACATAGAAAAAGAAAATAACAGCTTGATTTAGAACCTTTCCTTGTACATTCACCAATCGGGCCGATATATTCGTATCTTAAAACTTATATACAGATACAGGAAAATATCAAGTACTTTTTTTATAGATATACGATGCATATTAAAATCAGAACTTATAATTTTTCTTACAACTATGCGTTTTTCCACAAAGTCTTTACATTATATGCTATATAACTGAGCTTTACCATTTTCAATTTCGACAATTATTTTCAAAAGTATCCAAAAAATTAACTATTTAACCCCTTCAGTTTAGTTTAAGTTATCGTTTTAATTCTTTATGACAATAGTATATTTTTTAAATTTAATTTAAATTTGTTTATTTAGCTTTTACTCTTTGTTTCACGATTTGCGCTCCCTTGCTAATCATTAAACGAAACATCGTCTGGCAATTATCATAAATGGAACGAAAGCAAAAAAAAAACTCCTACTGTGTCTGCTACTGATCGATCAATCATTATTGCGCTATTATTGCATGCTTATTTTCACACATACTTAAACTAAACATCTCGCACAAAGCGCATAATTAACTTCCAATTTTATCTCATGCGTTTCAAATGCCGCACCTCACCGTGCCGTACCTCACCCCCATAGCACTCTGTTAACATAATGACCTACGTTCGCGATAAGCATACCGCTACATACCGCCACAGCGACTATGTTTCCATGCCCCGCATGGAATCTGCTTGGCATGACGAGAATGGACCTTCCTAATAGTTGTGCGTGCGTGCAAAAGTTGTGCAAAAAATCCAAAACCTGCACAAACAATAACCAATAGAAGCAACATAAAACCACACTTTTGGGGCTAATGGTGAGATAGTAGAAGCCAACTACCACAAACGTTGAGTGTTTGTGTGTTGCTGGTGTGACGAGGAGGATATGTATTCGACATCCCCAAAACGCGTGCTGGTAACACTATTGCCATAGTTTGTTCATCACTCACCCTGCACGTCAAGTGTGGCAAATCTCCGCGTGGCCCCAAACAAGGTGCCAGCGTGCAAGATGTATGCGCGTGTATCGAAAGTGCAGCAAATAGGGTGGTTTGTTTGGTTTGGTTTCGCATTTCCTTATGTAATAATTTTACAGCCACGTACACACGCACACGGCCAATGGACGATGCGGTGGTTCGCGAAAAATACGATCTTAGCAGCGTTTGGAAAAACTCGATTCCCTCGGCTGTACGACGAACCGGCTTTCCTTCGCGGCGTTTGCGGCACAACAGCCGCCCTCGAACCGTACCGCCTATGGGGCTCCGTTTCAAGACCGTTTCTGTGATGGCAGGTGGTGCAGCCCAAGTATGCACTGCAGGCACTCTGTAGGCACGACTTGTCCAGGGCTACGTCCAATTTTAACCTCTGTAGTAGGGGCGATCAGCTCCATCAGGGGATCTCTTTTTGGCAAATTAATCCCCAGATAACTCCAAAGACTTGAGGCTAGGCCCAACTGACGACCCTTCCGGCACGTCTGCCTGTAGCAGGTGCCTACAGCAACAACACAGCACTGGGTGCGGCAACAGCTCCAATACACAACCTTATTTTCGGAGCGTACTATTTCCACACAACTCCCTGCCGGGGTGCGGTGGGAAATTTGCACATCGCTGCTTAGCAGCACTTAGCACGTGCTGCATTGTGGTAGAAAGTTTGGGGCACAGCAGGGGTAAAGCAATCGCTAATAGAGCAATGCCGGCCAATTTAACATTCGCTGCGCCAGTGCACCCCTTCGGCCAGGGTGTTACGATGAATGCCGGTAGGTAATAATGTCAAAAAACCAATTCAATGAAGCAATGCAAGCTGGACAAAATCAATCAACTACTAACACACGATGGTCTTTGGTTAAAGCTTACCAGGCGTAGATAGTTCGCCGACAGTAGTCGGTGTCGGGCAGCCCAACAAGGGCTTGATTGATGACCATCACGTATGACCAGCAGGTGGCACATTAGCTGATGCCCCCAAGGTAGTGTAAGGATGGGTGCTACGAGTCTTAATTATAAAACCGTTACCACCAAGTTGATTTATCAATCGAAGAAGGCATTACTCGAGCCATGTGCATTTGACAGATGGAGCGCACCGAATACGTAGATTGTATCGAGTGAGACATTGTATTATCGCGAAAAGTAATTAAGCTTTGCCACCTTTGCTCATGCTGCAGTTTTATTCTCTATTATCAATATCGTTGAAATTCCATTTTTTTGTTTTTTTTCTTACATTTCAGCAATCCAACACCATTTGGAGAGGACGAACTGCTCCTGAACATTAGCTGGCCATCGGTTATACCGAACACGATGGCTGAGCTTCCCTACCTGGACATTAGCGGTGTGCTCGAGAGCAAAAATAATCCCGAAGCGCCGCGGCTTCAATTCTGGGATGAAGCTTTTACCAAGTACAATGGCAATTTATTGTGATGCGTGTAGCGTAACAGTACAACCCGAGGGAAAATGTTGCTCATGCACTAACTTAGCTTGTTGAGTGCAGATGTAGTAGAGCGATATAGCGATTAGGCGAATTTCGGTTAGCCATAGAGGCAGGAATGGCCATGGTGGTATTAGGATTGTTTCAGTTCCGCCCCACCGAAATAGAGTGTTTGAGTATTTTGTAACCAATGCGAATGCTGGGGTTTAAAAAAAAGTACATTAGCATTCCCTTTTCCTTAAACTGTAGAGGTTAGGTGTATGCGTTGCGAGTTGCTTTTATCATGTTGGAATTAGGCGTAGTTATGTGTTTTCACCCTGTAGCAAATAAGTTAGAATAAAATTAGAATGTAGGTAATGTTTGGACATCTTTACTGAGGACTGAATGTAAAAAAATAGTTTACCAATAAACTACTAAAAAAAATAAATAAATCATCGATATAAATGTTATTGATTATTAGTCTTAAACGTCTAAGCCTTTAAGTCCATTTTCACTGGATCTTCGATACTGGTTATCGATTAATTGGAACAAAGCGAAAGGTGTGTTAGTTTTTGTTTTATTCAAAACTAAATAAAAAGAAAAATTCAAAACGGAACGAAACTAGGTCTTTTTGGAAAAAAAAAACAATCTTCCCGGCCGCTTCCGCATGGAGTATCAAATATGCACCTTGATATTTTACTACCGACCGTTCCGACCGTTCCGACCAAACCTACCGTTCCGACCAAATCCACCGTTTTGACCGTTCTGACTAAACCTACCATTCCGACCGTTCCGACCGACTAAACCTACCGAACCAACCGTTAATACCGAACCTGCCGTTCTGGTCGAACTAGGCGGTTTCAAAACAGAAATTCAAATTCAAAACATAAATAATAATTATAATAGCCTACTAAATATACATAGAAAAAAGAGGAAAATACACAAAAACTATCAAATCATATGAACCTAGAGCGTTCCTATAAACATGGTAAACTCGCCTGAATCTTACGATATCAAATGAAACTACTGAAGAGAAAGACTCAATTTCGACCCAATGCGTTCACTTTTGGATGGCTGCCACTCGATAGGTTCGGGTCGACACGCTCATCAATTAGAACAACCTTTGTTAGTAGATGCAAGCCGGTGACAGACATCGGAAACTGCGTAACTCGGGGACAAGGCATAGGGAAGGCAATCAAAAATGGGACTCGAAGAAAGTCACCCCGTTTCTCGTTTTCACTTAGTTTAACTTATCCGATGTTTGGTATAAAACCTTATTTTACTTTAACGAAATTATGCTATGCATTCAATAAAAAAATTGTAAAAACCGCCTTGTAATTTGAATTTCAAAGTATCATTTGTTGATTATTTTCACTGGGACAAACCCGATGAGTTCATCTGAAATCCCGCGAGCTCATTTCACGGACGAGATGCTCATCCGAAATATTCCGCCGTTGTGCAAATTCAAGCAGTGAGCTAGCTTGCTCACCATAGTGAGTGTGGCTCGGCCTTTCTATCATGGTTTTGCTTGTTGGGAATCATATGGTACCTGTCAACAAATTGTGTCGGCGTATTAGTGAAGCTGCACGCTGTCCGTACACATTTCGCTTCAAAATAAACTAAATTGCACAAAGAACACAGATTTTTCGTATCGAATGTAAAGTAAATTCGACGGTAGCGGTTCACAGTTCGGAACGTGTTCATAGGGCAGAAGAGCAGATGGCAGATGAACGTAATTTTCGTTCTACCTACTACGAGAAGGTTGGCTGCCGTGGTGTCGAAGAGAGGAAATCGCTCGAAATTCTGCTGAAGGAGAAACCTCTCAATCTGACCAAGCTTACGCAGTTCTGCATTCGCTTTACTGTGCCTAAAATACATCGCACTGTGCTATGGAACTCGCTGCTCGGTAAAAGGGACATAACACGTGTATTATAACGCAATACATACTGAAACTGCTTTTGTACCTTCAGGCGTAACACCTGTATACGACAAGTCGCGGGACTATGTGATGGAACAGCGAGTCGCCGTGTATAACGATCTACTGAAGGCACTAAAAACAATGCGCATTGTGGACGAGAACACACCAACATCGAGGGTGCTGTATGCGATGTGGTTACTGGAGAAAAAACAGTTGTACCTTGGCCGAGACATCACTGTAAGTATATCGCTCCGTAAAAATATTCATCAAGTCAACTCCGTTTCTGCTCTGCATTTGCAGCAAGAAAGCCATTTCTGCAACATCACGAAAGTGCTACTGGAAATTTTCGACAACGACATCGAAACGTACTGGATGGCGAAAAGTCTGTACGATTACTCCGAGGAGGTGTCGCTGGAGATGGGTAAACTTTCCGACCTGACGTACACGATACTGGAAAAGGAAGACAACGGACTGTACATCCACCTCAAGTCCTGTGATATGTTGACCGCACTGCCACTGTCCGATTGGTACAGGTCGTTTTTTGCTGGAGTGCTATCGGAACCGGCACTGATCCGCATATGGGATAAAATCTGTGGAGGAGCGATAAAGATTGTGGTTTTCGTGATGATCGAAATATTGCGGATGCTGCGAAGGCGAGTGCTCCGGTGTGTCGACCAGAAAAGCCTCTTCGAGTGCATCGACAGCGTAAGTTAAGATGCTACCCATAAGAAAACAAACTGGATCGATGAATGTGTCCTCTTCTTTTCTAATTCAGATCAAGAATGAACAAGAGACCGCCGACATGATTGTGAACGGGGCAATCGAACTGTGGCAACAGAACAAGGGTCACGAGTACATCCCGCAGTCAAAGGTGAAAGCACTCAGTTAGTCTAGGAATGCCGGCCAGCTTACTCTCGAAGAGAACTATCCGATGGCACCACTCGCGTTATGTTTTTATTTTTAAGATACTTTTTCTGTGTTGTTCAAAGTAAACGCCCTGTACTTTTGTATAAGGAGAAATAAGATACAAACTAATCACACACACGTTACAATCATACCTTTTGACTGTTCATTTGTTCTCGGTGCAACTGGTCCATTTCGAGTTGCTTGACGCGCGTATAAAAGGCCGAACCAAGTAGCACTACCACGTTCGACGTCCACCAGAGGAATGATTTCGTTTCTTGGTACCAGGATGTAGCAATCACCGTTTGTGCGCACGCTTTGGCCGTACCGGAAATGTTGTGCGTTAGCGGTGAGGTAACCTTAATCTGCAGCGTCGTGACAAAGCCGATGGCAAAACCGCAAACTCCACCGATCGTCATCACTCCCCAAAACCAACCCTCGAACAGATGCTCGTAGTTTAACACTTCCTGCACCTCGCCGTTAATGATCATGAGTGGAATGAAAAGCACGGACGAGTAGACATTGTTGTAGTAGCTTAGCAACCACACTTCCTGGTTGACGTGCTGGAGCGTACGCTTGGTGTAGATCGAGTACAGAGAAAGACTTAGCGAACCTAGCACACCGAAGATCGTACCGATTAGGGAAAATGATTCAGTTAAGCTTTCCTGGTCGACACCGATCCAAAAGCCGACCACAATCAGCACACAGCAAAGGATCGCCTTGCTGCTGGTTTTCTGCCCCAGCAGGGCGTACGTTAGCAGCACGTTGAAAACGGTCGTTAAAGAGCGACCAACGTAGTAGAAGGCTACGCCGACAAACTTCAGGCAAAGGTTGTTCGTTGCTATCATGGCGGTAAACAGTATCGAGAGGGGAAGCACTTTGCGGAAGGTTTCTCTATCAAATGGATTACCCTCCGGAAAGTTGACGGCGCGCGGATAACGCTTGCCGAGCATACTCATGGTGAAACATATCGTCGAGGAGGTAAGCACCTGAAACCACGTTACAAACAGCGGGGCGTCGAGCTTCAGTCCGCTCAGCAGTGCCTTGTTCACAAATACAGTCAAGATAGAGATGACCCTAGGAAATCGAACAGGAAATTGATTAATATTTGTTCTCAGTGGGAGGATGTTAGCAGTGACTCTTACCAATAAGCCGCCACAACCACCGCTATCCGGATGTATTTGGTGAATAAATTCTCCTTTTCCAATGGTTGATACATAGTTACGGGCGATGCTTACTGGAACCTGTTGAAGCTAACTAACATTTCGGTGTCCGGCGATATCCGCACTATCGCTCTTATCGATACAACGCCTGTTCTTTATTTGATTAGCCCACTTTCCGATGGGATTCCCTTTTTCCTTTTGCTGGCTCAAACTTCGCTTTGTTTACAAAATTATATTCTTCTGTCAATTGCTGCTGTCAAAACGGCGCCGGCCAGCCATAACGTAAACAACGACAAAGCGTACCGGAAAACCGGAAGCGTGCTCTCGTTGTTTTGCTTGCTTCAGTTCGACTAATTCGAATGAAAATTGCGAAATGTCCATTCAGCTTGGAAAGTTGTGTTCGCGCATTATCGAGCAACACTTTGGGGAAGTGGTGCGAACCGTTGTTGACGATCTGTTTGCGTCGATTGCGAAGTCTTTGTCGCAAATAATACGATCAACTGGACTGACCAAATCGGAGGTGCGTGTGTGTGCCCGCGTTCCATTGCTGATTAATTGTAATACCGTGTTTTGTCTGCTTTTAGGTATGCAAATCGTTGGCGATTTTGATCAAATTCAATATGGTTGGATTTTCGTTGAACAAAGCCCGCACGGGGTATGAGTATCGCTTGTACTATGATCGCGTTGTGATGATTCTACGCTACCCGCGCTACGTTCACCTGATACAGACAAAGTTTGGCCACGAATCGGCCGTTCTGATGGAGGAACTGCTCCGGTCTGGTACACAGACAGCGTCGTACATCATCGTCAAATCGATGCAGAACGTGGACGGCAAGGATAACAGTACGCTCGCCCTGCTGAGGGACAAATTCACCGAGCTGGCGCAGGAAAACTACATCATACGGGCACCGGAACCAAAACAGTGCGATGGAGGCAATGGTTCCGAGCAGATGGAACTTTGTCACGACATTCCGAATCCTTTCCTGATGCCGGAATTGGATTTGCGCATTTTGAAGGATCTACACGAGGGAAAGCCCGCCAAAGTGCCGGACGAGGATGTGCACTGGGTGGTGAATGTGGAACAGTTTCACATCGACTTTCGCAACACGATCATGGTGACGGCGATCGAACGGATGATCGATGGCAATGCGGGCGAATGTATGAAGTACTTGCTGCAGCTCATGCGCGAACGCACCAACCCGTGGGAAGCGGTTTCGAATCCGATCGCGCTGGTGGACCTACGGCAACGGTGTGAAAAAAAGTCCCAGAATGTGGAAATGCTGCGCTATCTTGACCAGTACATCAGCGTGATGGAGTCGAACGAATATTTGTCCAAGTTCGATACCAAGGGTGGAGGACAGTTTACCGTGAACGTGAAGAAAATTTTCGAACAGCTTACATGGGCGTGCATTGAAAACATTATCGTGGAAAAGTATGGCTCGAAAGCGGCACGAATCTTTCGAGTAATTCGTATGAAGAAGTACGTAGAGCAGGAAGACATACAGAAGGAAGCAATGGTGCCGGCAAAGGACGCGAAACTGCTGACCTACAAACTGCTGGAGGAAAACTTTCTGCAGATTCAAACGTTTCGCAAACCGGGTGGCGGAAACGCCGGCGCTCCGAAGTCATTTTTTCTGTTCTATGTGAATCAGTCGCAGATCGTGTCGATGTTGCTGGAGCTAAGTTACAAGGCACTGTACAACTCGATCACACGCCTCACGCACGACAAGACGGTGAATAAGCGGTTGATTGAAAAGAGCCAACGGTTGGAGAGCATCGTGGAAACGATGAAGGAACGGGGCGAGTCGGATGCGTACATAAACGAGATTCTGGAAACGCTCACCCCACCCGAGCAGGAAATCCTTGCCAAAGTGAAACTGCGCGTGAAAAGTCTTTACAGTGCGGAAATAGGGATAGATGAAACCATCTTCATGCTGAAGCTGTATCAGGAATATCAGAAATAAAGGACTTTGAATAAGAACTCAACACTTCATTCGTCCGTTTCTGCTCAAAAAGGGATGTGCTTATTTTATTTCACACAGCAAGAAGGGAAACAGCCGTACGTTTCCTTCACTTTGAAACGAACTGGACTTGTCCACCATATCAGAAGCGTTTAAGCTGCAAGGCGATCGCGTTGATGCTGCTCCCATTTAACCAGCGGACCGTGGTCATTGCGGAACTGTACACCGCAACCGTCCGGTACCAGACGACCCTCTTCGTTGTGCTTCTGGTAGACATCGCGGTCGTACTTGGTGAAGCCCCACTTCTTCGAGACGAAGATCTTCTGGCGACCGGGGAACTTGAACTTTGCACGACGCAGTGCCTCGATGACCTGCGGCTTGAAGCGATCGCTCGAGCGCACCGACATGATCGGCTGTCCGATGTTGACGCGAGCGACGGTGCCCTGCGGTTTGCCAAAGGCACCACGCATTCCCGTTTGGAGCCTGCAGGGGAAGAAAACAAAGCGGAATGGCACGAATGAGTGTTTTTTTTTTTGATTCTCATTGATCGTGTTGATCTGTACTTCAATGTTTATAAGTGTCAGTAATTGTCAACGTGAATAAAGGGTAATCATTTGATTCATAACCCAATGCTCTGAAAATGGCAGTATCATCATGGAGGTAGGGGGTGAAGGTATGACAGATCGGCAAGGATGACCCTAGTCGGACACTTACCGATCAGCTCCGGCACAGGACAACATCTTGTTGATGCGGATCACATGGAACGGGTGCAGACGCATACGGATATGGAACTGGTCCTTGCCGCAGTACTTCACCAGGTACTTGTTGCAGCAGATACGGCCCGCTTCAAGCGCCTCGGAGCTGAGCTGTTCATACTCGTCAGACACAAGATGCACGCAGAGCGGGAAGTCTTCCACGTACGCCTTCTTCCGGCCCAGATCGAAGATGCGGATTTTCGGATCCGGCACACCGCGACAGAAGCGCGATTTCGGGTAGGGTTTGTTTTTGCAGTAACGATAACACCGAGCCGGTCGGCGACCCATTTTTCTTCGATTACACACGTGTGAATCGTTCGACGTTTGGAGGAAAAAGAGAAACGTGCGAGGTTGTCAAACAAGTTGAAGCATCGAAAGCGATAGAAATAGGTGGTTGGGCCATTGCGCTCGTGGCAGTACACTGTCATGTCCTTTTGACAGATATGAGCAAATGAAACCAACAAACGACATACCAGTTTTTTTTTTATTTTGTCCATTAAAGATATTTTAAGGCTAGTTATTTATATAAAAACTGAAATATTATCTTACAAAATTAACCAAATTGGTTTCCATTTGGACGTTGTGAACCGTAGTTCACAGTGTTCAATGTTCGTCAAAAAGAAGCATCAATTCATCGATGAAATTATTGTTTGGTGTGCCTTTTTAATGCAGATGTAATAAATTAAATGCTCCTAAAGCAAAGAAAATAATCGGAAGGGATACAAAAATTAAATTACGAAATTAAAAGAAAAGAAAATTCGAACGATAAGTTCGAAAATTGTTTCACACCAAATTCGAACATTCGATGCTGTCAACGCAACGTCACCACTTTTTTATCAACTGTTGGCGATAGAGAAAAAGAAGAAACAAGAACACGAAATAGATTCACTGGAATCGGTGGTGGCGTTAATTGTTTCCCCGGTGTTTTCTTCGTACGTACGGTCCGTGGGCATCCCGCGGGTTTGCTTCAAAATGGCTCTGTAAAAACGGCCGCTTGGCAACATCCGCATAAGGACGTTAAACGAGGTTTCGTCGTTAAGACGCTTCCCTTCTCGTGCAATTGGCACGGTTTTTGGTGTCGGGTTTTGTCTTTTGCCTTTACACCCTCCCCGGTTTTGCTGGACACCGACAGGTGTGTGTGTATGTGTGTAGGTGTCCGTATTTCGGTGACGTGAAAAAGCAGCAATCTTCCTTGAACGGAACCTCTTTTGGCCAACATGAAGAGCTCCACTAAGAGCACCACGCTCCGAAAGACGGCCGGCTACTCGAGCCTAATAACGTTCGCCGTCCTGTTGCTGGCCTGGCTGTGCGGTTTCTCTAGCCGGCTCTTTGCTGTGATCCGGTTCGAGAGCATTATTCACGAGTTCGATCCATGGTAAGTCTGGAATGGCTCTTTGATGAAAAGCTTTGCTACGCGGGTTTTCCTACAGTTTTCCAGTAAGGTTAATGAACCTCGGGTGTGCAGTAGATTGGGGGAGGGGAAGCGACAGTTCGTAAGCGATTACGTGTCCCTTTGAATAGATGCGATTGTTTTGTTTTCGTACGTGGCCGCTGCACTCACACAGCCAGACGCATGCAACACACTTGCACCGAGGCGCGATGAAGTTAGAATCAAGTTTTTTTTTTTCTTTTTTTCTTTTTTATCCACCAGGTTCAACTATCGTGCCACGGCACACATGGTGGAGAATGGGTTCTACAAGTTCCTTAACTGGTTCGATGAATCCGCCTGGTACCCGCTGGGCCGTATCGTCGGTGGTACCGTCTACCCCGGGCTAATGATCACATCCGGCGGAATCCACTGGCTGCTGCACACGCTCAACATTCCGGTGCACATTCGCGACATTTGCGTGTTTCTGGCGCCGATCTTCAGCGGGCTTACCGCCATCTCGACGTATCTGCTGACGAAGGAGCTGTGGTCGGCCGGGGCCGGTCTGTTCGCGGCCAGCTTCATTGCTATCGTGCCCGGCTACATTAGCCGCTCGGTAGCGGGATCGTACGACAACGAGGGCATTGCGATCTTTGCCCTCCAGTTCACCTACTACTTGTGGGTGAAGTCGGTGAAAACGGGCAGCGTGTACTGGGCGGCCTGTACCGCATTATCCTACTTCTACATGGTGTCCGCCTGGGGTGGCTATGTGTTCATCATCAATTTGATCCCGCTGCACGTGTTCGTGCTGCTGATAATGGGCCGGTACTCGCCGCGTCTCTTTACCTCCTACACCACGTTCTACATTCTCGGGCTGATCCTGTCGATGCAGATTCCGTTCGTTGGTTTCCAGCCAATACGCACGAGCGAGCACATGGCTGCATCAGGTGTATTCCTTCTGCTGTTTGCCGTTGCCGTGCTGAAGCACGTGCAGACAATGCTGTCGAAGCAGGAGTTTAAGCGACTGTTCCTGATCGGCGGATTGTTGGCGGCCGGTGTCGTGTTTGCCGGCGTGGTGCTGCTCACTATGCTCGGCGTCATTGCACCGTGGAGCGGCCGGTTCTACTCGCTGTGGGACACAGGGTACGCAAAAATTCACATTCCGATCATTGCGTCCGTGTCGGAGCATCAGCCGACGACGTGGTTTTCCTTCTTCTTCGACCTCCACATCCTGGTGTGCACCTTCCCGGTGGGACTGTGGTACTGCATCAAGAAGATCAACGACGAGCGGGTGTTTGTGGTGCTGTACGCGATCAGTGCCGTCTACTTTGCCGGCGTCATGGTGCGTCTGATGCTGACACTAACGCCCGTTGTGTGCATCCTGGCAGGCGTTGCATTTTCTGGCCTACTCGAGGTGTTTCTGAAGGAAGACAATGCGGCCGGTTCAAAGGAGAGCGGTGCGGAAGGAGAGCAGGAGGATGCTAGTGGAGAGAAGAAGCAACTATATGACAAGGCGGGGAAGATGAAGCACCGGCCAAAGCACGACCTCTCGTCACACAGTGCACACGGGGAGTTGAATACGGGTCTTGGATCGAACGTTAAAAATATAGTGATTGTGGCCATCTTGATGTTGCTCATGATGTTTGCGGTACATTGCACCTGGGTCACGTCGAACGCATACAGCAGCCCTTCGATTGTGCTCGCTTTCTACAACAGTAACGATGGGTAAGTGCCGATGGTACAAGCATGTGCTTTAAGGACGTTTTTCATAACCTATTCCATTCTTCACAGAACACGCAACATTCTGGACGATTTCCGTGAGGCGTACTACTGGCTATGGCAGAACACGGCACCGGATGCGCGCGTAATGTCCTGGTGGGACTATGGCTACCAGATAGCGGGTATGGCCAATCGAACAACGCTCGTGGACAATAACACGTGGAACAACAGCCACATTGCGCTCGTCGGTAAAGCAATGTCCTCGCCGGAGGACAAAGCGTACGAAATCATGACTTCACTCGACGTGGACTATGTACTGGTAATTTTTGGTGGTGTGATCGGCTACTCCGGCGACGATATCAACAAATTCCTGTGGATGGTGCGTATCGCTGAGGGTGAGCATCCGAAGGATATACGGGAGAGTGACTACTTCACCGATCGGGGCGAGTTCCGCATCGATGCGGAGGGTGCACCGGCACTGCTGAACTGTTTGATGTACAAGCTGAGCTATTACAAGTTTGGAGAGCTGAAGCTGGACTATAGGTAAGGATAATCTGGCCATGTGAGTGTGTGTATGTTGAAGACCAACTCACCAATATTTTCCTTGTCTTTCAAACAGAGGAGCTGCTGGTTATGATCGCACACGCAATGCTGTGATCGGCAACAAGGACTTTGAGCTGACATACCTGGAGGAGGCATACACGAGCGAGCACTGGCTGGTGCGCATCTACCGTGTGAAGAAACCGCACGAATTTAACCGGCCCGCTCTGAAACCGGACGAACGGGTGCTGCCGGCCGGAGAGTTTGTATCGCGCAAGACATCCAAGCGAAGGAAAGGGCTTATCAAAAACCGTCCCGTCGTGGTAAAGGGTAAAAGGAACAAGTAGACAAGGGCAGAGAGAATGAGAGTGTGTCAGTGAACAACCGCGGGGGGAACGAACTACAGTCCTTTTCCTCCACATTGCATCCCGTTGGAGTTGTGGATGTAAGCGCGAAAGAAGCAAACATTTAGGCAGGTTATAATTAGTACCGATCGTTTTATGTGTCGGCAGGGGCTCACACACTGTGTCAAAATGCTGTGTTAAAATGGTTAAAACAATTGCCGACCCTTTTCTCTTCTCCTCCCAAGAACCTATTGGTTAGATTTGCGTGAATGTTTGAACGTTTCGTGTCGCCAAACTCTTTTATCTCATTTGGTTTCTATTACCGTTGTACATGAAGGGATATCCACTCGTAAAGCAGCAGTATAGTATCGGAGAAATAAAACATATACATTTAAAATTCTAGAAAACTGGGAGCAAATGCAATAAACGTAGGACAAAGAGCTGCAAACGGGGGATTTATTTCGATTCAAACGTCAAGTTAGAGAGCAGCCACGGGTCTCACTGTTTGACGTGTTTTTTTGCACTGAATAATTTTACTTTTTATCATCCAACACAAAGTTTCACCCAAATGACCCTGTTTTGCTTAATCTCCCGCCTGGCAGTTTGTTATTCTATCTTGCCTACAAGTTCGGTAACACATCTTTGCTTTACTCCGAATCCCGAAGAATCCTAGTTTTTGCCTCTTATCCTTGAACTACACAAAAACAGGGTCGAATGTGGAAATCAGTATAGAGAAGGAAAAAGATTAAAGCGATAGCGCTAGGGACAGTAGAAGGGGATTAACGTTTTTTTTTCGTGGAAGATTTATTTCTGTTTACCCTTCCACTTACATAGAAAAGTAAAAATTACAAATGAACAAATACAATTAGGTCTAGAAAAACATGAGGTAAAACATTTTCAATAACTGAAGCTGAAATAAGAGAAGATTGCCAATAATCTTAAAACCGACGAACACGTTTCTCTTCTCTTTGCAAATGCGATCGTTCTGTTACCATGGAGACGGAAATTTATGTTGTTCACACATGGTTGCATAGCAATAGAGTGCGCGGTCCGTGCGCGATACAAGCAGCTTCCGCGGGAAGTGTTAAAGATCGATCCGCTGCCGTTTTGCGGATCAATTCAATTAGGAAGTGTGTGTTTATTTGTGCATCTGTAACTGTTTGGTTAGGGATATCGTCTAACCATCCAGGAGGAAGTGTTGAAAGTAAATAAGGCAAACCGAAACAAAAGCAAACAACCAACTGACAGAAAGACAGCCCGCAAAGCTCCGACAACCACCACCACAACCACTAAAAATTAGGGGAAAATAAAATACACACCGCAGAGTGAAACTAAAGAATCAGCACATCCCGGAAGTTTAAACGATTGAGAAAAATAGTTCAATGCAACAGTTATATAGTTTTTGTAATAATTTTTTTCTCTTTCTCGTAGAACTTTACTCACATTCGCATCATGAAGCTCTCTGGGACAGCTGAAGACAGCTGAGAAGGAATAGCCTAACTTTGTGGGAAAATACGGCAATATATCGATGATTTGCTTGGCCACCGGAATAACCCATAATTTGATGCGTACCTTCATGTCAAAAAAGTTGTACCGCATTCTGCTCACCTGACTGACCACCCTACTCGAATGTTTCGCTTTTTTGAAAACGCAGCCACACAAATGTGGTTCAGTTGCTGCCAGCGGTAAATATTTTCCTGCCAGATTAACAAAACACAACCTTTGTTGAGTGGTGTTTTGCTTTTGCTATTTCTTGTAACAATCAAAACGAGGATAACTTCACACCCGATCGCTAAATCTGGCTGCGGTGGGCTCGACGATGGTGCCTCGCGCTATCTCCGAGGAAATGTGCCTGTTTGTCGTCGGTCCTGTTGACAGAGTGTCGCGCGTAGTCGCGTGCTTGCATGCATCGCCGTTGTGATATTGTGTGTGTATAGGGGTTGAGTGAGGGTCGCACAACAGGGGCAGGTTTGGTGCAAAACGTTGATGATACCAAACTTACAGACCTTCAAATTGACCGGCTTGGCCAGTGGTGCGCTTCAGTCAGCAAGTAGCGGTTATGCGGTGAGCGTGAATAGTGAAAATGCGCGTGCGAACGAGTGGGCTTAGATATTTGTGAAGCTTATTAATGATAAAGGGTGAACTTATCTTTATGGTTTGCATGAAGTGAACCGAAACGTGTTGGTAAATCTTGTGAATAGTGTTTGGTTACCGGTAGGTGTTGAAATGAAACGTTAAAGAAGTGTCTAACAGTTTAAAATTGAAATACATATTCTAATATGAAATAATTTAACAAATCTTAGTAAAATGTGATTTCATAAATGTTAGTGAAGCGAACGTACGTCGTAAAAGATATATATCCAAGGCAAAACAAACAACCGTGTTGTTCGCGTTTTCTCTGATAAGAAACTGAAGCGAGAGCTGGCGAACCAACGTGTCTCGCTAGAAACCGAGCAATATGTTTTTGGAGATTGACCTACTTATGCCGAAAGATTGCTGCCAGTCTGTGTGTATATGTGTTACATATTTCTCTCCCACCCGGCAAAACCATGGCAGTTTGTCCACCGCGTGTATCGCACATTCGGGAGTAATTATGCTGCCGCTGCGTGCGCATAAATTCTTCGAAGGTCTTTTGCGCGAAGCAACGCAAGAAGACGCGCTCAGTAAGAAATCGCCAAACGAAGGGCCAGAGTGTTGTTCGGTGCATTAATAGCTAGAAAGTGTAAAGGCGCTCTAGTTGAGGGTAAAGTTTTAGTCCATCGAAGTTACTGTTATCCCGTGTGCCGCGGCCTTGGTACCTAGCTTGGTGCATTGGTTTTCAATTTACGCTCGCTTTTAAAGCTTTCACATCTAACCTAGTGTGTGCATTCGGTGATGCTTTGTGCAGCAAGAGCGTCCGCTGCACAAGGTCGGTCAAATAATAATTGCGGCCTCCGTGCGTAGAGACTAGTGTGAGCGTTACTGACACGTTGCTACCACATCGGGGAAGTGAACAAGGAACTAATGGAGGATTAGTGAAGCGATTAATCGCTGTAAAAGGGGGATAGAGATTAACACCTTTTACATTCGCTACAACCGCTTCCTACATGATGCAATAAAGGGTGTCTGTTTCGGGTCATCCTGTCGCATGGCTGGTTCTGACTGTGAATTTATAAATAGAATAATACGTTAGAGTAACTTTCCGATGCACTATATATTATAATTTGGCAATATTTGTAATAATTGCCATGTTATAAAGGAACACTTCGCTAGTCCGAATGGTTGGCCACCTTAAATAGTCGACCGAAGTGCAATTTTCTAGATATTGTAGGGTAAAGTCCATCCTCCAAGTCCTCCAAATCCTTCTACAGGCTAATCGGGGTTGATGAATAAACATGACGACAGTTCCCAATGCTTGTCTAATCTAATAGCAACAATTCTGGTTTTTAATGTCCAATCCAGTTTCATCCGGTTGTTCTGATTCATTGTAGAAAATGTTAATTTTAATGTCTGTCGTAGACATCCACCACGTGTAGAGTGAAATAAATATAATAGGAATAAGGCGAGACGGGTGATAAAGCTGAGCTTTTTTATCATTTCAGGCTTCTTCACCTGAACGCGTCAACAACCAACGACGTTCCAGTGTTTATTTGATCAATCAATAGCAAACAACCATTCACAATGGACGTCGTGGACCAGAAACCAACCACTCCAGCACCTTCACCAGACAGTGAAGATGATGATACACCGCTGGCCATTAAGTTGAAGTCGCAAAACGGTGCCACACCGGCAACCGTAGCCCCTCATTCGCCCTGGAAGCGCAAACAACTGGTTGACGTAAATCCGCACGGCAGTCTGGACCTGAGCAAGCTGTCCATGCGTCGCAACTCGAGCTACGGCAAGCTCCCTTCCGAGGCGCCCGAAGCGAGAGTGCTCGTCATCTACACCGGCGGTACAATCGGCATGATGCGCAATGAGAAGAATGGTATGTGGTGTGGTGAAATTAGCATATAACCGAACGGTAAACACTTTAGCTGGTTGCTAACTGTTTCTTTGTATCGATTTTTGCAGCACTGGAACCGCGACCGTACGAATTTGTGCGTAAAATACGTCAATACCCCAACATGCACGATGACGGGTACGCTAGCAAGCGGTACGGGCCGGCAAAAAATATGGCCCCGCTGGTGCTGCCGTACGTGGAAGGACAGCATCGACGCATTCTGTACCAAATATCCGAGTACGAACCACTGCTCGATTCGTCCAACATGAGCATCTCGGACTGGGTGCGCATCGCTACGGATATTCGGCAGTCGTACGAGTTTTTCGATGGGTTCGTAATCCTGCACGGTACCGACACGCTGTCCTACACTGCCTCCGCACTGTCGTTTATGTTTGAGAATTTGGGCAAAACCATCATCATTACCGGGTCGCAGATTCCGATCTTTGAAACGCGCACCGACGGCAAGGATAACTTTACGTCCGCCCTGATCCTCGCGGGCAATTACGTACTGCCCGAGGTGTGCATCTTCTTCAACAGTCGGCTGTTCCGCGGTAACCGTACGATTAAGGTTAGCAGTGAATCGCTGGATGCGTTCAATTCGCCCAACGCAGCCCCACTCGCCAAGATGGGCATCAACGTGGAGGTGGATTATCGCGTCATCTTCCGACCGTGCACGGTGGACAAGTTTACGGTGCATCTGCAGATGGACGAGAACGTAGGACTGTTGCGACTGTTTCCCAGCATCTCGGTAGCGACAGTCAATGCGTTTCTGCGGGCACCGATGCGAGGGGTGGTGCTGCAGACGTACGGGGCCGGTAACTTTCCGACCAACCGGGCGGATCTCATTGCAGCTCTGAAGGATGCGAACGAACGGGAAGTACTGATCGTGAACTGTACGCAGTGCAATGAGGGTGCGGTATGCGACCTGTATGAAACGGGGCGTCAACTGCAGGAGGTTGGCATCATACCGGGGTATGATATGACGCCGGAAGCCGCACTGGCCAAACTGTCCTACGTGCTCAGCAAGCAGGAATGGGATTGGGAGACAAAGAAGAAGGTATGTCATAGGTTTGGAAGGGATAGAGGAGTTTGTATTAAGGGCTTGGTGTTAAACATTTTGTTGTCTTGTTCTTTAAACCCTGGGACAGATGATGAAAAGTAATTTACGTGGAGAGTTAACCTGTGAAAAGCCACCGGAAATGCAAGAGTACGATCTGATAGATGCCGTGGCACGAACGCTCCATCTTACTTCAACCAAATAGTTGGGACAGCTCAAGTCTTCCCTGTTTCCAGCGATGGTCAGCACGGCCGTGTTGGCCGGTGATGTAACAAAGGTAACAGAAAAAAAATTGTTCTTGAAACTTCTTTTGTTCAATGAAATTTCTCTCTCCGGTGTTTCATGACCAGTTGACGAACCTTAAAAACTATGGTGCCAACATGTCGGCCGAAAACTACGACCACCGGACGGCCCTGCACGTGGCCTGTTGCGAAGGCAACATCGAGATGGTACAGTATCTGTTGCAGAACGGGGCGGCTGTACATATACGCGATCGGTACGATCGTACCCCGCTAATGGACGCCATCATGCACGATCACCATGAAGCGATACGGTTGCTGATCAAGTGCGGTGCACATCTGACCGGTTCCATACGAGCGATCGGTGATGGGTTGTGTGCAGCGGCGGCACGTAACCAGCAAGCACGACTCGAATCGTACCGTATTGCGGGTGCCGACCTATCGCAGGAAGACTCGTGCGGACGAACTGCGCTGCACGTGGCCGCCCTGTACGGAAACGTGGAGGTTGTGCAATATCTGCTGAAGAACTACGCCGAACCGAATGCGATCGATTATCTCGGCCTAACGCCACTGGACTATGCGCTGAAGGCAAACTCCGAGACGGTGATACCGGTGCTGGAAGGCTGCGAAGCACGTCGTGGCGATGAACTGTCGTTCGATGCGGACAAACGGCTCCAGATGAAGGACTCGTTCGACTAATTGTGTAACTTGTAGCAAAATTACTGTCTTTTTTATAGAGGCTTCTGGTGGATTTGTTGGTCAACGCTTTGTTGCTTTTAGATTTTTAGCAGTATTGTGATACTTTAATGGCAGAAGGAATTAGGTAAATGCGAAATGCGTAAAAGGAACGAAGGTCTTTCGATTGAATAAAAAACAACCAAAAATAAAGGTAAAGTGCAGGGTAATGATAGGAATAAAACAAAGACGGATAACAAACGATCGGTTACTGCAAAGAACTTTTAAGTGCACAAAATAAAATAAAATATCGGTTAATAAACTCCTCGTGATTTCGAGTTTTACACCCCTTACTTAGTGGTTGATGAGAAAATTCGGCATGAAATGTTTTAGAACACATTTATTAAAAATTAATCTCTTGTATATGTGTAAGCTTCATCCTTATGTTGTTAGTACACGGTCCTTTATACATACTTAATACGCTAATAACTGTTTTTGCGAATTCAATCGGCTACTTATCAAATGATTATAACATTTATAAAACAAACTGACCCTTTTTATTCGCTAACTCCTATCAACGACTTGGTATTACCTTCTCCTAGCCATACGCACAATGTGTTCCACGAAGCTGGAGATCGCACAGTCGGGGAACAATTTTTCGCAGCTCGTCTTACGCTCTCGTCCAGCCTGGATTGCCTGTTCGATGGAAGTTCCGGTGATGAATCCACCCAACCAATCGGCCCTAGACAACCCTTCAACAACCGTGTCAATGGATGTGGCCCTACCCTCGGCAACCGCAACGTTGGCTTCCTTAACGTACCAGCAAATCGTCCGTTGAGCACAGGCGACCGTATCGATATCGTAGTCTTCCATCGTTCGATCTAATGCATCGAGAAGTGTCCACAAGACGTTGCCATCTTCCGCACTGCGTTGGCTGACTGGGAATGAAAGTAAGACAACAATATGATGGTAACTGATCTATAACAATCTGATTTTTTACTACTATCGAAGCAACCATGTATGTTTGAAACAGTCGGTGTGTGGCTTTTGACGGGCACGATAGAAGGTAGAAGTGTGCTTTCGTGATGGCGCTTAGCGTTGAAACCAGCGTTACTTCCTACGATGTCCCCAGCATTCCCCTTCAAGACCAGCCGCCCTATTCGCTGATGATACTAATCAAATTGATAGAGTTGGATAATGGCGAGAACGAGAACGAACAGTACACATTATCCCTGCACTGTGGCGTGGAGAAGGATGGTGCGGTCGGGACACTGGCTATGCTGAACACGATCAAGCCGGGTATTGTGGTGAGGTAGGTAGGGTAGCGTTGTCTCATTTGCCTAGTGCTAAAATCCCCTCTCGTTTAGCTTGCAAGAGGATGCAGAAAAGTTCACAAGATTTTTGGCGGACAATTCTGTAGAGGTGCTCATTCAGCTGAACGACACGAACACGTACAAGGGCACGTTGAAGCTAAAAGATACCAAGGTGATGACGTTTGATCCAACCGCCGAAAGTGGTACACCGATGGTAGAACAGTTCCCTCTACAAGACGAGTCATCTAAGAAGGTGGGAAAGATATCGATGATACTGCAAGTTGTGCGTAGTGTATCTCCCATAGATCCAACGTCTACGTTTGACATTATGTACCGTATCAACGACAACAAGCTCAAGTCTGCTGAGATGCAGCAGGCGGAGGTGCGTCAACTGCTCGTCTGTCCCAACTGCAGCTTGCCGCGTATGTCCGGTGATGCTTGCTGTGCGTATGAGATCGTAGATGGCATCCTTAACCGAAAGGTAGTGTCCAGCACGGAACAAATGATTGAACGTATCAAGGAGAAGATCAATCAGGTCAAGCTTGATGATGCCATCGGTCAGCGTGATTCGGTTTCTGACACCGGTGCTGAAAAGTTCTGCGCGGAATGCGGTGGACTGACAATTACCGGTACTACTTGTACTTCGGCAGCGAATAGTCGACCAAGTAAGGCACGTTCATCACACAAGCTACCTGAGATTCGATGCGAAGGACTCGTTTGTGAAAGGACATCGGAAGGACGACAAAGCATCAAGAAGACGACCCAAGCTACTATCCGGTATGTGTACTATTTTTTAGTTTATTTTTGTTAAATTTATCTTAACCAAGACATTCTTCATATACCTTAGCTGTTGTGATCGATGCAAGGCATGCTTGGATTGGTTACCGGAGGCATGCTGTTGTCCAAAGTGTGGCTATAAGCCACAGAAACGTGATTCCCGTAGCAAGTTCTCGCTTCCACCATACTTCAACGGTGCGAGAGGCATGGATCAAACGCCAGGTAATGAGCATACTTCATCCTTGCGTGGTTCTGACACGATGGTAGCCTCTTCAGAATCCTGTCGGCTGTGCAACATATGTAAAACACGCTGTGTCGATTGTGCAAACCAGCAAAGTCTGCAAGGAGATCGCAGTACAAGCACCTTTAGCACTTTTCCTCGCCCATCGAGAGTTGTCACGCAAGAACCTCGTATATCCACAGTCGGTAGGCCTGTTACCCGACGTCCATGGCTTACCGAGCGTTCAGCGGAGGCAGAAAAAGCTGACGCGATCGAGCTAGGTGCAGAGAAGGGCAAACGTGCGGTAGAGTTGCAACAAGCGTATGGTGCGAAGGGAAAGAAAATACCCAAGAACGCCCCACAGTCTAGCGGTAAGAGACGTCCCAGTGCGAAAGAGATTCGCAAACATTACAATTCCAATCTGCGAAAAATCAAGAACCAGAACCGTAACCTGTACTCGTATCGTCTCGGCAAGCGCTACCCGGGAATTGTGGTGGGTCACCGAACCTGCATGAAGCAAGACCCGCTGGTACCGGCGCACATGGGCTGGCAGTGGGATCTTTGCCCGCCCGGGATTAAAAAACGTCGCCCCGGTTGGCGCCCAGGAGCAGTACGCAAACCAATCATGCAGCTGATGCAACACTTCCTCAAGTGCTATCCGCTCGACAATTTGCCCGTTTCCAAGAAAAAATCCGTTGGCTTCGACATGGACGACAACCCCGCCGAAGGTGATCGTGAGCAAAAACCAACTGTGCACATCACCAGGAAGCATGGCCAGTATTCGATAACGATGAATCCGCTCAAGGACTCGGAAACGCTCAAAACCACCGACGATCCCTATCTGCCTTGCAAACCGATCAAATTCAAGCTGGCAAAGGATCCGCAACGCACGAAGTTGTACCTGTTGCGCGATACGCTCAAGCAGAAGGGTCTGCCGCTCTGTGGCTGCAAGGATCTGACCGACTGTCAGCATTGTACCGAGCGGGAGAAGCGTTTGCTGGCGGAGCAGATACGCCGCTCGGTGAAAGCGTTTGGATTGCCAACCCAAACGTCCATCGGGGACATTCCGAGTGGTAGCGAGAGTGAACTTGACGTACAATTTACACCTCCATCGGCCGTCATTCGTCCTGACATGAAACGGCCGGATGTGGTGGTGGCTGAAACGCAGTACAACGTGGAGGATTTTAAACTAAAACCGGCCAATGATGAGAAAGATGGAAAGTCCAAAGGAACGCGAGGCCATGGGAAAGGTGACGGCATCACTAAAGCGACGATTGCTAGCGCAGCTAAGGCGGCTGCCGCTGGCTCGAAAAATTCTGCGTGCGTAAACCCAAAAGCAGGAGCGGATAAGAAGGCGGCTGGTGGACCGGATGCCGGCAACACGAAAGTTCGCATCTCGGTCACGAAAGGGAAAGGACCTGCTGGAGGATCGAAGAACCCGCCTGGAAAGGGCACTAAAAAGTAAACGCCTTTTGGAACATACTGACCGCCGTGAGGCAGAAGGCATCAACGAGCATATCCCATGCTTCTGTTTTGTTTTGACTGCTCAACGACCCATCCGTCCGTCCAGTCGATCAGACAGTCGGTTTTGTGTGAACCCAGTTGCAACATTACCCCGGTGAACCTATTTTTTTGTTTTAGCTTCCTCAGACCTATTTTCGTAGCTTCCTTTACACCTTGAAATACCTTTATCTTTTATCATCTTTTTGAAACCGAAAATAGAAATTCGCGTACCTTAGTGCCTACCGTTACTGTTGTGTCTGATTTGTGTTACGTTTTGTCCGTCACATGGCACGTCATGGTAGCCACATACACGCACATACACTGGTTTGGAACTTCTGCTTTGCGAGGATCGGCGGTCCTTGCGTCACGCCCGCATCATGCGTCATTTCCTTTGCTTGAAGTTTATGGCCAACTTTGGATGGGTTGTTGGCGCACAGCACGAGACAGAAGCAAGGGATGATGCACACTCTGGATGCGGCAAAGTAAACGCACTCACACACACATTCACACACACACATACTTACCCCCATCCACATCCGGTCGCGGTTTACTTTCAGCGCGTCGCGGCCCTCCCAAGGACAGCAGGGACGACCAGGGCAGGGTGCTGGTAGTGCTGCTGTTGGAGAAGGTGCGGGCAACCGCACCAACCAGCGCCCCACCGACGGTAAGCGCACCGGCAACAGCGACAGCACCAAGGTTAACGTTCAGCAGCGGAGTGCCCTGTCCCGGGGGAAACAAATCGGAATGGATAGTACGTTAGTATGCGATCGTATCCCGGGTGTGCCACAGTCCCTAACCGTGGGCTACTGCCCGACGGTCGCCTACTGCTGCTATCCGACGCAATGCATACCTTAAGCACCGAGCTCATCACACCGTTCACTGACTTTTGGACCGGAATCGAGAGGAAGGGTATCGCAAAATCTATCTCCACCTGTCCAGTGTTGGAGTGTTACAAATTGTTGGTTAGCGAAAAGTATGTCTTTCACCTTCTAATCTGTGAAGTATTGCAGGAGTTGAAATAAAATAAACTCGCTCCACGTGCATACCTCTATACTGTTGTCCTTCGTTTCGAACGATATAAAGCGAGGCTCTCGGCGCCATCCGGATGACGTTTTGGATGCTCTAGACCGCGGGCGCTGAGTGGACTGCGAGTAGTCCAGCGTGTAAAATCGATCCTCTTCGGACAGACCGATGGCAGCAGCAGGACCGTACAATCGGCTCCAGTGTTGCTGGCTAGCAGTGGAGTCGTTCCCGGCTGGCCCACAAAATGCCCTCGGGCCCTGCTCGGATAGCAGTACAGCCAGGGCGAGAACTGACACAGTGAGCATCGTCTTCGTCCTCTCCGTTCCAGTGCAATTGCTAAACTGACGCAATGCGCAAAAGTGTGGCCCTGAATTAAGTGGTACAAACTTCGACGATGCGCCATCGTGCAGCCAGTCATGGCTTTTCGATTCGCGTGCACTCGTGCGACTTAGCGCAGTCGACCGCATTGGAAATGGTGCGGAATCATCCAGGCGGGAGAACGATTTATCATCATCATCATCATGCACATCCATCACCAGATGTGTGCGTTTTGAGTAGTAAAGTAAAAGACGGAAAATGAGTCACGGCTTCGGAAAACCATGCCCATGAAGATCGCTTTCCGTACAACTGGTATGGAACGGGTTCAACTACAGAAAGGAAGTGTTTGAGACTGATTATGTAGACTGCACTGAGAAAGGTATGCTGTCACACTGCAGTGGCATTGTAGGCCAGTTATGTTTCGAAATTACATCGGCCATAGACATGCGTAAGACTGTTGTGTAAGGGAGAAACATGGGATGTTGTGGCACTTCTAATAAAAATCGATTTGAAGGCGGTTCTGGCGGTCGGTGTCTTTCTGCAAACAAGCCATAAGATATCGATTTTAAAAATTCATTTTATAACATCACACTTGTAATGTAGTACGCCTCTCCTTTTAGAATGATTCATTTAAACTTCTCTCCAGAATGATGTTACCATAATATGTTATTTGGCGTTGCAGTATTATCCTGGTTGAACTCATTTATTTAAAATCATACATCATCTATTGTAGAATAGAGATTTATTTCTCTTCCTCATCTGTTGAACGTCAAATATTTATTAAAGACATTCCTATTTGTATTGTTATGTCTCTGCCCTCAATTTTTTTAAATAAAAATCTACGATGATGTATGATGATAAAAATCCGAAAAGATCTGAAAGCGACGAATCTACTGCGTCTTACAAGCACCTTAGTGTCACAGAAACAAAGATCCATCAAGAAAAATTAGGACACATTCCATCTAATATTTTGTCTTTTTTGTGTTGTATGCACCAAGAATGCACAAGTATACCAGCCTTGCCGCTTGTAGGGACATAGCTGTGACATTAAATGCACGAATTATCAATCAACCTATAAACGATTTTAGTAAGGAAGTGTAATCACATGCATATTCGTGGGTCGAAGGGTAATAATGTGTATTCAACGTGGTCGCAAGGGTGCTTTGGGACATAAAAATCAAGTAGTTCGAGCATTGAAGAACTGTGAATATACGTTGTCCTAATACTGCGACGAAAGCTTGCTGTGCGATACGACATTTGCCCGTTACTTGATGCAGGTTTTGGCGCGGGAACTAATAGGAGAGATTTTTTTATTTACCTACTGACGGCCAAGCCGTATTGGTTAAGAAGAGATTTTGTAAACTCGAATATAGCAGTGCGATTCTCAAGAAAGTGGGTAAATTGCGTAACGGAAAAGTGTCCATGTGGTTCGAAATTATCAGTTAATTGTTGGGTCGAAGATGTCCAAAACATGTTGAAATAGTTGGGCGCTATGGTGTGTTTTTCCGGCCTACTACAAGAAAATTAGTCCAACTCTGCTGTACAGGTGGATTAACCAGAATACACATAGAAACCTCCATTAAGGTTCTGGATATGTGGCTAGATCACAGCCTTTCTTTTAATGATCATATCAAACATGTTAGTAACAAATAAAAAGAATCACTGGGATTTAAATATCTGTGAAATTTAAAGTTGTAGTTGAAGATCCACTTTGCTTATGTTATTTTGACCCAGGAAGCAATATGAAGCGCTCAGAGAAAATAAAGCTGTCTAACGGTTCATAGTTCGTTCCCTCGTATTTGTTTGGCTTGCAGCAGCTCAAGTTCTGCAGCTACGATGACCTCTCTTATCACTAACGACATCTCCTTCGAAAATAATGTTTTATAAGAAAAAATAAACTTAGATTGTATTACAAACTACCTGTAACCTGTCAAACATTTCTGGCATCCCATAAGAGCCATCCATTTTAATGCCCATAAGAAGTAGTTATTTAAACGAAATTTCTAGATCTTTTGTTTTTAAAATATTTAGAGAAAACGAAAGTAATATATGAACCTAATATATAAGAATATGAACTTTTCACACACAACTTTTCCTAAAGAATATGAACTTTTCACACACGGTAGAAATTTACTGTTAAAAATTTGGAAATTTACAAAAGATATAGTTATGATTCGTTCCATCTCTTCATAGATTTCAAGGCCGCATATGACAGCATAGCCAGGGTAAAACTTTACGACGCAATGAGCTCTTTTGGAATCCCGGCCAAACTGATCAGGCTATCACGAATGACCATGACCAACGTCACATGCCAAGTGAAGGTGGATGGAAAACTCTCTTCTTGCTACCACCAAGGGTCTGCATCATGGGGATGGGCTAGCTTGTCTCTTTTTCAACCTGGTGAAAAACTTGTGAAATCATTTAATTGTGCTAGAGAGGGCTATCCGCGACTCGGAGGTGGAGACTTCGGGAAGCATCTTTTACTAGTCAGCCCAGATCTTGGCATACGCTGATGACATAGACATCATTGGTCTGCGGCATCGCAAACAAATCTGAACCCGGTCGAACCCCTTTCGAATCCAGACCGAATCCCGATAAGTTCGGGAATCTTATTAAATCCTAATAGAATCTCAATCCAATCGAATCCTTTCGGGATTTGGTCGTATTCGAATCTTTCTGAGGATCTTTCAGAGGACGGTACACAGGTAGACAAAAGGGTCTCATATAAAGCCTTTGTATTCATGCGGGTCTTATGTGATGTAAACATTTTACGATGAACGGTATTTTTTTAAATATTTTACATCTCTAACATACAACAGTACGAGCTAGCCGATGCTCTGGTAAGATACATTCGAGCGGATAGTTAATTTCACGCTCGGCGAATAACTTGGTGGCGGGGAAATTAAGCTTCACCCCCGGTGACAATTCTTCGCGTGCACGTGACACACATGTTGCAATTATGTCATCGTTAGGCGCTCACGAACAATTAAATGATGCAACCGCCGTTGGAATCGGTGTGCCATGCGTGTGCGGTATTGTTTGGCGAGTCATTTGCAAATCATCTCAACGATCCATCGCTGATAGATAGATATTTAGGTGAGTTTGGTGCATCATGTTTGTAGGTTAAATAAGAATTTCAAACTGTACGGTGGTTTTGTATGGTGGCACTAGAGAGAAAAACGAATAGATTATATTTAATGATGCAGTTTCTTTAGTCTTGCTTTTATCATTTTAAATGCATGAAACATAACTGGTTGGCTGATCGTTATCCATATTTGTTCAAATGCTTTCCTTATTTAAGGATTTTTCTTTGTCTATTTTCGATTCGATTCGATTGGAATTTTATTAATACTGATAAATTTCATCCTGATTTAATATTTAATATTGCTATTTTATTATTTTTAATTTTATATCCTCTTTTAAATCTCAATAATGTTAAACAAACATCTCGAACAATTATGTTCTCGCGGGCCGGATTAAAGCAGCTGGCGGGCCTGATTTGGCCCGCGGGCTGGGCTTTGCCGAACCCTGCTCTAAACTGCCAGTAAGATGGGAGATTGTTTTCGTTCTGCTTAAATCACTTTATTATACTATTTTTTAGAACATCAATATTGTCTTTTTAAATCCTTCTCAAGGACAGGATTTGGTTTTTGAGAATTTGATTGTTTGAGGTTATAATTCTCCTTTTCTTAAAAAAAACCAAACTCTTGCAGTAACCAACCAGTGTAACCAGTAACCAGTGTTGGTTAAAAAACCAACATGTAGTAAAAGCGGAACAAGGTAAAAAACATAAGCACTCACAAACTTCAAATTGTGTCGAAAGGGAAGAGGAAAAGCTGAACCATGGAAAGTGAAAAATGTTTCCTCGCATTGTCAGCTATGTGCAGATGACGATCGCAGTGTAGGTGCGTCTCCAACCCTTTCGATTGCCTAGCTTGCGCAACGTTAAACCACACTTCCAGCACCCATCGCTAGAGGGCCGTCGGGCACGTGAAGCAAAAGGCACGCAGATAATTGTCGAAATTATCAACGCTTCTGTTGCAAAAACCAGTACACTTGAGGAAAATGTCAACCTTAGCATAAGAAAACGAAGCTTCACTCCAACAGCTCCCCTCCCACCTGTCTCCCTTACCACAGCTTAATCGCGGTAATGATGTTCATAATTCCGCATTAAACGTTCACGGCTTCCTACCCCGCCAGTTTCATCCCATTATCGAGTCGTACTGTTTTTTCTCTCCCCTGTTTTCTTCTCGGCCCATTAAGTGGCTCCAAGTTAGCATGTGTGTGTGTATGTGCGCGCGTATATGGTACGCGTCAAGGTGCGCATGCAGACCCTACCAACAGCACAACAATCGTGCAGCGAATGAATGAAACAACATTTCACGCAACAGGGCACATCTTTTGAATGAAAAGTGGCAGAATAACCGGGCGAGCACATGCAACAGAAGGAAGCGATGGGCGATACCTTGGAGCCCAGCTGAAAGGGAAAAGTGTGCTCGTACCTGGTGCCGTTTGGTTTCTTCTTTCTTTTCCTTCAAAAGGTCGTGAACCATACCACTTTTGGGAGGGAGTCATGAAGGAAAAACACTCGTTAGTAATTCTATTATTCATTGTGTTTGGGACTGATTGTCGCAAGGGGCCAGGTTGAGGCCCTGTGTGAGCTGATCGTGAGCGTTTTGGTATAAAATATTGTACCAGCTGGCAGAAGGATTCATTACAGCTTGGTACGGCTTGGTACGGTGACAACAGTGAAGGCACAAGAGAAATTTGTGGAAAATCAGTCCTTTAACCATCGATAACATGGCAGCACGTGTAGCTTACTTTGTGTCCGCGTTGGTGTTGGCAATGGTTGGTTGGCAATGCGTGGATGCTCAAAGGTAAGCTAAGTAGCTTAGTGGAGTGTACTAAGAAGTGTTATACAAAGTGTTATACAGTGCAAAGGCTTGGTGGCGTTAATAGTGAAACTTCTTCGCGCTTAAATTAAACATTTTCATTGTGTTGCTGGCCGATTATTCATTTCTTTTGAAACGGTTCTATTCTCCAGCAATCCATGGCGGCGTCAGAACGACAGCTTTGCAACAGAATCCGCCAGCGATCGGAGCCAACGTCTCGGCCTAACGACCGGCTACGGGGGCGTGAATGGGTATGGTTACTCTAGCTCCGGTCTCGGTTCGTACACTCCACTAAAGATCGACCTGGGAGGAGTCGTGCTCGGTACGCTGGTCGGTATCGGTGCTCTGCTGCTGCTGCCCAAGCTGGTGAACGTAATCGGTGGTGGGTACGGTGGCTCCGGACACTACCGTAGCGCGGACAGTGATCCCACCGGCATCAGCGATCTGATGAACAAGGTGGATGACTATCTGGCCCAGAACAACATTGATTCCGGTGCGTGCATGCAGAAGGCGGTCTGTAGCTACCTTCGTTCGTCCGACTATCATGCCCAGGTCGGAACGGCTGATCAGGTGGAGCACATGATTCTGGCCCTCTCTGAGTAAGTGATCAACAGAAGATGCAGGAGTTGAAGTTGAAGTCAGAAAGGAATTTTCTGACGGGGTGTCTTTTGTTTTTTTTTTTTATATTAGAAACTCCATCATCGACTACATGCTGGATGGAACCGCCATTAAGGAAGCGATCAAGAATGGGAAAATGCAAACGGCCCGCTCGTGTGATGAGATCTACTCCACCTGTCCGCTCGATCGTCAATCTACGCTGAAGCTGTTCAAGAAGATGTTCCCGCTCGGGAACTAAGCAAACAAACGATCACCGAACGTCAAGCATCCTCGGTTTAGTTTGTCACACATCCGGGGAAGATCGGTAGAAAAGGCTACAAAAACCAGTGTGCACTTACAGCAGCTTGGCCCTGGGTTCTCCGATGTGGGACAAACTAAACACGGGGAATGGAAATCACACAAAACTGGGGAGAGCACCCGCTGATGCCCGTGACCTTGGGCAGGGAAAGCGATCAGTTTAGAATAGCAGGAATATATGAAAGCGAAATAACCGTAGCCGTACAGCTGCAAACCATATGTAAACACACATACAAACACATACAGGAGGGATCAAGTTTTGTAGTTAAGCTAATATTATTTTCTATTTTCCTTTTACCTCAACCACCCACTGCTGGGTTCGATGTTTGTTCTGCATTGTGGGGAAGCAAGCTCTTCCGTTTCCACTGCCGGTACAGGGTGTTGGTGTATGTCGGTACGGTTGTAAATAATATGTACATGGCATTGGAGCGTTGGAGAGATTCGTTCAATAAAAAAACGAGAGCAAAAACACGGACTTTGCTGGTCGCCGTCCCTTCGAAGGGTGCGCCGGTAGGTGTTGTTGTTTTGCTTGGTTTGACGGCCCCACACTAACCTACGCCTACTTGACTGGTTTTGGACGCGTGTCTTTGGAACTGCTGAAGGTCACCTCACACGTGCCAAGGTAGGTACTATAAATCAATTCCCACGCAGTTTCCGCGTCATTGTGGATCTTGAGGACCAAATGAAAACCACTCCAATAAAGTATTTCCCAATAGAGGATGAACGAACGTCGCAATAGTGATTACAGATAGTGTATAAAGAAACTTCAAATTGCATCACTTACAGCGGGTTCCGACTGATTGCAGCACGGTGCATCGTGTTGGGAAAAGCACCATCTTACGGGTAATCTGATCTAAATGTAGCTGCCAAATAAATCTCAGAACCATCGTTCCCACCGATTGGGCCACCGATCAAACATTCCTGATTTCCTTTCCTTTACTGAGGGCGTCCAATGTAAACACAGTTCTATCGAAATCGAATGCCAAGAGGGGGTGCTGAATTTAAAAATAAATCAACCACCCTACCACGCCATACAGTGCGATGCTGTGGCTGCTGCTGCTGCTGCTGCACACGTTCACCATCATTGTTTATCGGGGATCGATATCGGGGGAAGGAAATGAAACTGAGCACAACACTGAAAAGCACGAGACGAGAAAGCATGTTCTTTCACTTTACAAATCATTGTCACCTTCGTGCTCGTGCATCAGCACACACCGGACCCTGACACTGACAGTGGTCGGTGCTTGTGTTAGTTACTACTACAATCTGAAGAATGGCGCGCCACTTCTTTTACCGCCTCTTTCGCTAGGGCAATTACCGAATGAAGCGCTAATCCCCGACTCGGAAGTAACTGCTTACACATCTGTCCGCTCGGACGAGACAGGTTAAATGCCATGTTTGCAATCGGTAATGCCTTCGAAATCCTACACCTTACTCATGCCGGGTAATTTTTGCAGTGTGGTATAATTGTGATCAAACGTTACATTAAGCTATTGGCCGTCCGGCCTCGTACACTGGCGCTGGGTTGGTGGTTGTGCTGTGCGATCGTCGGTGTTTACATCGCCACAGTCAACAGTTGTTGGCATTGCAGGGTGCGTCCGAGTGTCGGGCCTAAATTTAAACCGCAAGTACCGCCTAATCTGACCATTTCCGCTATTCTGCTGGGATGGATGATTAGTACATGATCGATACATTGGTAAGCGTTACTCATGCGAAAGGGAGAAACGAGTTAATGCTTTCAAATGCGACTGATCATTCTTGTTTTCAACAGTTTTCTCAAATTGTTTCCATTTAAATATTATAGATAAGTAAGTAATATATTCACACACTCCTCATTTTTTGCAATGAAGCGATCAAATTGAGGGCTTGAAAAGATCTTTTCAGTGAGTTTGCTGACCTTTAGTAAGTTCTGATAAAAACTTATATTGTGTGATTATAACATGTGTCAAATTAGATTGAAATAAACGGCCCTTTTTACAAAAAGAATAATTTCGATTGTTAGAGAAGTTTGCAATTGTTAGTTTAAGTTGATGAAAGGCATAGACCTGGTACACTTCTTCAATTATACCTTCTTCTTCTTTTTCTTCTTCGGTGGCACAACTACTCAGTAGGGTCAACCGAGCCGGCCCAATTATACCTAGATTCCTTAAAATTATAGCGATGTTTGTAAATGGGATGCTTATTATGATTTTTCGAGAGTTTTTATAAGGAATTTTCGGATGAATCATTGAACAATCGTGACATTTAAGCTTAATATTTGAAATGTTTTACAATACAATACAAAAATACTTGATTAAAGTGTGTTTTTAGAATCCATTAGAAAGAAGAATATTTTTATTATCAGTTTTGTTTAGTAATTGAATTAAAAGCTTGTTTTTTTGCGACATAGTACTAATGTGACACACTCATTCTTATACAGTTTGTGCTGTACTTTAAGTCAGGTCAGATTAGAATTCTAATAAAATGGAAACTTGCTAGAGACTTAAGTAAAAAACAATAGATAACCTCAACGCCTCAAAATATCTAAAATGTGAAAAGCACATAAAATATTAATAAATACAAAGAATGTGAATTGTAAGATTTCTGAAAATATTCAATTTTTGAACTATTTCTAAGTTGGATTACAAAAGAAATGTTTATTTAAATGCAGTGGAGCTTAATTAATAATTTCTGTGTTTATGTATAATTTTGTTAAATGCTATGAGTTCTCTAATATCCACGGATTCGAAGATACACATGTTTTGGAAATTTTATAGCTTTCTGGGCAAATTGTAAGGATTTGACACATCAATTGGCAAAAGAAAAATAGATTAAAGTTTGGCAAAGATTTAAGATCAATAAAGTTAGAAAGTTTCACCTATATTCATTTTCAAGGAAATGGATAACTATCGTGCTGACAATATTTTTTAACAAACAAAATTTTGCAGATTCGGGCAGAAATTTTGCTGACATGGGTGTAGTTCAACTTACGCGAAAATTCGAGCTACGTGGTTTTTTTCCGGTCGTTCCCCATGAACCATGACTCTCGCAGACTTCCTATAAAAAAAAAAAACAAGTTTATCTAGTCAGAAATTAAAACAAGTTTATCATTCAGAAATAAAGCTGATTGCATTATCCCAACCAGATAAATCGATTTAATATTGTCCACATTTCACACACTCGCATTCTCAAATACTTCCCCGTGCACGTGCAACCGGGTGAACAACCATGCGTCTCCACGCTTCAACGTACGCAGCCCATTAGGGTGTGCAATCAGCCGCGAACGTAGTGCAGCTTACCTTCACCACCGCTGAATTCCACCGCAAGGGGTGGGGGGTTGGTTGGAGTAAAAGATATTTTAGGGTATGTGATTCAAAATTCATGTCTGCACACCGCTTTCCCGCCCCGTCTCAGCGTACGATCAGCGGCCAATGCGCAATTCATTATTCACCCGCTAATAGTAGTTGGCTATCGCGGCGGGTGGAAATCAGGTGCTAGCACTTGGGACAAACAAAAACATCAACTCACGGTGCGAAGGTGCGAAGGCAAGCGAACAGCAAGGACGGTGTGTGCGATGAATCATGAAGCTGTGAGTGTTTTTTTTCTATCTATCTTTGTGTTGGTTTTGGTTAATCAAGGAACATTCCAACAGTCGGACAGAATGTAAAAAGTAAGCAGTTTGTGGAGCGTTTCGTTTCGAACGTTTTGAGATTTTTGCGATACAGAATATTTGCTCCAAATGCTTGGTTGGTGAGTTTTGCTAAAATTAGACGACCGTCCGATATTCCACCTTCATTTGGAGCCGACGGAGGGGTGGGTGATAGGTTAAGACGGAGGTTTCTAGGGGAAAACTGTGGGAGGGATAGAGTCGTTTCGCGATGGAACGGAATCTGTCCATGTCCTCCATTCCAGGGTGACCTCACGGGAGCATGCATTGGTTTGGAGGCTGAAGGAGTACAATCAACAAATCATTTCGAAAATTAGAACTCAACGACGACAGAGTTGTTTTGAGAGGACGCATTTACGAGAGCGTGAAGAGGTGGTTTTAAGTTGTAACACGCTGACCAAGTTGTTTACTAGTCCAAGGACTAGTTGGGGAATAGTTGTGGCCAACATGTGTAAGTAGATGAATCAAATTCTTTTTGGATGTTAACAGAGCAGATTTGACGAAAAAAATCAGTCTAAAAATGAATGAAAAATTACATTCAGCAATTCCGATTGCACGATCAAGAATGACGCTATTTTCCGAAAATATTCCGCTTGACCCTATGGCACATGAAACAGTCCCCTCATTGCTTGTTGAATGTAAGTTTCGCACGATCCAAATTCGGTTGGTTTGTTTATAATTCAACCAACCATATAAACCGCCGAATCAAAACAATCCCCCTAGACAAGAGGGCAAGATCTGCTACATCGATAACAGTGTGCTACATTATGCCGCAAATTCGATCGCTGCGTTCGTTACTGTTTGGATCGTTCGTCGGAAAGAATAATATTTGCCAAAAGCAACCTTCGGCAACGCATTTGCATCGCCATTTCTGCACTTACGAACGTGTGCAAAAATTTCTCTTCCATCTTAAACGCTCCCCTCCCTACCCCTTTCTCTTTCTCTCACTCTCTCTCTCTCTTTTACCATTCGCAAAAGAAACAGTACAGTCACATAGTCGACCAAGTGGAAATGATTGAATGAATGTGCTTAGCTGTTTTTTTTGTCTCCCTTTTTTCTCCTCGAAAGCTATTTTGGAGAAAATGAAAGTTGGCAGCACTGCCCCAACCAAGCGTTGCGCCGTACAAGAATAATGACGAACAGGTGACAGAAGAATGCAGCAAAGAAAAGGAACTCATAAATCAACTCAATTATTTCAGTTGCTGCTGCTGTTCGCTGCGATTGATCGTCCTTGGCACAAAACGCCACATCGGTGAAGCATGATTTTGCCTTTTTCCTTGCACACAGCGAATACAACCACCAACCATTGTACTGTGGGGCTCGCTTTCGTCTGTAGAATTTTCGTCGGTTTCATGTCGTTGTAAGGGGGACAGTACAAGACAGTACACGTCCTTCTGTGAGACGGGGTTGGTTTATGTTCATTTCTTTTCTATTTAAATTCTTCCCGTCTTCCTCTGGTAGCTTCTTCCGCCCGACATCCTGTCTCTAGGCCATTTGCATTCAATGAATGTCGCGATTACGTTCGCAAAATATATGAAAGAAAAATCACACCAACACACGAGCAAATAAACAACTCGGTTGGAAATGATGATTTTCGCCCACACGAAACCACTTTCAGCGTTTTTCCCCGTACCCTACCTCCGGCGTATCTCCCATGACGTCATGAGGGCAAAAGAAAAAGTTACGTACGTTTGCTCGTTCGATTCACTTTGCACCGCGCAGACGCATCCCGATCCAGCCCCATCATCATCCTGCCACTCGATCGAACGCTCTGTCTCGCTTCCTTACGGTACGGTACAACTACCTCGCGCTCCGGTTCTTTCTCTCTCTCTCTCTCTCTGTCTCGCTTGTTCTCTGTTGGCCGATGGCCAGCGCACGCTCAACCCGAACCCGAAACGAAACCACCGAGCAACTACTTCATCCTTTACCGGCGGGCAACGGCGGCTCAGAACCATTTCGACCAGCGACCAGCGCAGCAAGTGCAAAGCAGACAAGGCGGGCCACGTCAGTAGTGTGGAAGTGAGACCAGATCTAGGGAAGAATATCCGAACTTTGTTCAGAGTGCGCTAAAGCGGCAACACAACAACAATGGTTTACGAAAGCGACTTCTACACCACCCGTCGGGTTGGGTCGAGCTATACTCGTCCCACGATTTCCTCGTACACCGTGACGGTAAGCATGCATTCTTCCTTCACGTCCCGAACAACCGGAACCAAAGACAAACTCGGTCAAAAAACTACACACACACACACACCACCTTTCCACCATTCCAAAGTGTTCCTTCCTAACTCTTTCCTTCTTTTTTCCCTTACGGTGGAATGAATTTCATTAAACTGTTCTCACTTAAAGACTCCAACTCGATACTGCAAACACACCAAGGCACTAGAGATCCTTCCTTTCAAAACAAAAAAAAAACATCCAGAAAACCCTCTCCTAATGTGTTAGTGTGTCAGAAATTTAGAACCCTTCAGCCAATACTGGATCGTGAATTTTGTGAGCTCGTTTAAGGACGATTTCAGCTCGATCAGTTCCACTCGATCCTTCTTTATTCCATCGATTCCTCGCAGTTGGCATCAGTGTGCGCTTGCTGTGTTGTGTAACGTTCTGTGGAAGATCATGTGAAGATTTTGGCGTTAACAAGCGTGTGTGATATGGGGAAACAAGTCAACAGTGCTGCGGTTTGTACTACTGCAAAATTTTGTACTAAGAACCAGTGCCAGTGTTACATCCTCCCTTTCGAAGGCTCAAACGTGTGCGTGACAAAAACAGTGTTTAGTAATAACGATTCTACGGATTGTGTTCGACAGTCGCGGCGCTCGAAGATAACGAACGACTAACCAGCTCTCGTTGACGTGAATGGAACGGAGCGTGTACTTAAAATAGAATCGTAGGGAACGGTGGTGAATCTTTCCTGAACGTTACACAGCACCCCGATTGCGCCACCGATCGTCAACATTTTTACGCTGTTTGCCCTCTACTGTCTTGCCTTCCTCATACTTTCCTCTTCTTCCTTCTTTAGATTTTTCTCTTGTGTGTGTGTGTGTGTGTTTGTGTGTGTGCGTACACAGTTCCTTTCTTCAGTTCCCTTTCTTATCCCCTTCTTTCCTACATACGCCACCCCCTTTAAATTCACGCATCATAACTCATTTGCTGTTCCAAAGTGCGTTTCAAGTCGCTGCCAAAACCCAAAACCCAAACAAAATTTGGCTAATGGCACGGAAAACTTTTGTTGTGGTAAAATTCTACCAAAACACCACCAACCTACCATCCTGCCTATCTCCTTTAAATGTGAAACAAACAAAAACCCGTGCCACGACCGTGGCCAATCGACACCAAACACCTGCTGAACCGATGCTGGATCGTTGTGAGCAAAACGATACACAGACACTCATGCAACACCCACCGTACTTTCCCAAGGGCTGTAAAACGGTGTACGTAACCGGGCCTTCGATGTGTTTTATCTAGTCCATTTGTACGTTTTACTCACGATTGGCTGTTAATATTGTATCGTACATGTTTATATGTCCTTGTTTTGTTTTTGTTTTGTTGTGAAATTCTGTTAAAAATCATACTTTTTGTATAAATGTTTATTGTTTTTAAGAAATTTAGCTTTTGTTAGCATTTTTGTGTTATCATTGTTGAGTAAAAAACGCTTTCAACTTTAGGTAGAAACGAAAAACATAAATGTCTTTATCGATGTGAGTAGTAACGGAACAAAAGAAAATAGGAAATTATTTTGTTTCACATTTACGAAAGGCTTCAAACCACTGTACAAACAACTTTGGTCGATGTAGAAATTGAGACACGTTTGGAAATTATTACGCATATCCCATGAACAATATCGCACTGAACTGGATGTTAGAAATATGATCACAAATTGAATGAATCTAGTAGCTGTGTAGATCAGCTCCCCCGACGGTATTGCAAGAATAACATCGTGAGGAAAAAAAACATATATAACGATGAGATAGATCCCGTCGGTGCGAGGTGTCACCATCGGGGCCATAAATTAGCTCCCCTTCGAAGCGGTACGGTAAACGAAACTTTATGAGCTCGGTTCATCCTGTCGTCCGTGATTACACCATCTGGCTGGCACTGGGCGGCGAGCCGATCCGGATTTTATAACAGCCCGCACCCAAAACCCTAATGCCGGAACTCGATATCGTTTCGGCGGGCGAAGTTTGTTTTGCTCAGCCCTTACATACGGGACGGCCAAACGGCAGCCAGCAAGCGCTACCTTGCGACGAAAACGTGGTGCGATAGAATCTATATTTAATTCGCACCATCCTGTGGACGTTCGCGGTTTCGTTCGCGTTCGGTGTGTGGAAACACGAAGGAGAAAGCGATCACCGCGGTAATAAGCGCACGCAGCACACCCTGGCTACCTTCCGCGCGCAATTAGCAGGAATTGTGTGAAATTTGGGCTGCAATAGAATGGCGGTGGCGCTTTTTGACTTAGCGCCGGTGTACTCTTTTTTTTTCTTGCTACCGATTTCAAAGAAGACTAACGCGAGACAGCTCCTGGTATGTGAACCAGGGTGGGGCGTGCGGAGAAGGGTGCGTTGAAAAATCGGCCCACCCCAACAGGGTCAGGTTCAATGGCTGCAAACTAGCCGTGTAGCGTGTAGGTGACGCGCGCAACACCAACCGGCGGTGAGAATGGCACACGGAGTGGCTAAAAATAAAAACTCGTTCTGGCCGTTCTGGCATTCCAAACTGTGCGCACTCCTCTCGCGCTCCAAATTATGACACAATTTTGCGCCACCGGGGCGCCATAATGCGGTCAGACTGAACTGGCTGCGTACGTCGTTATGCGTCGAACGGTAACGGTGTATACAGTGAGAGTCTTTTCTGCTTTCCAAAACAAATGTGTCACGTTTCGGCATGCCCAGCTGTGGCGAAAACGTTAACGAAGTCAAACACATTCGCATTTTTGTTACACTAAAAATATGTTGACTAGCACAAGGGCGTACTCGTTTTGCCTGTCAGCTAGGCAGACAGACAGAGTAGTAGTTCCGCGATCGAGTAGAGAATACAGCTTCTTTTGCTCGAAAAAAAATACAAAGAAAACTGCTCACACACACACACACACACACACACACAAACACACACACATAGATTCTGACAGTTGGCCGTTCTGCTCGGGCGACATCGACACTTGTCTGTGCGGGAGCGGGACTGGCTCCATTCGGCAAAAGGACAGCTTAACCTCGCCGTGCCGGTGGGTAGACTTTAGACTGAGCAATTGCTATTTATAAACGCAAACGTGCTCGGTGCACGGAATGTATCGAAAAGAGCGCAACCACCGCACACTGGTCACCGGTGCTACGTAATGGGTCGGATGCTCAAAAATAAGCTACACCTCACCAAATCCAAAAGAAAGACCGTAGCAGTAGTGGATTGGGCTGATGGCAGAGAACGGACAGATGGACGGGAATGGGTGTTTTTGTTTTTGCTTCCTTTGTCCATCAATTTTAGAGAGTGTGAAGTGATTTTGTTTTTGTTTTATCAAAGTGTAGTTTGTAGGCAGAATCAATATCTTTCTTTAATTGCTTCTATAGCTTGTTGAATCGTTTTTTTTTGGTTTAACCAAACTATAAGGCATAACTAGGGTGACTCAATACCTTTGTTGTTCTAGCGATCGGTGGCACTATTTGGTACACGAGTGCCATCGATCAACGCACCGGGGAAAAAAGCAACTCTCATTGCCATTAACGCTAACCATCCCCGGACCACTACTCCTCTACTAATCTTCGAGCTGCGTTACGAAGGCCTTCCACCTGTGTGCGTGCGCAAATAATGCCTTAAAAACTTTCCACCACCAACCACGACCACCTCCGTCCACAATGAATCCAGCACGTTTGCCAATCTCTTCTTCACAGAGACGTGGTGTCGACTGGGACAAGGTGCCGTTTGTGCCGCGGCCCAGCCTGATACCGGACCCGGTCACCGCGTACGGTAAGCGGCAGCCGCGCAAGGAGGCCCGCGTCTCCATACTGGAGGCGATCAATCGCGAAGGAATCGAGCCCGATCCGCGCATTCTGGCCCGCCCGATCGATGAGTACCGATCGCCGCGCGACCTGAACCGCCAGCGTATCGCAAACGAGCTGCACCGCCGGGAGTACAATCGGGCCACCGGGCACACGACGGACGCGGACAATGTTGATACGCTGCTGAGGCGCGTGCACGGTACGGCCCCGGTCAAGGAAGGGCGCCGGCACGTGATCTTTTTCGAGCCGGGGTACGCTCGCACTTACTACCGCCACTAGAGGGCGCACGTGCGCGTGTTTGGCGTTAGCGAAAGGGCCACCAGAGGGCAGTAGTAGAACAGTATTAAAAGCTTAGAGACACAGAATGCACCGTGAGAAAACATCCTACAAGAAAGACAGCGCTACACCGAAACGAAACGAACCGAACGATGGGAATAGTTTTCAAGCATGTTTCAATTTCGAACACCCGTCCCCTACCCTATCCCGCTGCTCTCCCAACCCTCTCCCAACCCAACAATACCTTATTACTGTAACAAGCAGGCGTGCTGATAGTGTACAAGAAAAGCATTTGATCTAGCAAGATATAAGACAAAAAAAAACAATCACAACCAACAAAACAAAAAACTGAAACGAACGCATTTCGCAGACCCCACGCTACACGACCGTCGAGACGTCGACGCCGCGTCGTGATGAGTCCTACACGTACTCGAAGACCTACAAGACCGTCACCGAGTCAGCCAACTCATCCGATCCGTACTCGCGCCCGTCCACCTCCACGTCCTCGTACTCGTCGACCACGGAGCGCAACAGCCGCGGTGGACCGGGCGGCTACTCATACAGTACCGAGCGCACCTCGACCACGGGCAGCGGTCCGGGCGGCTACAGCTACAGCTCGACCACTTCCGGACGTTTGCCGCACGGTACCACTTACCGGCACTACTCGTACCGCGTCTAGGTCCAGTCGCACACCCAATGTCACCTGACACCACCACCACCACCACCCCCTGACATCGAAGGCCTCTGGCGTTATATACGTGTGATTGTGTGCGTGTGTGTTTCCCCTTCTTCGATCAATGCCTTCGATCGTCATTACATTAACCCTGCACCCACTGTGAAAGTGTTTCTAAATTTGCCAAAATCACCAACAACGGACGTCACTCACGCATCTTGCCCGTGGATAAGATGGATGCGAGGTAACAAGGGATTGTGTAGGTTGTCACAAACTGTTGTACTATAGCGTAGCACCATGCACCGTATCTATGTTAGTTGCTTCTGAAGTAGCTACCGGGGCTAGTAGATCATGCCATTCAGTAGATCCAGAAACACTTTGCGAGTTACAGTTGTTGGTGAACCGATACTAACCCTATTTATTGTATCTTATATTTTACTCTGCATATAACGACGAGTTTAAAATTGAACCACATTTGTGAAACAATGATTATCAAACAGATCCAATTACGATATCAAATTTTCGAATGAATAAAGCCGGAAAACGGTGTGGAAAACCCATGTTTTCCCATCACAAACGATGCTGTGTTATTGTGTTGTCCTTCTTTCCCTTCCTGGTCTGATAGAATGGACATACGAAACGCACACAAACAAGTACAACAACAAAACACATGCACGCGCACACTCTCCCACATAGAAGTAGTACGGTAGTGTAGAGAGGCAGACCGTGGAGTTGACTCTTAGTACAGTGGAATGCGACATTGTTCATGGACGTGTTGGGCTGATCGGGTTTCCGAAAGGAGTTTAGGCAAAAAAAAAAAAATCTGCATATCTGAAACCAGTTTCAACTGAAGCTTCCATATCCTTCCCCGCAATGCCAGCATCCTTCGAGCTAATAAACCAAACCTTGAACATAACAGCATAAACGTACGTACGCAGCCATACCATAAAGCGCAGTTCACAATTCCACTGTACTAACTGTCCAATTCCACCGACTCACACTACCCACCAACTCACTTAATATCTTTGTATCTATTCTTCTTTCCAAATGAGAAATGTCTCTCAGAACCAGTACTTCTATCGTCTGGAGTGTTTCTCATGTGTTTCGTTTGTAAATGTTTGTTTGCTTGTTTGTTGTCCATTTGTTGTATACATCTACGTTGTTTGTCCCTTTTTCGTGTTGTGTTTCTCTATGTACCGTCGCTTTCCCACACTATCTTTAAGGTCCACTTTCACTCCGTCGTATCATCTGTGTATCTCCACTGAAATCCTTGACTACTCCAACATCTGCGCTCCTTCCCCTTTTCCGATGGACATCTTTTCTATCTCTCTCCCCCCTTGTCCTTTTCGAACTTTCTAACACGTACTCTCTTGCGACTTCGAATTGAGAATAATGTCAACTTCTGTTTCTACCCTCCTATTTTCTCACAGACTCCACTGCGATACACCGGAGTGCCACGCGTAAGTATTTATTTGATTTGCCTTTTGAATTACACAGGATATCTCTGACAGCGGTCCAGCACTCATATCCAATATTTTTGCACCTGTATATTGATGGGTTAGTTTTGAGACTCTCACCGTTCACTTGTGCGGAACTGTACAAAGTATCAAATGACACATGTTTATGCTGTAAATAATAATCATGATGGTTTTTTACTTAGATAAAAGATTCTTCTGAAAGAGTGGTATGCATGCACCACTCTGTTCCATCAAGAGGACGTTTGACGCATCGTTTTGGAAACGTTGTAGTCATTGACATGTTTGAATATTTGTCTTACCAATCATTTTGAGAATCTATTGGAGAGAAGAAATACCGTTCTAATTATTTAATTAATTTTGTAAAAAAATGTGTTGTTTTAAGTCCTGTCGTAAGTTCTACATTATTCCTTTAAAATTTAAGTAATCGTGTAAACCTGAAAGTCTATGAAAATGAGTTTCGCAAGCTGGTCCTTTTTGTGAGAGCCTCAATGGAAACACACACCATGAAAGAAATACAGTTGCGAGAGTTACGCGTAGGACGTAGGAAATTTTCTTATGGTACTACATGGTAACTTTATCCATCAGAACGCTAGAAATTCTTCAATTGTGTGCGATGATCGCTAGCTCATATTGTACACTTTCCAACAAAAGTTGCTAGTTCATTGGATATTGCCTGAGATATGAAACTGCAACTGCAAAATGATGACAATTACAATTTACGGTTTAGTATCGTTAAAGTTCGACTTATACAGACTGTTAAATCGGACCGTCTTTTTTGCTCATGTTTGTGTTTGTATATAATAGATTCTCTGGTCTCTAATTCGTTCTTCGTTTCTTTTGCCCTTGCACATTCCTCTTTTTCTCTTTTTTTCTTTTTTCATTGACTTCTCCTCCCTTCCATCACCAATCTTCATCCACTGCCCTGATCTATTTGATTCGACAAACTCCGCACCATCTTTGCGCGTTCGTTGCACAACCTTAAATTCCGTCACTCCGTATTGTGTCTCCTCTTCTTGTGTAAAATATGCCGTGTGCAAACCCGTTCTTTTGGTCACCTTTCTACAATCACCAACAACACATGTGATGACCACCACCTCCTCCACCACCACCAAAACTACCACGACCATGCCCATATCAGTTCAACACGATCACCACCACCACAACGACGTACCGCACACCGATGCCGTACGTGGCGCACAAGCGGCTCGTTCCAGTGACGCGGGTCGTCACGTCGCCGCCGCGGATCGTGGTATCCCCGATGCGGGTGCTGGGATCGCCCGTGCGTGTGATCAGCTCGCCGGTGCGCGTGCTTGGCTCGCCAATGCGCACCGTGCGAGCGGTCCGCTCCCCGGCCCGCGTCATCGTATCGCCGGCCCGGGTCGTCACGATCCGTTCGCCCTACCTCCGCCCGTCGATCATCAACAAAGAATTCGATCGCATTGAACGTAAATATCGCGCTAGTCCTGTAAGTAGTGCCCTAGAGCAGTATTACAACTCGCCCTCATACTTGGTAAGCAATGGAAACACGAAGCACCGACAGTCCATCACAGGTCACAAGTATTCGATCAAACAGTAAACACTACCACCACACCGGTACCAACCACTTTGCTCCCTTCGAACAACGCTTAACCGCGTGTTATTAGCTACTTTGTCTTGCCTTCTTGCTAAACACACCAGCCACAAGCTCGATTAACTCGGAAACCAACAGTCAATGAACTTGATCTCATTGTAAGCGTTGTATTTCAGTGCAATAATGCAATCAACTGTTAGTACACTCCACCCTAAAAACACAGCCCGTGCTGCCTAGTGAACGTTTACATGACCTTGACCCACATTCGTAAATGCTACCAGTTCTGGGAAACTCTGGGAAAATTGCTTCTTTTGTTTTAAATCACTCACTATCCGTGAATCCATTCTCGCAAGAGCGCTAGCTAAGAAGGTACTAAAGTACGCAGCCAATTACACACATGCCAATAACTCACCCACTCACGAACACACGTGCGCCACCAGGCGTCCCCATTGCAATGCCTACTAGGACCATTTACCTTGTTTTGAGCGTGCTTCTATGTTTCGTGTCGTGTAAATGCTGGTCGTAAGTCCGCTGGAGCTCGTTTTTACCCTCGCTTGTAGAAAGTTACCCCGTGCTGCTGCTTACAACTCCTTCGCAGCCTATTAATAATGATAAAATTAAACAAAAAAAAGCTTTTGCCCCTTACCAGGCGGTTGTTACCCGTTTAGCAGCTGGTAGTGTTACTGTTTCCGTTCGCAATCAACTAATTACGGTTTCGATTCTCTTTGTGGTGCGAACTTTCGGCGTGCTGTAGGAGTTTGAGGACGAAAAGCGCGATATCCGTAACTCGACCGCACTGCTGCTGCGCCAGCTGAACGATCCCGTTCCACGTCTGATGGCCCCGATCGCCCAGGCTGCCCCGGAACCGAAGTATGTATCATATACATAGTGGCTAATGGAGCAGAAATTCACTGAAGCGTTTGCTTTCGAACACTTCTTCCCTTCTTTTCTACCCTCCCACCCCTACCGACAGCCCGAAGAAGTGGGTGTACGATCCGTTCTCCACGCACAACCGCCTGAACAGTGACACCTACGTGAAGAGCCACATTACCGATCCGATTCGCAGTGTCCGTAACGATATCGAAGCCATGGCCAGATATCATTCGCCAGCGTCGCGCTATGTCGGTAAGTGACCGACCATTGACCCTTCCATCCCATCCACCCCCACCCGTCCACCATCTTTGGCTGATACCTTTTTCGCCACATTTGGATGAAAACAAATCAAAAACCAAAATTGCTTTGTTATATACGCTTCCTTCTACCTGAGTGTAACAGATACTCAGAACCCTTTTCGAATTTGATGGATGAAAAAATTTTTGCCATTTAGAAATTGATACTACAAAACATTAGAAAAGAAAACATGGCATTTCTCTCTCTCTCTCACTCCTACTCTTTATCCTCTTTCTTTCTGAAAATATGCTTCAAAGTGCCTTTATTTCGTTAGTTTGTCCTTCGTTTCTTGGCTGCATTCGTCATCACATTCATTGTGTTCAGTCGTTACTGTACTGTTAGAATCTCTTCCGTTTGTACGTGTGTCGTGTTTTGTTTGTTTCATTGATTTTGCTTTCTTTTCTGTCCCCTCTATGCCATCGCTTTGCGCAATTGGTTTTATGCTTTTCGCCGTTTTACATCGAATCCGGATACTACTGCGCTTGGATACTTAACATGGCTATCGCGCTGCACCACCAACGGCTGCAATTGGCTGCAACTTTTCCCTTCGTATGGTTGTATGGGGATTGGTTTGATATGGTTTATGTGTGTTTTGTGTGTGGCTTTATTTTTTTTTCTTATGTGCTTTACTACTCAATTTATAATTCTTCCCCGGGCATCGGATCTCGATGTTTTCAAACCCTCGAAGAATATGTACTGTTGGATGACATCTTGTGGCGTTACACTTACTATGTGGATGAGGATGGTTAGTATAATGATCTCGACGTTCCGTTTATGCGACGGATCAACATTATGTGCCTAAAAAATGTGAAACAAGTCAATCCTTGAACATTGTGCTGCTAACGTGTAGTTGAGGGAGAAATAATATGTGATAACTGCACGAGAATATTGGAAAAGAAACCACTCAAACGTTTTGTTAGAGTTCTCAAGAACTCTTGTCGATGAAAAAAGAAAAGGTTTTTGTCGAATCTATTCTTACTTTTCTTGCGCGACTCTCGTTTCAGCCTGCCTTATCAACAGGTTTTCCATTCTGGGGCTTTAGTTTGTTTCAATGTTGTGTTAACTTTTGCGGAATGCATATTTCTTGTTGTTGGTTGTTTTCATTTCTTTTCGCATTTCATCTTCTGTTTCCGGGTGCTTGTTCGATTTTATTACATTTTCTTCATTTAGCGATCTGTTTACTGTCTCACCAGTTTTCTGCCTGTTTTGTGCGGAGTTTTCCAGTTTTTAATACATTTTTGATCAAATACAAATAAAACAAAAACAAAACAGAGTGTAATTATGACACTTGATCTGTGATTTGCTAAACCATTCGTTTGCTGTTACACGCATCACGTGCTGCGTGCTGAAAGTGTTGCCATCTTTAATTCGAATTCCAAAAGACCCCACATTGTTACTACTGTGTCTCTCTGTTTTCTCGTTACCCTCGTGTCTCTCTCTCTCCTTACTACTCTCTCCCCCTATCCGTTTCGTCCCGGGTATCTGCGCTCTCTGTTTCTATCTCTCTTTCTATCTTTCTCTCTTTCTCTCTCTCTCTCTCTCTCTCTCTCTCTCGCACTACCACTCAACAATGTCGATGCGAAATCGATCCCCTTCCCGGATGTTTGTGCGGAACGACTTTGTTGTCCGCGCACGCCCAAACAGGCAAGAACCATTTGGCCAGTACGCGCATCATTGGCTCGCAGGCCTACCCGAAAACCAAGCCCCGTATCTATAACTACGATACCGCGAAGGTCGGCAAGGATGTGAACGTCATGTCGTACTATAAGTCGAACCGCACCCAGGCCAAGGCCGACGTGGAGGAAGGTAAGAGGGAACGGGTCCGTCGTCAGCAGGACAAAAAGACGAAGGCCCGCAAGGTGCGGGCGGAGGAGGCTCCGAAGCGGCAAACATCATCACCACCTCCACCACCACCACCTACCTCATCCACACCACCACCATCACCACAGCCACCTACTCCATCTCCACCACACTCCCAACAACCCTCACGTCCCTTTACCAACCTTCCGCAACGATCCACAACGCTGTCCCACCGTTCGTCGGTATCCTCGTCGGCATCGTTGCAAGATGGCGTTGAGCGTGACATCACACCGGAACGATCCTCGCCCGTACAGTACCGATCCTCACCTTCCATCTCACCACCGAATACGCCCGACAGTGAACAGGAAGAACAGTAAACTAGGAGACAGAGCACAACAAACCCATTTGTCCCCACCACACCCCCCCCTCCCCTGGAACGTGTCCCTTGAATGTCCCTGCGAGGAGAAACAGAGAAACCTTTGCACAGAAATATAAAAACCAATAAACACCAGTTCAACTCACTTTCAGCAAAACGATGATGATTTTCAAAGCGCAACACTTCTAGTGTGATAGTGATGATGATGATAACGATGCGTAACAGGCTGCATGGTTCATTGTGCCCGATTGCTTCCATTTTTGCCCGGTAACAGAAATGTTCAAATTGTTTCTAAAACAAACAGCAAACTTTAATCATCTCACAGAAAGCTTACTCTAAACGACGCAACACTGCCTTTCTTTCACTCGCGCGCAACTTGAAGCACGCACCTCCACGGTTTGTTGACTTTTTTTTGTCCAAGCTCAGTGTCAGTGTACTTTCCCTGCCCTCTGTTTCCGGTTGAGATCTAACACACCGAAGCATTGTCGAGAAATTGAACAGCCGTGTGGCAGTGCGCAGCGCTTCTTTTGCATCCTTTAAGCGAGTGCTGTGTACGATCAGCTACAGAAGGGAGAGCTTACCGTATCTGTACACTAAACTTTGTTTCCACTGTTATGTTTATCACTCTGTTTCTCTTTTTCTCTCTCTCTCTCTCTCTTTCTTTATCTCTTTCCTCTGTTTGTTTCATGTCATCTGGACGCTAAACGCGTATGTAGACCACTACCGTTACAGTACTGCGCCATCGATCGTGGTTAGATTCTTCGCGTATCCAATCAGATCGTACTATTCGTACCGTATCTACTAAATGCACAGAAAATACTTACCGAACACGACGCGATCGAAACAAAAAACCCTGAATGAAAATGACACGCGACGATTTGAGTGAAAGGAATGTTCATTGTACGGTTCACCACGCGTTTGCTTGCTGACGAGCCGATTGGCGTTTTTACCTTTGCGATTTTGCGCCTTGTACTGTGTGTTACTATTAAAACGTTTCTTTCTTTCCCTTAGTCAACACGAAAATTAAGAAATATCTCGAAAAGTACTACCTGAACCATTCGTACAAGGTACCGGACGAGTTTAAGGAGTTCATTCACGAGTACCCTTAAGCCGCACGAGTCCTTTTCTCCACCTCCCTTCCCCTTCAAAAACAAATCCAGTATCGCTAGGCTATATTATACTCGGTAATGGAACGATTGGATGCGTCTGTATAATTAAAAGCGTTTGTTTGCAGTTTGTTCTCACATTTTCCCCCTCGTTACTAAACTCGCGTTGTCTCCGTTGTTCACTAGAAAAGTTGTGATTTTGGAAATCATCTTTGACACCTTTGGCCAGCGGCAAAAAGGAACCCAATAAATGCTGAAACAATAAGAAACACACAATCATAGAATGAAACACTTTATTGAGGAACACAAGACTTTTATTGTGGTTTACAGCAAGCAAGAAATTAAATACGAATCTATTTCTCGTCCGTTACTTCCTTTCCTACTGAAAACCAACCACATCCCGGCGAAACTGTCCTTCCAACGTATCTCCCGAATACCGATACACCACCATCACATACTCCGGCACCCGTCTGCCGCCACCAACACTAACTAACCAGTTCTCGCGAGAGTCCAACGCAAACTCCACAAGCGGGTCCAGAGATCGATGATGAGGGCTGCCAAAGAGGCACTCGAGGATTACAAGTAAATTGACCGGCTCGCAAACAGGCGAGCGATTCGTGAGCCCCTCTGTTCGGTGCAACGAATTGCTGGCTACTCGTTCGGGCGTGCACCAAGCCACGAACACACCTGAACAGTCTAACTGATGGTTTTTTTACCTTTACCTTTTTTATTTACTTTCCTAACCCTTCGACTGCCGATGGTTGCTTTAACACACAACAAACGACACACACGCTTACACGCGCCCGCCATCGGTTGCGCAGTTATAGCAAGCTACCGAAGAAAGCTTCTGATCTCGACGCTCATAAGAAACGCAAAGCGTACGCTGATGCTCTGTCAGAACCGGAACAGGCGTCGCCATTGACTGACCAGCCGGATAGTATATCCGAGCAATAACCTGTGGTGGGGGTCACTCGGGTAGTACCTGGCAGTCAATTTCACCGAAGACACACACACACACACACGCGTACACCCTTGAGAACTCGGTACACCTTTGATCTAAGGAACATGTATGCAAGTGTACACTCAGTCGAAGTAATTTAGTAGTTGCGATAGTATCTGTCATTTACTTACAAATGACCCACCCTTTGTCCCGTGTTTGGTTCTAAAATTTTTGCTACAAAAAATCCCTGATTGATACACGCCTGCATATAAACACACCTTACCAGTCCACTCCCGAATGTCAGCCATCTTGTCCTTTGTCTGTTAGAAAGTCTGTTGTCTGTTGCAGAACGTCGATTATTCGGGCCATGAGCCGGACCGGGCACATGCGGGTTGATGAATAATAACAGTTAAATGATCCATGTAAAACTTTTAATCCTTTCTTATTTGACTTCCTTGAGAGATTCCTTAAATTGAGAATTTTTCTTATGATAATGAGAATTGTTGGATCGCAGATAATCCGTCCACCAGTAATTAAGACCCGAATAATCGACGTTCTACTGTAGTTT
>KB671887.1:622914-651403 GCA_000349105.1 Anopheles epiroticus
GGTACTCCTCACATTCTTCTAACGTTACTTTATTATTTTTTCTTCTTTCTATATACGAAACCCTTAATCTTAATTTTGACCTTCCCCGCCATGAACTTGCCGGCGTTCGAACGTTTAGTAAAAATTAAGAACAATCTCTACCGTCAGCACCTCTACCCTGCACACACCCGTACCTACCACAACATGCTGAATCCAAACCAGCGCAAAATGTACAATGGCAAATTTGTCTGGCTTAACTACCGCAGTATCTGATCGCGTTCGTTCGTTCCCACTCTACTCTCGTTTATCCCCAATGTCTTCGTAAGTAGGCGGCGTTTTTCAGTCCAGCCACGGGGTGTGATTAATTTAGAACATTTGTGCACACCTCACCAAAGCCGATGTTGTGTGCATCATCCTCATCAAACCGATTTCGGTGTACACCTGTCGCGTGAGCGTGTGTTCCACCCACTCGGGGTGAATCAGTAGACCGGTTCACACACACACACACATCAACACACCATGGGGGGGAGGCTCGGGAATGTAATGAGTAATACTTTATCCTAAATCGCGCAAACCCAAATCCTTGGTCGCAAACCCAAATCCCACTCATCGGTCTTTCGGACTAACGTTGTGATGATCGTCACCATTACATCAGCCACTATTTTCACACCACGCGTCAAACTTGCCGCGTAAATAAATCGATACTAACCCCGCAAACACCCACGACACCCACCATCACGCCATTTTGATGTCGATTTGCGATCTGCGCCGTCCACTTTGTGTGTGTTTCTTTGTGTATCGGGAATTAGCTGCTCCGAGCAACATTATTGCACGTTCGATGACCTATTAGGGGCATAAGCGGGGAAGATTGATCGGGAGCTCTCGGGGCAGCCTGCCTTTCCTACCGATCCAACTGATTGTATTTTTTTTCTCTTCTTCTTCTCTCTGTTATCTTTACCGATTTGTTTTTCTCTCTTTTTCTTTTTCAAAATTTTGCTCACCATTGGCCTTTGGGCACACGCATTAACGCACACGCACACACACACACACACACGTGAAAATCTTTCAACTTTCCTAACGCTCCCGAATGCGCGCTCACTTACCTGCACCACAACTTCAGTTAAGGAAACGGAAACTAAAACCGAAACTCGCAAATCGAAGCTCGGGGACAAGAAGGGCATCTATAGCAGTGACGTTAATCTAGCCGCTTAAGGTGAAGCTTGCGTAGAACGGTAATGATCCACGGAGCTTTCCCTGTCCCACTGGCAAGCCTCAGTTGGATCGTAACATCTGGAACGTTTTAATTTCCCAAACATAAGCTTAGCAAAATGCTGCATGACTGGCCGCAAACCTTTGCTAATTGTGATCACCGTGATCGTTACTAGTGCTGCGGAGTTTGCTTTGCCAAATTTGTCGAACTAATCGATTTTATCTAAACGTACATTTTCAAGTTTATTTTAATTTTTTTTGTTGAAAACGTAACGACACCGTGCGTTGCCTCCAGGCGACGCCTCCAGGGTATAAAATTCCAGAAACGCGGGCCAGTTATTCAGTTCAGGGGTAGCAGCGCGGATAGTTTTCTTTCAACTCGCACCGTAAATGCTATACGTTGTACTTTTAGTTTCCTTCAGCTCATGTTCCATAAAAAGCCAGACAAGAGACAAGCACAAGCAAGGGTGTGCAGATATATGTATATCTTAAACAGATGACAGTCAGCTATATTTACAGTTTATCAACATAAAAATAGAGAGAGCGCAACGATTTATTTACCGGCAATACAATATTCCGCTTGCGATAGTTTCCTGCGCAGAACACTGCAATTGCGATTGAAACTTCTTTTCTTGTTAGTTTAACAACATTTGATACAGCTTTAAGTTTAGAAACACTATGTGAAACGAGTCGCCTCATTTTTAAAACTGTGAAAAAGATACACGATATTTACTGTGAACCAAAAGGGAAAATCATCCTTGTTAGCTTTTTCAATCTTGTTTACTCCTTGGTAAACCGGCAAACGCCCGTCCGAAAATGGATCCAACGTCCATCGATCTTGGGAATCGTAGGAGCGGCACCTTTTAGGCGTGAGTTTTCCTTCTACGAGCTATCCTTCTGCGGACAACAATCTTCCTCACATTTCTATTTCTTTCTATCTCTCTCTCTCTCTCTCTCTCTCTCTCTCTCTCTCTCTCTCTATTGTAGTTGCCGTATGTTGTAGTGTCTTCTAAATCTTCTGAGTGCTGAGTGTAAATAGTTGTTGTTGCTGTGACTTTGTTGTATCTACCTCTTCTTCTTATCTGTTTTATCTTCTACTATCTTCACTTATGGCACTCTGTAGCAACTTTTTCCTGTCATGTTTTTCTTTTTATCACTTTGTAAATCTTCTGGAGAGAGCTAGTACCTCAGTATACCATCTAGAAATGGATTTAGAGTAAAGTGATCGCGCTCCTTGGAATACTTCTACAGAGATTCAATATTCACCGATCCCCCATACACATATTCTACTCTTATTTCTACGTGCTCGAGACACACAGAAAACAAAATACACACATTTTATCACACTTTTCACTCATTCCTCCCCTGTAAAACAAATAAAAAATGCAACCAAAACCTCTACGATCGCGATCTCTCTGCGTCTGTGCGAGTGTACCTTCCCATACAAGAGCCACCCGCTGAATGTGATCTCCCCAAGTCCCCGAACTTGTTCTAACCAGCTAATCAAAGTAAGTAGACCACGGCCTTCCTACACATTGGTTGGTTTGCAGGCATTCAAACGATGCTCGTGTGCGTGTGTGTGTGTGTCTCTCTAACATTGGCATGTTGCTTGTTGCATCGGAACTGCTATTTGAATTCTCACCCATCTTCTGCGGGATGTCCATGAGATATTCCACGTGGTAAAAAAGAAACAACTCACACTCTAACCGTTTGTACACAAGTGTAAACTTTTCAACTTGAAGTTGATGCATGTTCTCTTTACCCTGCGTGGTTTTGTATCCATTGTGTCCTTGTGTCCTTCATTTCACGGCTTCACTCTTTTGTGCTGTTCCAAGTGCGCTCGAGGGAGAAAAACAGTGTTCGCTTAATGCGAATTTGTTTCGCGAACCAATTCGTTCCCATTGTTTTTCGACCTGTGTGAGCGGCTTCGATTGGAATGCCTCGTCGCTTCGGTGCTTCTGCTGAGTAGAATTAAAAAAAAATCGAACGAATATGAACCAACTATCCACTAGTACACATGCCACTCATCGCTAGTATCGCTTGTAGAACCGACTCCCTGATTGTAGATATTTCTTTTTCTCTCATCCATCCGATTTCCCGCTCCTGCCCGTCAACCAAATCAACCCAAATGCACCCGCAACCTGTTATGAAAATCCGACCGATCTTGAACCCGACCCGTCTCCTGCCCCCGACCCGTTCAATGTGCGCTGAAACTCAACAGTAGGAAAATTAAATCCAGTTCGTCCGACGCGCAAGTTCAACGCCCCGAAGCTGTACGACGACCCGACCGATTCGAAGCTGAAGGACAAGCGGGAGGCGATCGAACGCGTGGCCCAGCTGAACAAGATCCGCTACGAACCGGTCAACCTGGAGAAGGAGCGCCTGAAGCTGCTGGAGGAAGCCAAGAAGAAGGAGGAAGCGTAAGTGAATTTGTTTTTGAACGTTCTTTCCAACACTCAAGCTAACGTGCTGGAGCATGTTCTTAGGGCTGCCGAGCGTGAGAGGATACGCCAGGAGGAGCAGGCACGCAAGGAGGAGGAAGCGCGCCTGGCCGCCGAAGAGGCGGAGCGCCGTCGTATCGAGGAGGAACGCCTCGCTGAGGAAGCCCGCTTGGCCGAGGAGGCCCGCCTGGCCGAGGAGGCTCGACTGGCCGAAGAGGCACGCATTGCCGAGGAGGCGCGCCTTGCCGAAGAAGCCAAGAAGGTAAGCTTGCGCACAAATGCTCACACGCGTTTAGAGGACAACACTCTAACAAACAAATTTCTTTTTTGTAGGCCGAAGAGAAGAAAAAGAAGGCCGCCGAGAAGAAGAAGAAGGAAGAGGAAGAGAAGAAGAAGAAGGAGGCGGAGGAGAAGAAACGCAAGGAGGAAGAGGAGAAGAAGCGCAAGGAGGAGGAGGAGAAGAAGCGCAAGGAGGAGGAAGAGCGCAAGCGCAAGGAGGCCGAGGAGGCGGCCCGTAAGGCGGCCGAAGAGGAAGCCGCCCGTAAGGCGGCCGAAGAGGAGGCCGCTCGTAAGGCGGCCGAAGAGGAGGCGGCTCGCCAGGCAGCCGAGGAGGAAGCCCGCAAGGCGGCTGAGGAGGAACAGAGCCGCATCACCGAGGCACAGAAGGTGCGCGAGGATGAGCTGGCGCGGCTGAACGAGCTCGAGAAGCAGGCGATCGAGGAGAACAACGAGGAGCTGGCGAAGGAAATTGCCGAGCTGAAGGCGATCGCTCAGTCGGACGAGGAGTTGCTGAAGCGCCAGGCGGCCAAGCTCGAGGAGACGGGTGCCCCGGCTGAAGGAGAGGCTGCTGCTGCCCCAGCGGAGGAAGCCGCCCCGGCCGCTGAAGCCCCAGCGGCGGAAGAAGCGGCCCCGGCTCCGGCAGAAGAGGCCCCGGCTGCTGCCACCGAGGAGAGCAAGACTGAGGAGAGTCCTGCTGCCGCTGCCGAGTGAACGGACACCGTGTGGAGTCCGAACGTCACCACTCACTAGAACTAAGGGCTAGGGCTTACTCTCTTCCGATTTATTGTTAGGATATCTAGCTAGCATTTTAGCACCACGTACACACAATAACACACACATACAAAAACGACGATTGGAACCAAATAACGCTGTTTCCCTGTTGTGTTTCCCCAACACATGTCCAACTGCTGCCTGGCCATCTGGTCGAATGTCTTAAAAAAAAACAAAATGACGCCAGTGCCGTAGGACCTAGATTCGAACGAAAACGCAAATTTAAAAATTATTAGTCGCACGAAACTCTCCCATGTTGTGGCATTCACTTGCTGTTCTAAAACGAGGAACTGTAGAGACCAAGCACGCTACTGGCTGCGTACTGCATTTTCGAGCTAAAAACCCGAGACAAAATCCGCCAAAACAAAGCACGCTACTGCCAACCGCTAATAGTTGTTAGAATAGCACAAGCCCATCGCTGAAGCAATTTAGGTACGATCAGGAGCATGGTACGCGAATGCCACATCAGTGAAGTAGAAGCATATCAACGAAAATGTATACGATCCGATTCGATTGATATAGCGCGCTGGTCTAAAGTCTATATCGGGTAGAAGTCGGTTCGGAAATGGATGGTGTCTCGAACGAATGTGTCTTCTGCTGTGTTAGCCGCTTCACCGACAAAATCACCCTATTTGGTACGCGACACTTTCTCTAGTATCGTACGCAACGTTATAAGCACTGGGAGTATGCATTTGGCTTTTGTTAATCCCTTCACTTCGATATGAGTCCTTCCCCCACGAAAGCACCACGACATGCGGAGCACTCGGTTAGAAAATGCCTGTTCGGGCACGTTTTTTTCTTTACATTTTATTTCGTTAGTGCACTACACATTATGCTTGCTTTCTCTTGCTTTATTGCATTTCTTGATATAGTTTTTAAACTTATACAAAGCAATCACAACGTTTACCGTATACACACTGAGCGAACCGTCTGTTTCCGTTGCCGTTACATTTACTATGATTGTTTTATTTCTTTCTTTTCGTTATTCGTACTTGTTCTTGTTGATTGTTAAGTTTACCGCAATCGATTACCGATCGATAAGACAGTAAATAAAAGTGTAAATAAGATTAGAAAAACAAAACCGACGCCACTTGTACCTCTATTGTTCCAACGTTACTAGAGTTAATAGTTGGGCGCCAAACCCACTCACTGCCGTACGAAATGGCCTTACGCTGTATTGTTTGGGTGCTTCTTCCTGTTATCAAAGGATTACAACGAGTACTTGAAGCACTATCTTTCGCTCACAGACGATCTCAATCGCTAGTAGTAATCGATGTGCATTTAGAGAAAGCGACCAGTTCGTGTCGCATCAATCAACCGATAGGATTCAGGAACGCACCACCTGCAATGAGGCTCTTCGTAGGTTCGAATGGTGGCACCTTAGTGCTAGCAGTCACCGTTTTGCTGTTCTTCTCCACCACACATAGCTTGGAGTGCTACAGTTGCAGTACCGATAACAGCGATCTTGATTGTGACAACCTTGCCACACTAGAGAAGGCTTCTTGCGAACCGTTTAGTGCCACCAATCATCCAGTGCAATCGGTGTGCGGCTACAAGCGTCTGGTTCCAAGCTCGAGCGATACACCGGAACGTGTTTGGCGCGGATGTGCCATTAGCGGAGAGTGTGCACTCCTATCCCGGCAAGGCCAGGAGGTATTCAATTCTGTCTTCCAGATGTCAGCCTGCAACGAGTGTGAAGAGGATAATTGCAATGGACCAAGGGGTGCTGGTAGTACGGCGCCACGATACGGATACACCACCTGCTGGTGGACAATGTGTCTTATAATCGTGGTAACAGTGATGTACATGAAACATCAATGATAAAATAATAAAATGAGAATTTCCTGACGAAGATAATGTAGATCGTCTTTATATCGCTTCTGGTCCAACATCCGACAGCATAGGGGACGTAAGAGGGATTTCCGGCTCCCCAGCAGCACTCTCGAAATCACTCAACGAAAGGTGCCGCACTTGGGCCAACTTTTCTTCCAATAAATCGCAGGATTTTGTCAACAGTGGTTCCCATTTGGCCGGTGGAAGATGAAACTCCTGCTGGGGTGGAAGCTTGTGCAGCGCAATGTCCGGCCCGAGCAGCATGGATACATGATCGAACATGTCCACCAGGGCAGACGCTTCATTGATCAACTTCGAAACTGCCCGGTGCTGTCTGTCGCTCCAGGTGACGGTCTTTTGGTTGGGTGCGCGCGGTTTACGAGGAGGTACGGGCGATAGGCGCATGTTGGCCACTCGCGATCCAACTACCAGATCCTTAAACTCGGCCCACGGTCGATCGCCCTCACCGATCGGTCGGCGGGGTAGCTCCCGGGGCACGTAACTTTCCGACTCTTCATCGGAAAAGTCCAAATTTTGCCACGCGGCAAAGGTAGGTGTATCGAGCAGTGTTATTGCCGTACGATGGGGTGACGGATCGCCTTCAACGGTTGCACTGATTAAATCGGGTGTGTTGGTTTCTTTAATGCTGTCGCTTCCACTCTGTGACGAGCAGGGCTCTCCTGCCGCATCGCTGCCAAAGCTTTCCACTAGCGGTTCCAGCTCGATCGTGGGAAAGATGGTTTTTATCTGTTGCTCGGCTTCCAATTTTGTTGCTTCTTCATCCAGATGATCATCTTCTGGCAATTTGAACGGTGTAGCTACCGGGCTGGTCACACGATCATGTGCGCTGATCGGTTCCAGAAACTTCCGGAACGATATTCCGCTTCGGGGAATGGCGGTTTGCGTTCCACTGTTGCAGGTTTCCACCCCGTCCGTCATCTGGGCCACGGAATGTGTCAGAATTACTGCAAGAGAAGGAGAAAGAAATCTACAGAATGGCACTTGAGTTTTGTGAGTCCTCAACTTACGATTTCCAACGTCACGTATCACTAAATTTCCATCGGTCAGTATTGCTTCGTCCACCATCGGTATCAGGTCCGTTTGTTCGTCGGTGGACACTTCCTTCATCAGTTTCGTGTGAACGGGATCGGTCTGCACAACTGCATTGATGCGGCGCATACGCCTGAAACGATGCAAATCTGGTAGAAACACTCACACACCACACACGCGCTCGCCCGCCGATTGGATGCTATTTTTGGATTCCATTTCATAAATAGAACTCAACTCCCTTCCGTTGAAGGGATGGGCAATCAGATTACCTACAGCACCACTTACTTGGAAGCCTCAAGCAATCGCGCTTTTATGTCAGGTTTCGGTGGCGGCGGTACGACAACAGCGGTTAGGCTTGCGGGACGCCATGGTGGCCTTTCTTTGACCATCGGGCCACTCGCAGCGGACGCTTCGTCCTTGGATGTTTTTCGTACAGATTTCGTTACTCCAATAGATCTGAAAGTAAAGTTGAGTGGGTTGAGATGAAATCAAAAAATCTCCCAACAGTTATGGTAGCTTGTGGTACCGGAGTGAGGTGTGTGAAGTGGCAGCAGAGATGACCAACGATTCATCACTGGCACTGTGCGTTTCATCGGACGAAACTACGCTGGCGGGTGATTTGCTCATATTATAGAACACTAGTTGTTACTACCACTGCAATTACTGCAATTGTAAAAATGTACCGTCTCCAAATAGATGAATGTTTAATCGATTTCTTCGGGTTCTACCACAGGCGCGCTTACACACCCAGCACAATGCTCACTGCGCCACGCTCGTGCGTGCTGTTGCTGGCGTTGAAACGCTCGCGTTGTCGGTTGAGAACTGTTTGCAGGAGAGAACAATATGATATTCTATGCCACCGCGCGTTTGAAGCCACCTTATGGTGTAGAAGAAAATCCAAACGTAAGGAAGCGCGGGAAAGCGTGCTAGTGTTACACGCGGTCACGAGGCTTCGTTCGTGGGTGGTATTGATTTTTTTGTTTTCCATTCTTCCCTTCCCACGAGCAGCGTGTGTGTGCAATGAGCACGTGCTGCGCGGTGCTACTCACTGCGACGGAGATGGACTTTGTAATTAGTTTTGGTTTTGTTTTTGTTTAATTTAAATTAATTGAAAAAGAGCCGGAGGCAAACATTTTCTTACTTATCCTTCGCATTATCTTTCTAATTAATCAAATATTTATCTGGGGTGTATAATCAAAACGACGCACACCAAATGTACTGAACTAAAATGCACATTTACTTTTATTCGCAATCAGCACTAGTTTGAATAGAATACGGCAAAATGCCGCAGCACGTCCTTGTTGTAGTCCTCCAATGTCGGCTTGCCAACGATGTAACCGCACTGCGAGTACAAATCTAACGGTGCCTTACGGAACCACATGTTACGCTCGGTGGTGGAGCCAAGATCCAGCGTGTTCAGCTGATAAACGCTAAAATGGAACGTCTTGCTATCCGTCTGCACTGCCTGCACCGTGATGGGATTGGGTAGCGTTTTCACCTCCTCTCCGTACAGCTGGCGGGCACGGGCTGCAGCCACGGCGAATGCTTTCATCATCGTTCGTCCTTCGATTTGATCGCGCGAAACGGGCAGCTCGGTAGCGTTCTTCACATCGCTTGGCGAACAGTGGATGAGAATGGTGTGCGGATGGGAAAGTTTATAATTACGGCTGATCGCTGTAAAAGATACAGAAGGAAATTGTTTAGCAGCACGCCAACCGGTTCCAATATGCGTTAGTACAACTCACGATAGTTGTTCTTCCAGTCGTAAATGTTCTGCACCGGAATTGAAACCGTTTCCTTCAGCGGGAACAGATTTGGAAGCTCAGCATCCAGCGGTCGATAGACGGAAGTTTCGAGCGGTTTCAGTGGTTCGTGCGAAATTATCATCGATTCCGCCTTTACGTTCAGCAACACACGTTCGCTTTCCTTTACCAGTGGAACTAAAAAACGTGCGTTGAACACAACCTTACGATTCGCGTTTACAGGTCGACCCGCAAACCGTTCGCAATGTGTGACCAGCTTGGACAGTATCAGTTGGCTACGGGAAATAATTAGAAAGGTCGTTCTATGAGTCTATATTTTGTTTCGTACATCAAGACGTAGGCAATTACTCACTTCCGTCTGCCCTCCGATATACCGTACGTGCGCGGCAGTTTGTATGCCGGACGATCCGGCACCTTGACGATGGCGGTTTTGACCTGTTCCGTGTCGAACACTAGGGCCGAAAGCACGGCTTGCTGCATTGATCGATCAAGCTGGGATGTGATTTTCGTTTGCTCCACCTTTTCCTCAATTTTCATAGGCAAATCATCGTACACGACAGTATTCAGTAGGCTCTGCGTCTGACGGACACCCTCCAACAGCACATTTGTGTCACCGTATACGTACGCCGGTTCCGCCTGCCACAGGGGATGCGTTTCGTCCAGTGCTATCGGTGGTGGCAGCATGCCAGGAATTTTAAAGTCTTCCCTCGGCCGCTGTTCCTTCAGTACCTCGGAAGGATCGATCACGGTGATACCACGGGCGGCTATTTCCTCCTCGGCACCGGTACTGTTCGGTACGCGCTTACCCTGCTGCAACCAGTGCTTCTTGAAAAAGAAGCCTATGTGCTGCCGTAGAAGCGTGTTAGTTAGCCGCATCTTGAAAGCAGTAAAGCGTGTGGAGATTGTATATTTGGGATAGCAACAAACGATGATTGAATAACGACCGGCTGAACAACACACCGTAAGCACGATTTTCTTTCGTGCTTTGACATTTCGCTTTTCTAATTTCATTCGTAAACAGAGTTGTCTTACTGCAGCGGGTTGGATCATATGCGGTATGTTGAGGAATTCAAATTTCCCGCGAACAAGGTATTTATATTTAGTTTTATGTACAGACAAGCACTGAAATGTCAACACTTGCATCAAACATATTTTTTTACTGCCAGTCTCACTTATATCTTGAAATACATTTTTCATGAACCTGAATTTATATTTTAAAAAATACGACTAATTTTTAATGATAATAGCGACCACACGGGTTTTGTTGTTAAAGAAAACATAAAATTATAAAATAAAAAAATACATGATAATTAAAATTAGAATGCCAAAAAGTGTTCATTTCTCCCTCAATATCATACATATGCTCAGACCACTGCCTAATACATGTACACGACGAGCCAACCTTCGCGCAAAGCATCCAAAATTACTTGTCAAAGCTCTCGTAGCAAATTGCTCCCTAGGTCACAATCGCAGTTTTTTCGAGACGACGACGAAGCAGTAACTGCGTGTTGGTCCTATCTTTTCGGTACGTTTTCGTTCGCAGTACTTCATCGATTGTAGTAAGATATTTATTGCAAACAGTATTACAATCTGTTTCTTGTTCTATTCTGCTCCAACTTTCATCTGTGTGCCGAGTGAAAATATCCGTACTAATTTTTTCATCCTTCTTTCGGTGCAGTTTGCAGTTTGCTATTACAACACCGCTAGCAAGATGGCTCTCAGCGATGCCGATGTCCAGAAACAGGTAAGTGATGAAACGCCTTTTAGTGGGCCACGTTCCGCTTTTGCGTGGAAATTAGCGTCAATGTTCCGGGAAAGGGAGACGATTTGCAGGTGCGAGGCCAACATTTTGCAGTCTGCACATTCATCGTCTCTTCGTGCGGGTCACGGGACCTGTCATGTGAAAAGTGTCAAACCGTGAAAGAGATGAAGCGATAGAGGAGGCCGGTGTTAAAAGTGAGACGGCAAATGTTTACTACGAATGGTGGAATGGGTAGAAAACCATTTTCTTTGAGGGAAATTAATTATTTTACGCGATTTTTGGTGATTTAGACTGCATTTTAAATTAGCAGCGGAACTATGATGCTGCAATCTTTCCTTTGCACAGGGGCCTCTCTGTTTTTGCCCAATGTTGGTGAAGATGCAATATGTGTCACATGACCAACTCCCCCCGACAGTGATGCCCTACAGTTCTGTTCGCCATGTTTTATCACGCATTATTAGTAACTCTAGCTCAGAGATAAAAAAAAACTAGGATCATTTAAGGACCTAACATCGCTTCACAAAAAGACTCGTAGGATGCTGTGATTAATAGGCAAAGGATAATTCTGGCCCGAAATGGGTGGGACGGCTAGCTTGTTTGGTGTACTACGTAACCAATCGTACTTGTGTCATATGACGGGCTTATGTTGCCGACCAAAGATAGTAATCGAATGCTCTGGTAGGATAAGTTTTCTTTACTGGCTTTCATCCTTTCATCAACATAAACGACGCACCATTGGCGTTTGTATTGGTCTTACTACAACATCTTTTCCTCCGTGATGTACTTTCCAGATCAAACACATGATGGCCTTCATCGAGCAGGAGGCCAACGAGAAGGCGGAAGAGATCGATGCGAAAGCTGAGGAAGAGTTTAACATCGAGAAGGGCCGTCTGGTGCAGCAGCAGCGCCTGAAGATCATGGAGTACTACGAAAAGAAGGAAAAGCAGGTTGAGCTACAGAAGAAAATCCAATCTTCTAACATGCTGAACCAGGCCCGTCTGAAGGTGCTGAAGGTGCGCGAGGACCATGTGTCCAGCGTGCTCGAGGAGTGCCGTCGTCGTCTCGGCGAAGTTACGAAGGATCCCGCTCGCTACGGCGAGATCCTGACTGCCCTCATCACTCAGGGATTGCTCCAGGTGATAAATCGTACAAAAAAAAACGCACCCATTTGTGTGTTATGCCGTTTGTAACACCGGTACGATTTTTTGTTTTGTTCCATGGTAGCTGATGGAGGCCAACGTCGTTATCCGTGGCCGCCAGGCGGACGCTCAAATCATCCAAAACGTGCTGCCAGCGGCTGTGGAATCGTACAAGTCCAAGTGCGGCCGTGACGTGGTGGTTACGCTGGACACGGAAAACTTCCTGCCAGCTGACACGACTGGTGGAGTCGATCTGTTGGCACAGTCGGGACGCATCAAGGTATTTATCCGCAAACACGTTACACATAATCACACAATGGTATGCCTAATGATCATTATGATCGTTTCATTCACAGGTGTCCAACACCCTCGAGTCGCGATTGGAGCTGATTGCCCAGCAGCTGGTGCCGGAGATCCGTAATGCGCTGTTCGGTCGCAACATGAACCGCAAATTCAACGACTAAGAAGGGCAATCGCTGGTTGATGTGCTGCCGCTGCTGTTCGCCGTGGTAGCAGCATGTATGCCAAATTCGTTTTCAACAACCAACAATGGCGAAAGCGTTGATATGGCAAACATACACCCAGAACGCACGTAAAATCACCATCCATTCTTACATAGATAACTTTGTTTCCGCATGCAAATAGCAGGTTCTATAACTGTTACTTATACTTACTATCGGTCAACAGCAAACGTAGGAAGGTCGTAGCCCACATGGCGCTGTAACATCGTAGTTGAAAGTTAAACCCACCATCAATTTCCTTCCGATTAGAAAGTGACTGTAGAAGCGAACGATCGATACGACTCCTAAGCCCCAATACCACCATCCAACTCGTGTGTGTGTGTGCGATGGTGTTTCTTACGCCCCTTTCAGGTCAAATGACCTCAATGTAATTGTTGAATCTTGCGCTAATATTTAATGCTGATGCCGATAAGACCATGGCTGCTTATATCAGCAACTGTTCGAACCATCTTGAACAGTGGAAGATCCACCATCCACCATGACCGAGGGAGGGCAGGGTGATCGTTTGATCGGGAACACTGCCCAACTATGCTTCTTCGGTCGCATATCGGCAAAGGAAGGGTTGTACATTGGCCAATGTGTACAACCACTTTCAAGTTTAACACACAATTGTCCATTACTGAAATACGTTTGTTTTGTTTTCTGCGCACACGGAACATACATGTAGCAGAAATAATCACACATATGGATGCAGAATTCTAGGATTTAAGTTTTATCGGAAACAGTGTTTATCAGAAAAAATTGTTGCTACATATTATAATTGTTTTAATTGATGTTTTGTTTATTTCTCCCTTTCTAATACTACCTTTTCCATCATCTGCGTACACAATTCGTTTGGTACTGTTTGTTACAAAGATCAACTTTCACTTTCACGTACATATAAACATGTGTGTAAAGGTGCAGTTCTGAAAAGCTTGTGTAGGTTTCGCAGTATTTGATCTAACTATGTATGTTGCAAATAATTTCCCAACACAAAGTATGGATAGTTTGATTTTCCAATTTTAAGCTTTTAAGTAAACCCCACGACTTTGCTCCAGCTCTGCAGGGTATAGATGCAATGAGAGGTACACACGTTTGCCATCGTTTCCTTTTTTGTGGGGTAAAAAGAGTGCACACACTGTTGTGGAAGAATACGCGACAAGAACATCGTAACCATCGGTCTGTGTTTGCCTAATGCTACAACAATCGTTAAAATACATTCCTTTAGCAAAGATCACTACTTAGAGTAGCACGATTGTTAAAACATTCGATTTGTTAGCAAAACACTGTAAGAACAACTTGTCAGTGTTTTCTTTCGCTTGCGCTCTCGCACCCGCCCAGTCACATTTTCGGTAGAGACGGTAGGACTGTGTCTTATCACCATGAAGTAATTGAGATGCATAATAGCTCCATAATAAGACCATCACACACGTTATTTCTGCTGTTCGATGATGGGCCATTGCATTCGTCTGCGTACCGCCAGCATCTCGCTTTGCAACCACCAAAAGCTTAAAGGTCCTTTTGCTGATCGTTCAAAGCAATGGTACGGAAATGTATGTAATAGTCGGTTGTTGAACTCAGGATCAACGGTTGGAGGGAGTATGAAATGCAGTTCATTAATCGTTTTGTAAAGGTGTGTACTGTTAAGATCCTTGTGTGTCTGTCGAACAAGAAAAAAAATATAGAAGTGTGTCGTTCAAAAAAATGTATGTAATACTTTTTCATTGAACAAATCGAATACATTGGAGCAAACCTTTTCTTCACATTACCACAGTGTTGTGATGCCTTTTTACCAAAACGATCATACTATCTTGTTCGCAAAAGAAAGGAACCGAAGGCATGTGTTTACATTCTCGCTCATCTACCGAGCTTAGGCGGGACGTTATGAAGAAATAAAAAATATATATGTATATTGGAAGAAAAGTAGAACTTAATATAATGGAACAAATAGGAGCAATGAGAAAAAAAAGTTATAAGAAAACAACACAAAAAAAACAGAAAGTATATATATACATAATTATAGGTATGGATAGATATTGTTGCAAACGACGAGTAACGAAACTTAGTTAATGCAGAGCGTTTAATCACTAGGAGAAACTTAAACACACGGAAAACGAGCTCGTAAAGATTTTGCGCAACACAACTACAAAAACACACACAAAACAAAAAATAGCCAACTCTCTGGGGGAACTAGCGAAAGGGTGGCGTAGAATGACAGAACCACAGCGTCAAATACTGTATTGATAAAGAACATCAGCATATATGGTTTTCATAAACGTCTTGAAATAGATTCGCACCGAACGAACCAACGATGGCAGACATCTAGAGTAGCAGGGATGGCAAGGAACACAATGATTCCGTAAGGACTCGGCATGACAGGATCGTTTCGGAAAAGTGTGCGCCCTTCTGTGGCGTTTCTTTTGCGCTATCGACCATCATGCTTCTAACGATCAGGCAACCGATCATGGGTTTTTATGTGCCCCGTTTCGTTTCAGCAGTGCAATTATGTGCAAAAACATTCTGAATAAATTACACCACGGTATGGGATGTCAAATCCAAAATGCGAGTAGAGTAATAAATCCACCAGAAAGAAACGTGGACGAGTGTTTTCCGATGGAAGCGCTTTATTTTCTTACGTTAGGCATTGACGCTATCGATCAATTGGCGCAACTCTTGTACCTTTGCTTTACTGCAAACTTTCAACGGCATGGCATCAACATTGCTGCCGCCCATTGATATTGTTCGGGTTTTACTGTCCGAAGGTTTACCAACGCTCGCCGATCCGTGTATCGCATCGCACCCAGTCTTTTCTAGTATGCGCAGCACGTTGCCAGCAGATATTCCAGCTCCGGGCATTAAGCGAAATGAGGTCCCGGTGGACTGAAATAATATGAAACTATGAGTTTCGTTTTTAGCTAAAATTTTGTTTGTTCAATATCGTTTTACCCTTTCTATTTCAGCTGATATTTGCTTCATTTTAGCGATCGTTTCCATTCCTTGCTCTGCCGTCGGCTTTAATCCGCTCGTTAAAACAGTCGAAAAGCCTAGCTGTGCAATAAGCTTCAGATTCACTTCCAGCGCATGCTCCTCCGTACAGTCAATGGCCCGGTGAAACGTTACCGGGAGCTTTGCCGCTCTTTCGATCACCTGTTCGCAGTGTGCACGATGCACTGTGGCGGATGGTTCCAGTGCACCAAACACGAACCCATCGGCACCGTTTGCTTTTAGCAGTTGCATGTCCCACAGCATGGCGCTCATTTCCTGTTGGGAGTAACAAAAATCACTACCTCTTCGGCAGCGTATCATGCAGTAGATGGGGATGGGCGGTTGCTGTGCACCATGGCCAGCTGCAATGTACTGTTTGATTTCGCGCAAAAGTCCAACTGAGGGCGTTAGGCCACCTTCACTCAGAGCAGAACAGAGTTCTATTCTATCTGCGCCTCCTTGAATCGCCGCAACGGCAGATTCGAACGTATCAACACAAACTTCTAGTAAAACTTTCATGTTTTTTTAATCGTTGCTGCAGAATGTTGTTGTTTGTGGCTGCTTCGTAGAGGAATGCATCCTACAGCGAAGCAAAAGGTCAACCGAACACCCGGACACGTGACGATTTTAGAAAACGGTTAGCTTTTATACAATTGTTGCAATAAATACTTTAGATCTCTTAAATTATAGCTACGAAAATTGTTTTCTAAGGGAAATCCTTCTCAAAATCGTAGTTGAATCGTAGTAAATCATATTAAAAACAAAATATTTAAACAAAAATCCTTCCACGCGCTATGTGTAGACTAACCACTGTGCAGAGCTGTCATCTAGCCCGCTGTCAAACGAAATTTCAACAACAACACAATCTTTCCCCCTCTACAACAGGCGCCCACCCACCCACTGCTAACAAAAGTATGCACGAAATCTTTCCATCTAAGCACCACAAAACCGGCTCCGGCACTATTGAATTCCGTTTCCCACGATACTTCGTCCGCAGCTTGCCGAACGTCAGCAACAGAGAGCACACAGCTCGTCAACTGGTTCGATCAAGCGGTGCAAACGCGCGTTGTTGGCTCCCGAGGTATGTAGTAGAAATTGGGACCATTTGTGGCCATTGTTTGTGGTATTGCTGTGCCGAAAACGCGTTGCGGTAGTCACGGAATACGTTGTTGGAATGTAGCAGCATTGAAACCGTCTGGAAGTTATAGCAATTCGTGCGTCGGAACGAATGGAACAACCTGTCTCGTCTGTGGGGCCACCGCCTTAGTGGATGCTGTGAGAGAAACTTGTCAATGGTTCGTATCTTTTCCGCTAATTCTCATCCATTCGATGCGGCATAGATTAGTTGTGGGTTGAACAAGGGTTACATTTCTACTCAAATGGTGGCCAATGGCTAACAAAAGAAGACGGACACCAGCAAACTGGGACGCATGAAAGGAAATGCGAGTGAAAGTGTCCCGAATGCAGGGGTGCAGTGCAGTGCAGTGTGTTGTGTATGTGCTGTGCGAATGCTACAACAGGTAGCTGCAGAACTGCAATGCGCAACGAAACGGGTACTATTAATAGGCTCGATGCGTACAGTGTATCACAAACAAGCGTTTTGAGGAACGAAGTGTTTAGCTAGTTTGTTCAGTTTGTACAATAAGCGTGTCTTATTAAATGCTACAACAGTGATCATTAGGTAGGGTGTTAGTATACGTTTTTATTATGCTGGATTGCCTCCATCCATTTGGTAATCTTTGGACCGTATCGGATATCTGTACAAGCTTACCTTGCTCATCTTCTGCTTTCATCTTACTTTACATAAGTATGGCTGTTCCTGGCATCACCCTGGCAACCAAAGCGCTTACATCATACCCAAAAAAGGCGTACGATTGATTCCAGCCTGCTTTTGAAACGGTCGGATGATGCGTTCCGTAAGGCGAAGGACTGGTTAATAAAATATGCAGATAGAGGGGAAACAAAAACACCCTGGCCATCACCAAGGTGTGACTATTTTCTCCCGTTTGATCAACGATGACACAATACCGTCTGATCTTGCTTGGGGGACTGTTTGTCTGCTGGAAATGAAGCATGATGAGAAGCTTTGAACAAGTAAACGGCTGGGTCACTTTGGCTCTGTGCTATCATCATACATTTCAACGCTCTCTTCACTCTGCCGCTAAATTATTCATTTAGTAAACACCTGTACCTTAATGTACCTCACATCTCGTAAACCATAGCTGTGGTGGCAATGCTTCCAAGTGAATTAAAAGTAGCTTCAAGTCTAAGAAACTTAAAAAGAAAACTGATAAAATAAGGTGGACAATGCTTTACCTGTGGTCAGTGCTGTCTCCCATGCCCATCGGTCCACCGATCCATACTACCCGCCCCAGAATACGCCATTGTGTTTGCGCAGTCTGTTGATCGGCGTGTCGCCGATAGTGGCATTTCTTTTATTCAAATAAGCAAACATCAGCATGCTTATTTATGCGTAACGAGTCACCTTGACGTTCCTTAGCGGTTCTGGTTTGATAGGGTTGGGGGGAGCCGGCAGGTGTGGCTGCACTTTATGGGTCACATTCCTTTCGTTCGGTGCGGGCCACCTCAGTGCCTTCTGCTAAGATCTGAAATCGAACGGATGGAAAAAAATCAAATCAAAACCTATTTTTGTTTATTGCTTTGCAAACGATAAAAATTCTACTCACAACACAAGGAAAATGATGAATGGTAGTCACGCTGCCCATCAACCGTTCCATGGGTGGCTGCTTTTTCCCTTTTGCCATTTCTGTCCGACCAACAGTGAAGGTGGGAGTGCCCAATTGGCCACCATCTCACGATGGATGGTTTGTTTTCTCTCTTCGCAAAGTGCAAAACTTGCTTGTTGATAATCGTCCACAAAATTGAGCATAATCAACCAAACGGAACACTAATTGCCAAATTGGGCCTGCCGTATGTGGGGATATGTGATATCATCGCAACGCCTGCTCTGATCGCTTCGCTTGCATGCTTCAAAACACTACCAACCCGTCTATCTGTGCGATCTAGCAACACCAACCGCGTGCGCAAACATCGTGACCGTGCGCGTGTGCAGACGAAATGGAATCATTCACCTTTTCCGAAAAACCCTGTGTGCCGTACCTGGTCGGTCTCTTGGCGCTTTGCTGAAATCATTTTTATCGCTGTTTTGATTTGAATGCGTATGCTGTACCGAATAGCTAGCCCGCCACAACATTTTGAAAACAAAAACCGCAACTGCAACAGCTTTCTCTCCCTGGGGAGGGAGACGACGTCCGAGCGCATATTTGACCATCCCCACACACCCGATCAATGTGTGGGTATAGAGGTGTTTGAAACAACAAATTGGTTACACTGGATGGTTCGACGGACTGTTTTGCATGTTGCAGAAGGTGTGAAAAAGCCTCGAACTTCTTGTGTTTGTGGGAAAAGTGGAAAGGAACCACCAATTCGAGCGCAACGAGGTTTCCGGACTGGTCGTGAAAAGGGTGAAGCAGTAACGATCTATCGATCTCATTTTCGCAGATAAGGTAAACGTGAAAAAGTCGCGTATACGCCGGCATGTTGACCGTAGATGCGAATTCAAAGTGTGACATCGGTGTTTGGGCTTTCTTTTCAAAGGTCCCATTTCGCGTAAGCAAACCCTTTCTGTTTCTCGCTTTCATGCCACGTTGTTACTAGCTTAACATACCATTTTACAAGCATATTACGCACGCCCTGCTATGCTTACCAGTTGTTTTTTTTCGATTTTTCTTTCCCGGAACAGATAGATTTATTTTCCTTCATTCAATTTACAGGGTACCGTTTTTCGGGTGGCGGACGTTTTTAATTGCTGTTTCAATCGAAACGGAACCATTTCCTTCCGGTTGTTCTGTTTGCACTAATTGCGTGCTATTGCACACGGCACCGAACCGGCCCGTTTGCTACAAGCGTATTTTAAGCGTCCCCTCATAAATCGCATTCATATTGCTCTCGGTGTGAATGATAGCGAAAAAACCGAACCATACTGCATAGTGTTTTGGCAATAAAGTGGTAATATTATGATAACTATACCTCTCAAAGTAGCCGATTACGCGTTTCGATTTGGGTGGGATGCCACTTTGAATAGAATTTGGTGGTTAAAGTGAATGGATTATCGGCGGTCTCCTCTTAGGCTGTTTTCAGTTCTTATTGTTAGAATCTTTTCTATATGAACGGATCAACGGTTCAGAGTCACGAACCTCATGATCGATGGTTTGTGAAATGTTCCAATTAATGTTTACATCTTACTCATCAGCGTGTTATCTGTTTCAGTTTTTCGATATTCCCTTCATTCATGCCAATGTATCGAATATTCAGTTTCTCGCCCATTCTTTTGTGTGTATCTCTCACCGTCATCGTCTGATTCGTTTTTGCTCTTCTTCTCTTCTCAATTTCCAGTCCAGCAGCACCTATAATCATCTTTAATCCAGCATTCTCTACAGCGTACCCGTGAACTGTAATCTCGTTCCCAATAATCTTCAACGAAGAAGAGAGAACTCATTCACCGAAGAACCTAGCGGCGTACGGCGGCGTGTCTTGCGATCATACACCTCAACCATTCTGGGACCGCGCCAAACAGGCCACGTGTACCGCAGAGAATCGAAAGTAAACGCCACCCAATCCACCCTTCGCTCTGGGCGCACGACCGCGGGCCATTTGAGCTAAATTTCCCGGGGCGATTTTGTGTATCTGCTCTTGTGTTTCCTAATGCGATCTTGTCTACGGGACGACGAACGAGCTGATAAACGGTGAAGACGGCGAAAGGTGAATGAATCTGTAGCAGAGGCAGAGTCGCAGCAATACCGGTGGGCTCTCGCTTCGGCGTGGGACGACTGGCCCTCGAGCCGTTTTTGCGGTCTCCGAAAACGATTTCTCCCAAACGTCACGGGTACGGGAGAAGGTTGGCGACGTCGGCGACGAACGGTCACAAAGATTACGTAGCCACAGCAGCTCCGGCAACCTGTTTTCAATCTGCGGGAGTGAGCGTGCGTTCGTGCGTTTCATTCCTACTGGGGCGGTGGGTGTGCGAGAGTGCGATAATTGATGAGATAGTGTCCGGAGGTTCGTGGAAAAGAGATTTGATGCTTTCTGACTGGCACAACAGTACGCCCTCTGTAGCAGATCGGTGGTTTGTGTTTGAGAGCGTGGCGCCGTTGCGACATTCGGAGTCTGTGGAGATCTTTCTAATCAAACGGGCGGCGTTCGCTTAAGCAGTTGGCGTGTCTAATGTGTTGCCTTTCCCTACGAGGTGTGTTAGTGCAAATGAAACTACAAGCTACGAGTGAAGCAGACTGTAATCTTTGTTGTTTCTTGATTTTTCTTTAGGTTTTACAACTGTACCTTACCTAAACGACAATGGAAACAAATTTGGTGCGCGTGCTTGAGGGACAGTACCTGGACGAGCTGACGAGCGAGCTGTGCGATTTTACGCTCGAGGAACAGAATGCGGCCACCGAAGCGCAGGGCGTGAAACCGCTAGCCTCCTCCGATTATGTACCGATCGTGGGCAAAACGGTCACCTACGTCGTTGCCTGCGTGATCGTGAACGACAGCAACGAGGTGCTTATGATGCAGGAAGCGAAGGAATCCTGTGCTGGCAAGTGGTACCTACCGGCTGGCCGGATGGAACCGGGTGAGACGATTGTCGAGGCGGGCGTAAGAGAAGTGCTGGAAGAGACGGGCCTGAAGGTGCAGATCACAACGCTGCTGGCGGTGGAAACGGCCGGAGGATCGTGGTTTCGTTTCGTGCTCACCGGAAACGTAATCGGTGGCGAACTGAAAACGCCCTCCCAAGCGGACCAAGAATCGATTCAAGCCAAGTGGTGCCAGAACCTGAACGAACTTTCTCTCCGGGCGAACGATATATTGCCAGTGGTCGAGCTAGCCCGCAACTATCGCAAACGTCAACCGAAAGACCCCAACTGGCATCGGGAGATCTTGCCGGCGCAGAAGGCACACTACAAGAACTATCTCCGGGTGGTCGTAGCGATCAAGAACAAAACCACCAACCAGGTGTACGTGTTGCTGAGCGAAAAGACGGCTTACCATTTCCCGACGGTGGAAATTCACCCAGGCCGCAGCATTCATTCGACGCTGAAGAAGTTTATGATTGAACTGTTCGGGGCGGATCTGCCACAGCACCGGCCACATGGTGTGCTGAGCGTTGAACACCATACCAGCGGTACGCAGGCGAATCCCACCGACGGTCTGTGCCTAACGGTGCTCGTTATATGCCGTCCGTCAATTGAATCGGTTTCGCTTATTGGTAAATGCATTTGGCACGAGCTGAGTAAGGATCTGAGCGCGCGGCTTGCCATGACAGTGGCGGGTAAAAATGCCACCTTTCAGCTGCACGTGGTACGATAGTCTCTGCTGCGACTGACGGTTGCGTTGTGTACATTGCTTTTAATGTGGAATGGAAAATACTCTTTCTTAAGGTTGAGGGTATTCACTAGATTTACGACGGCTAACATCAGTGCGAGGGATTAATTCTAAAGACGAGAAAGTATTTTATTCATATGTTCTTTTAACTATAGAAACCAAACAAAACTTACCTTAAACTCGATACAAATGGAAATGTAAGTGCTCTACCATCGACATGTGGTAAATATTGTTGCGCTAGGACGCACTGTTTTTGAAATATTCGTTAACGAGGTATTCGCGTTTAATGTTGAGGATAATTCTATTGATTATGTATCCGAAATTGTAAGTGCTAGCGAAGTTCCCAAACCAGCGTTGGAAAGATCTTGATCATTTTTTTCTTTAATATTTTGTGGAAATTGTGTTCCACTTGGTCGTACCGTTTTGAACATATTTGATAACGAGGTATTCGCATAAGTTGAAGGAGCTTCTATAGATCATATCTTGGAAACGGTGAATGCTAGCGGAATTACCAAACCAACGTTGGAACGCTTTTGATTTTCTTTAATACCTTAAGGAAATTTTGATGCGCTAAGGCGAGGTATTCACAGCAGGTTCGGTGTGCACTTGACCCTTTCACAGCGATTCGTAAGGGAATTTTATTGCGCGGATTGCAGCGAGTTTACCGATCCATGCCGGATATAACAGCGTGTTTATCAGAAATATTCCATGCGAATTCGTTTCGTCATGTGCCCAAGTTCAACCTCTCGGACGGACGGCGGCTCATGGGTAAGGAGGAAGGAGCTAGGCATTACAGAATACTGGGATGCCTGAACGTCGGGGGGCAGCTCGACGCTAAACAAATCCGTTACGAAGCCCTCTAGAGGTACTGGAGGGTTTGGGAGCTGGGCCGGGTGACTCCCCTAGGTATTACCAACTACGAACAGACCAAAACAAACAACGATCCCAGGATTTACCGATACTCGACCCAGGCTACGATTAAATTGGGCTCATGGAACGTGCGCACTTTCTACAGAACCGCGATGCCTTAGCCACACTTGTTGAAGCAACTAGATGATGCCTTAGCCACACTTCACTTGGAACTCGTAGCACAAGAGATTCAGTGGCTAGGGAATGGTGTGCAGAAGTCGATTTTTTTTTCTTTATTTTGTTTATAAACTTTGGCCACCAGGTGCAGAAATCAAAAAGGTGTGATGGCCAAGGCTACGATATTTGTTACAGCTGTCACGACAGCTACCATATGCTCGAAACGGGTTTCGCCGTAGGTCCCCCGCTGAAGTCCGTCATTATCAGCTTCAAGGCCATAAGTGATAGGCTATTCACTCTGCGCATGCGAGGCAGGTTCTTCAACCTAAGCCTCATAAACGTTCACGCCCCTACCGAAGACAAGGATGAAGAGGAGAACAACGTGTTCTACGGCCGCCTCACAAAAATCATTGAATCGTGCTCCAGACATGACCTCATATATATTCTGGGGGACCTCAAAGCAAAAATCGGTAGGGAGCCAATGTACCGCCAATACATTGGTAGTCACCGTCTACATGAGCACAGCAACGATAATGGTAGAAGATTGGTCCAACTCGCTGCAGCGAGCAGCGAGCAGTCTGATTGTGGGAAGTTCAAAATTCGTGCGCAGGGATATCCACAAAGTCACGTGGGTGTCCCCAGATGGAGCCACTTCCAATCAGATCGACCACATGTTGATAAACCGCCGACGACAGTCGAGCCTGTTAAATGTCAGAACTTACCGAGGAGCCAACATCGATTCTGATCTCTACATGGTTGACCTGATACGGGATACGGTGTAGAATCGCCCGCCCTCGCGCAAATGAGGGTGGAGAAAACATGCAGCCTCGACTCAACACTCGCCTGTGCTGCTTTCGCAGCTATCGCTGTGCGAAGTTTGTTCCAAATATCTGGCGGCCAATTGGTCATTCTTTAGCCTGAGGAAGCATTGCAGCTAACAAATCTTATCTCGACGAACAAAGCAGGGACTATATCACACATATATAATACTCACGTATACCTCTGAGACATGGACTCTGTTCAAATTTGACGAAGCCCTCTTAACCTAGCTCGCGAACTAGGTAACTGTTCTCAATGTTTTGCTGTAGGCTTGATTTGTACTCGGATCTGGTGGTTTACAATGTTTTGCTTCCGCGGTTTTCCTCGACAACTTCAAGTTTGAACATTTCTGTTGAACTGTTGAATTTTTGGGTTTTCTGTAAGTGCTAGCGTAGTGCCCGGACTAGTGTTGAAAAGCTAATATTGTTGCGCTAAGACGCATCATTTTCAACATATTCATAATTCTTTTTATAATTGCCTGTATATTGACTAACATTGTTTACTGACCAACCCTTCCCTCACTAAATTTGTTTTTTTCAAATATTTTTAGAAAAATAAATTTTAATATTTGTTTCTGTTTAAAGAGTACATTGAAATCACTAGTAGTTGAAGTTAAAAATTTATAAATATATCCAATTCATTTCAATTCTAAACTTGAAATTGATATCCCTCGTGTCATCTTTGATGTGTTTGTTAACGTGGTCATTCTTGTCATCTCTTCCATAAAATCGATTATTGGACCAGAATCGTAAAGTAACTTCCATCGTGCGTGCATCGTCTTTTCAATTTGATTTTGGCCCCTTTTTTATCGAAAAGTAGGTCGTTACATGCGCTTAAATAAGGTTACGCATTGTTGAAAAGCGAAAAAACAAGTTGATCTCCTTCCATAATTGATCATAAATTGATATTTCCATTGAATAGTTTGACCTAATGAAAGGCAAATGTAAATTACAAAAAATCTATTTAAAAATCCCTTAATTGATCTAAATTTGCTTCGGGTTTTCCACGAACGGCAACATAGTAATGATAGGGAATTTATCCACTATCACCAGCATTGCCGAATGCAATGTACAACGCAACTCCACCGGGACTGCTGCCAACTCCCAATGCGCCTCCCAACACAACGGTTGTGTAAAGCTTACCGCACCATGTTTTTGCATCAACATCGACTGCACCACGGGTTGTGCCGCTTGTGCGAATTAAACTTTTCACCGTTTTCAACCCGGAGCATTAATTATGTATACGCCGCTTTTGCATACGTGCAGCGCTTATCCGTAGCGAAGCGGAATCCCATCCGAGGTGACATTCTTCGTCACCGAAGCCCCCGAAGGGGTTTTCTGCTCTGCAGCGTGCCAGCCGATGCAGTCTTAGAGCGACCCGTGCGAGGCCAAGGACACTCTGCGTATCGTCAATGTGTGCATACACGGTAAACATTTGCACAGTGCAATAGAGGCAGCGGCAGCAGAAGCAGCAACAAAACACACACACACACCCGGCTAGCATGCAAAGCTATGCGGTTACTGATTTTAATTTCTTCCGCTGGTGCATTGAGTTAGAAATTCGACGGAAAGCCCGCCGCTGCCCCGGTTGCGATTTGCGCGAAGCGAGAGCTAACGTTTTGTACACGCGGTGTGTTCCATTTTCCGTGCACTGCTGTTGCATCGAGCTAGTTTGTTGGCTGCATTATGATGAGAGTTTGCATCGTATTCAACCATTTTTTCATTAGCGTAATGGCGGGCTGCCAAGCAGGCTGTCGTCGTTCAGGTGGCGTTCAGCATGGAGCAGAATTTTGACAACATGTTCCGGAAGCCAATTATTTGCAAAAAGCACGGTGAATGGTTTTTAGTTTCGCTGTAACCGAATGTAACGCAAGGCGAAGGTAACAACCAACCATTCAACCATTCTTTTCTAAGGCGCTGCTTCACCGTGCTGAAATGCGCATTTCCTACCGGGGCCTGGGCGGAACCCATCAGGATATCCTTTGGTTAGTAAATTTATTTTATGCTTGTCTAAGATGCTTTCTAGTAGTTCGCTCGCGATTCCCAAGCCCATTCGAGGTTGACCTTCGAAAGAAAGCGGGTGCTGCAGCGAGTGCAGCTTGCAGCTTGCGTGTTCGTTTCGTTCGACAATTGCTTTTCACGGGACGTTCCAGTGAGGGGGAAGCGTTTTGGGATGGCAAAACGTATATAAGAGGTGAAGGAGATGTCGATGGAAGAATTATTGCCCAAGCGTAGCAGGCGAGATCGGCCCCCTCCCCCCTATAGCACACCGTTAATGGCACTTTATGGTTTTAAGACCCATAACTAACCATAAAACCGATCGTCTTTCCCATTTCCCGAACGTTCAACACATGCATCTAACGATTGCTGTAGGAGGATTGAAACTTCTGGGTCCTGGCACGGCATGTACGAATGGGTGAGTGAATGAGCTAATAAACCTTATATGAGCTCGATGAGCCTGATAGGGAACGGTACGGAAACCATCAACCAATGGTCCGATGTAATGGTTCCGGTTTTATAGCCCGTATGATTATAACTCGATTAAGATGGCATTATGCGGACGCTCCAGTTTTTAATGCTTCCTTTTTAACTGTGTCCCCACCTTTCCTCGCCTTCCCCTTTTCTGCTTCCACTGCACTTCCGTTGTTCTTTCGAGTGCGCCGTAACAAAGCGCAAGCACTGCATCGGACGCACCATTTGGACGATCGTTCGCAATTTGATTACGGTACGGGTCGGCGAGCTTAATCCGTTTTCAAGCACAGCATTTATGGATAATTTAATGAGCGTTTCCTTGAGCGGGACGGGGGCAGGAACGCTGCAGGTGAGCAGTGGGAGCATTTAATGTGCAATACCCGGTTTGAGGAAGCGGTATTTGGAACTCCGGCGCACCAGCGAACGACGGCTACGACGACGACGAATGGGTTTAAGTAAAGCTCCTATAAGACGTGGGAAAGTATAGGAAATGGTTGGGAAAAAAAACACTAAATAGAGAACACAATCAACTCTCTCATTGCAAAGGTGTGATGCCTTCTCGGGGGGAGGGTCAGATATTTGCATCGAAATAAGTGGAGGTGAGTGTATTAAAATGTAGTTTTCCACCCTGTTGGACGGTCGGATTATAGCAACTGCTACTAGGAAAAGAAAAAAAAAATGAATCCTTGTTGCTTGTGGCAGTGTTGCAACCGGGTGATGTTTCCTGCCACACTTTCCTTGCATTGCCACATCCAAGCGAAATAGATTCATTTCAACCTAAGCCACGGAATCAAGCGGTTTCGATTACAAATCCGAAGCACATCCCGCACGCCTTCGAAGGGGGAAGTTGTTGCATCCGAACGTCGTCTCGGTACGCAACCATCTCGTCCGTGGTCGTGGTTTTGCTACAAATTGAAAAGTAATTTTACCGAAAGAAATTGTACCGTAATTCCCGTAGCCCAGATTGGATTACCCGTCATGTTGGTTGATTTTGCGACATGGCAAAGCTGAGGCACACTGCTGAGCGTCTGAGGGCTGTGCCAGAGAGCCTTACGCCGTCGTTTCGCCACATGCACCGTGTGCTTCCATGTGCTTTTACATACACCGGACAATGTTCTTACCGTGGCAAAGTGGCAGAGAAATTGATGCAACACAGTGCTGTGCAGGATGGAGCGGTTGAGTGGCGTTTTTGTAGCTTTGGGGAAATAAATGTTTATTGTGATATAGGTGTAAGGGATCAACGTTCCTGATTATTCGAGAATGTTTCTGTAAATCTCTTTATACGGCAAATATTGAATTCACCTGCTTTCTTCTGCTACACCTTTTTTTTCTTATGGCTATAAGGAATCTAAAACGTTAAATTCTTCAATAAATCAATGGAAAATTACGAATTTTCAGAAAGCTATTCCCTCTTTTGTGTTGATCAGCTAAAGCCCCTGAACTATATGCCCTCATAGAAACACTCATTTACAACAAATTTTGTGACATTTTACTTCTTAGCTGCAGGTTGTATGCATCTATCGATTGGTAATGTCGTGAGATTCGAATTGCTCACCCTGCGACAAACTCGTTGATAACACGAATAATTTGTAGGTTAACTTAAATTTCCTTAGGTTGTGCTTTTTGGGACAATAATGATCACTGGGCTGGATTTTTAGAGCATGCTTCTTCTCAATTATTTTTATATTGCAATCGTTTGGTGTGAATACATTGTGCGTACTAGTACTAAAGAAAAGGTGGACAGTTTTCTATTTGAATCATATCATTTTCTTCATGCTTAGAGCTAACCAGGCTAACCGGGCCATGGTGAAAATTGATGACAAAACGTTTGATGGGAAACTAAAGTGCTGAACAGTTGACAGGCAATGGTGAACATGAATTAAAAATAAATCAAAATATCTTGTAAAATTTTTCTGATTTAAAATAATTGAGAATTAGTACGCACATTTAATAATTTATAATTGTGCTGGGTGCGCTTCGTCTTGCGCACGGTAGAAATCATGCTGAGAAGCTTTTCGGTTCTACCTAGACTCTGCTAGTGAGAGTCTAATAGATCAATACAG
>KB671888.1:0-59190 GCA_000349105.1 Anopheles epiroticus
AAACAAATCCTGCAGCATTCCAAATGCAGAGGAAAACATCTCACCAAGAAACCGCTACGGTCGGGAAAAAAAAGCCGGGAAAATGGGGAATGGTAATGAAACAGCGGAAATAAAATGCTGCTTCAACCAAACAAACCACCCGAACGGCCGCATCCGGCTGGTTCGCTGTTTATTTGCTCATTTACCCGCGGTTCCTTCTGCTGATTTTTTTGTGTGAGTGTGTGTGTGGTCACGTTTGCTGTATCTGTGGCCTGATGGTCTATCGCATGGCATCCGTTACCTCCTCCAGCTTGGTGCCATTTTCGCGCGCTCGCAGAAACCAATTAAGAAACGCAAATAAATGTTTTTCCTATTGAGGAAACTTTGAATATTTATGCTTCGTACGAGAAGTGCGGCCGTAGTGTATGTTAGTGTGTTTGTGTGTATTTGCTTCAAAAGAGCAGAAGGAAAAAGAGACCTGCAAGCCATCAGAGCACAAGAACAGCAAGGACACGATCGCTTCAATCTTTTTTTCATTTTGACCCTTTTTTGTAACCATACAGGGTGACAGGGTTAGTGTTGGTGGTGTTCCGATTAGGTGGTAGAAGGGGGCGGTGGGAGTGCACCCCACACACCGCCCACAGTTGTAAACGATGACGGGATGCGTTCCGGTAGAGTGCGAGTGCAAATCCGGCCATTTCGGATCGGTACATCGTTAGCGCGTTTTATCAGTGCCGAACTGTCAGTGGTTATTAACGAACTTTATGATGACGTCGATAAAGTTCATCTTTCCCATTCGCTTATCGTACCCGCTGCGCCGCTTGATAAGCGAAATGGTGGGCCCGTCAGAAGGGAGGCGATGAGGAACTATGGCCGGAAATGCTTTTTATGATGCTCGTTGGCGTAGATTAATGTTGCGGTTTGGTCGTATATGAAATGCTGGATGCTGCCTGTATTGCTAAGCACTTGGCGCTTCACAACTTCCCAGCTTGATGAACTTTTACGGTCGTGAACTCGGTTCCAATGGATCGCAACGAGCAGCGTTACTGAAAGAATGTTGGTTATTGTAGCATGCTGGTATTTAAGAATTTGTTGAAATATTTCACTAGTGTCTATGGTAAGTGACACCCAAACTGGGGATTTGTATAGTCTCTTGCTTGAATTGTGATTATGGTGCTTTCGAAAGTAAATAATTTTTAAATTCTGAATCAATTTGTATTAGCAAAAACTACTTTAAAACTCATTGTTCAGATAATATTGAATGTTTAATTTGTTGATAGGTCACTAAGTTCTCTCTCTCTATTTATGTGCATGCTGTTTTGCGTGTAAATTTAAACATGATTGATAAAGCTTATACAAAATAAATTTTACTTTCTTTCATCCTTTTAATGTATAAAAAGGAGCGCAAACAATTTAAAAATATTTTTGGTTACGTTGTTTATTCAGATACATAACGATTTTTGTATCTTAAATGAAAACTGGATCACTGTTATTTTTTTTATTCCAGTAGAAAGGTCATTCATTTACCTCGATATTAAAAACATTAGTTGGTCACTTGCTTTGACTGGTTACTGGATTTTTGTACCAAAGACGTGAAAGAAGAAAAAGAAAGAACATTTATAAGTCGAGAATGAAGAAGATGAAGTAGATAAAGATAAAAAATAATAGTTATGTCTTCTTTCTTTGTGTTCAATTTTGAATTTGGGCAAATTGAAATATTATTTCTTTAGCTGCGTCAACCACTATACTTAGCCTATTAACGGGTCAACACTCATGTTACATCGGTGGAACATTATGCTGATACCAGTGAACGTCAGTTAACGTCATATTAAACTAATATATATTTTCTGGGCTTCGACACAAACTTCACTCTACAGTTCATTACAATTTTAAAATACATAAATACCATGGTAGTCCAGTAGACCAGTACAGTACAGTAGACCAGCACATTTTCAAAGCGTTTAAATAATGAAAAAAGGATGAACAAAGCGAGCCAATCAATAGCCATCTTCATAGATGGTAACGAACAACCTCATTGAAAGCACTTACCGTCCTATTAGCAAACAAGTTATTCAATTACCTTCTTTGAAAATCTGAAAACAGCATCTAGTATATAAATGGTGGTGTATTAGTTCTCACTTTTTCATGTAAAATGGAGCTGAATCATCATCAGTTATCCCGAGAGGATGCATTTTCTTTTTCCTTGAACGGCAGCTTCACTATACTGCAGCGTCATGTGTGCCGCAAGGTAACATTTACCGACATCTAAAACCGGAATTGATTGGAAACTAATTCTTGACCATTGTATATGTTCCCGCTGCCCGATTAATTTCCTGGGATTTTTCATCAAACTCATCGTATCGGAATTATGTCCTCTTTACGGTACTGTACGATCGTTTCTATCCGTTTGCCAGCGGCAGCAATGGCTTTCGCTTGGTAGTGTAGTCCATCTGACTCTTTCTCTCTCTCTCTACATCTCTCTCTCTCTCTCTCTCTACCTCTCTCTACCTCTCTCTCCTTCTTTCTCTGCTTTGAAGTATCCCTCCGGCAGAGAAGTATGTAACCCCATTTCATCAGTGCTGACGCTCCTTCACGAGACGTCAAATTACGCATGATTTGCATATCACCAGAGACATAGAATATAATAAAGTTCGATTGGATGTATCGAAGATTGAGAGAGCAAATTGAAAAAGTTTCCCACTCAGCCCAGCCCAAATCCTTGGTCGACCACCATGCCCAGCTCACCAGACACACACGGTTCTGCTTGCAGCACTTTCTCGTGCATCGGTGTAGAATGCACTCGACCATGTCTCGCAGCAGTTACTGCAGGACGGCAAGGCGGGAGTTTTCCTGGTACTGATGGTGTACGCGATTCGCTCGACAGCGTTCGCCACCCCCGAAGGTGCATAACTTTTCAGCTTCCGTCGCATTTCCCGCAGCAAATTTATGGGCACCAGCAGCAGTTCGCTGCACTGTTTTGCTGTCGAGCATGCGGTTATGCGCGACATGGCAAACGGTCAGGTGGACACAATGTACTCGTGAGCGTGGTGGAAAGCAGCATTGAAAAAAAGTGTTCACATGTGTGGCTGACGGGAAACCGTCTCTGGGGACTATGGCTATGATTTATTGGCTATTACTTCGATCACTTTCTGCGGGCTTAGTGAATGTAGAATATGAGTTTGAGAGCGCAATTCAAGGAACAATGGTGGTATTAAAACAGGCGGTACAATTTTTACACGTAATGCACGATTTAAATTTGATTTCAATACCAACTGGGATTTTTGTCCATATTTTATATATATTCAGTGTTGTGTCATCACCAATTCATGAGTTGCATTTTGCTGATATTGTCGCACGATCAGATCTGCTTTTTTTCAGTCGCTTGAGAAGAATATTTTTTCACTAGTGTTCATTCCTTACACATCCATTTGGTGCAAATATCCTGTAGCTAGCAGCACTTCAAATAAATTTGAAGTAATAATAACTTCATCGTTTTTCAAAATTAACTCAATATTATCTCATATAAAAGAGCTGCATATAAAATATTTCAGGAATATGCACTGATGGGAATAAATACAAACAACATCGTTAAAGCTTTGCACCAAAAATGTTTACCATATACAACATTATCTTATGATGCAATGCGATAAAAATTGGTAGTAATGCCGAAAAAGTGGAACCAATTAAATTTTCCTGTTATGTAACACAAACAATTGAAATAGTTATGCTTACTCGAGTATTTACATTGTAAAATCATAATGAAAACCTCTTGTTTTTTTTATATAAAAAACGCAAATTATCATCCAGTGGTATTAAAATTTTTTTACATTCTATAAACAGATTCTTTCAGCAATACGGCCTGGCCTTTACTACCGAAGAAAAAAAAAACTGATTCATTCAAAATTTTCCAAATTTGTTTGATGAGACTCACGATTTTACTTTCTAAAAGTGAAATGTAATGTTGGTGGTTATTATTCAGCAACCACATATACTGCAACCTTTGGATCGTAGTGTTGTAGGGAGACACCCTTCTTAGTATTAATTTGTCAGCATTTGCCATCAAAGGCAGGCGGGCCTTTCATCCCATCAAAAATGTTCAATTTCCCAACGCCTATAAGCTCCATCATTTTTTTCAAACCATGAAATCAAACTTTTGCCATGTTTCCTAGTGAAAATCAAATGTTTGGTACGTATTTGAGTGTTCGCTTTTCATGTTACCATTAGCTTGTCATCCGATCCAATAATATTCGGTATGCTTTCACTCCAAAATAACGAACTCTTTCAATAGTTGTTGGGGCTTTATAGGTTATTACGCAATTTTGATCTCTTTTGATGGTTTACAGGACTTATTTGAAATTTGTCATTGACGACCTATGCAATATAACCTTGTACTTTTATGTGTTTCGTTTTTTTGTTAGCTATTCTGTTTTGAAATCGTTTGGCACTATACTCTCCACTCCATCTTCTATCATGGTTGCACCTCATCAGAGACTTTTATTGCAGAATTCGCATGATTTAGCGCTGATTATGTTTTGTGGACGACAGTTATTTTTTTTCTATTATTTAATTATTTATTTAAATATTTTTATCCACCAATCGAAGGCTTAACAAAAAAATCTCAACCGTTCCCAAAAAGTAGCTATAGATTCGTTGAAGTCATGAACATGATAGACTCTGTTAAATTCGCGTGACATAGAAGAGACCGGTTCGTTTGCTCCGTAGTTTGTGTTCATAAAGCCTAGTCTAATGAACTGTGCATGGATTTTGGTTTGTGTACGTTTAAATTTATACGGAATAACATGTTTGTTTAGTCGATATTTTTTTTTAGAAGAAACGGCCAAGATTTAGGGCTTCCGATGATCTGCTTCTGCGTAGGGTGGTCAATGGATTTTTGTTGTTTCCTTCTTAGCGAGGACCTCATCCACGATGTAACGGTCTCTTGTCGACAGCCTCCATAGCGTTGGCTGTTACTGTGATGCGTCAAGCAGCATCGTTGATGCATCATTGAAGTTCTTGATTATTTTAAAAACTAACCCTAATGTTCTGGTTACCCGCCGTATAATATCTTCGTGGTGCTGAATAAAAGAAATTTACTGTCGAAAATCACGCCTAGGTCACGGACTTCAGATGTATGTTGGAGAATCTGACCATCTATTGTATATATCTATTGTATCTATTGTATATAGAACAGGGTTACGTGCACCAGTAAACGAAACAACAAAACATTTCTCTTAACAGGTACGCAGCATGTTGCGTGAACACCATTTGTTGAAAATAACTTTTGAATATATATCAACGTATCTATGGTACGTTGAACGAACTTAGAGTCATCTTGATCACGAACAGGTAAAAACAATTTTACATCATAAGCATCAGATGGGTTGAGTCAGGTAATACAAAAGAGATGTCATTAATGAACATCAAGAATAATAAAAGTCCAAGATTGCGGCCTTGGAAGTCACCAGACGTACCATTGAAAGATTGTGAGAACGATTGCCCAAACTTAGTTTGATATGTGGTAATGCAAAAAGATAAGATCTGAACCAAACAGTGACTCGTTCCAGCAGTCCGAGTCTTTAAGTTTTACTATTCAGATGTCATGGGGTGTACTATCAAAAGCAGCCTTCAAATCTGTATAAACGCAGTCTACTTGTGATCCTCTATCCATATTGCTGAAGCAAAAAGATACAAATTCTGTTAAATTTGTAACGATTGAGCATAAATCCGTGTTGCAATGTCGTAATATAGTGTGAAGTTGCTCTTAGTAGCTGCTGATGAATAATCAGCTCAATGACTTTGAAGGGATAGCAGAGTGACGTGATGTCTCTGACTGCTAGTGCAGGGTCGCCTTTTTTGTATTTTGTATCTGAGAAGATTTCCAGCTCTTGGGGACAGTTCCAGACTCAGACTGCTGACCAAATTTTGAGTCTTATTTTGGTGATTTTGTCATGATGTAAAATGTAATAGAAAATGTGATGATAATGATACTTCTCACAGGGTACTATATTCATAGAGGGTTAAATGAACGGAGTTTTTGGCATGACTACTCACCAATACATTTGAGTCCTAGCATTCGAAAATCGGGCTACATGGTATGACATTTATAAGTGCAATCTTATTCTACTCTAGCACTACCTGTTGCTTGGTGTATCCGGGTAGCCTGAAGTGCAATTTATCACTCAAAAACTGTTTTGGCTCGTACACCCTATCATACAAGGATATTATGTGATATCAGGTGGTGATAAATCGCTTTTTGGAAAACTGGCCATTGAAGAACCCGTCACCAATTTGGATTCATATCAACCATTTCTAAGTATATTTTAATACAAGATGGTGAATATAAGACAGACCTATCATATTTCCTAAAGTGTGTGATAATTGGTTAATTACTCTACCTAAAATGATGAACATTTGAAAAACACAAAATTTCTAGATCACATTTAGCTGTGATTTAGACTATCCGATCATAGCAAATTAGTATCAACTGTATGTATAATAAGTGCTTTAAATGAAGGATAAAATAACTTTACCATTCTTCCAATATATGATATTTTTTTTATAAATCAACATCATAGCATAAAGCACATGTTCAATTAAACGATGCATGATCATTTACACACGATGTAAGTAGAGCCGGTGACCACAAAACACTAAGCATTTTGCCAAGAATCGGTGTCTAAGGCATGCTGAACATCTTTTGTACCCTTTAAACACATACCCGCCACCGCCCCAATGCAGTCGCCGAGCAACGCCAACCGTACAGGGTGGTAATGAGAACCGACAGCTCCGGGTGGCTGCGAGCGGTCTCATGCAGGGCAGCACACAAGATTAAGCCATAAAGTTTAAACCACCACCGCCAGCAAGGGATCCTTCCCGATGGCAGCTGACACGAGCTGCGATTGTGGTCGGCAATAGCAACCCTGGCGCCAACTCACACGTTCAATCGTTAGGAAAGAGAGAGATAGAGAGAGAGAGAGAGTGGTAGAGAGACAGAGAGAGCAGACAAAATTAAAGAACAAATCCAAAGAAACGGAGGCAAACCGGATCATGGTGTGTGTATTTTTTTGCTGCCCCATTTGCTGGTCGTGGTTGGGTGAGTGTGTGTTTCAAGGACACGTTGTACATGGCGTAAGCCAAACAACGGCGGGAAGCCGTGCGTGCGTGGCAGAGGAAATGAAATGAGGATAATTCGAAATTCCCACCAAGCTTTGGCAGCAAAGCCGAGCCAACGGGATGGGTCCGGAAAGTGAATCCTGTCGCCATAAGCCCGGTCAGGATACAACCGGAGAAAAGGAAAATTGAAAAGATAAAACACCACACTGAAGTGCGAAAAGGCTCCAGTTGCGAGAGTTTTCCGCCGAGCTTTGACGGAAGGATTTACCTGAAGTGATGGTGAAGGTGCGGGGTGAAACGGCAGACCGGTTGGCAGGCTGGTGTAGAGATGAAAGCGAATCTTGGCCGTATGCAGGATTTTTGTATGTGCTTGTCTTCGAAGCCGACCCCGAGCCCGGGCTGCAGCGGTGGGGGTGAGAATAAGCCGTACTTCTTGAGGCTTATGTGCCGGCTCCGTCTCCGATGTGTGCTGACACCGATGTGATCTCTCCCGGGGCGTGGGCTGAAAAAAAGGAAAGCCACGCAAGTCACGGCCGCGTCGGATGGGGCCTCGAACCAAGAAATGGTTTCGCCTCGGTAACATCCATCCTGCACACCTTCTGCGACACAAGGGCGCACAGTTGTGCATTGTGGCAGGCGCTGTGGCAAGGATCGGACTCACCGCAACGGCCACCAGCGAGTGGCTTCTGTCGGGGATTGTAGAAAGGCACTCGGTACCGCGGCAGGCGGCCAGCAAAACGCAAAACTCGGGCATCAGTACAATCGGCATTATAAGAAGTCATCTCAGTGCCATCCCGAGAAGCGAGAAGGAAGAAAAGCGCACCGGTTTAAGGCTGGCGCCATCGCCTTCCAGGATCATCGAGCCATTCGCCATGGCGGTGGCTACGATGAAAGAGCAAACCGAAGGTGACATTTTTAGTTTTGGTAATCCTCAGTCGTTAGAGGTTTTTTGTCGTCCGTTGGTCGTGTCCCACTCCACTGCAAAACCTTCTTGTGTGTCCTTCTAGTTTTTCATTTGTTTCGGTTTAGCTTGTTGGTGGTAAGTTGTGCAAACGGGTGGCTCAGATGGGCACCAACCTCCCCGGATGCATGCCCTTCTATCGAGTGGATTTGCTCCACTTCTAGCGCGTTATAGCTTTTGAACCATCCTTTCTTGTCTTATTTCCTCCCAATCGTTTCTGCCGTTTCGCTTTCGTTTGCTGTCTTCTATCGTACAGGAGAGCATTTTTTGTTCGCTATTACGAACCGCCCTGACGTCAGTACGGCTTGAAGGTTCGAGTATCCTACGCTGTGGTTCATTTCGAGGTCGTTTATGCAATTCTGCTCCTGCCATTATCTTGTCAAGCATCGCCGCACGTCCCACCGACCGGCTGACCGGAGCAGAGCGGGGTATCAGGGAAAAAAGGGAACACTTTCAATAGTGCTTGACAATTGTTGTGCCGGTTGAGGTGAAGAAGAGGTTGCTTTGTTGTAAACAGTTTAGAAAGAGGCAAGCAGTAAACAACGTCACTGGGTGGTGGCGAAAAAAGAAACAAAATCCTAACCGATACGATGTTGACATTGTTTAGCAGGATTGAAAGACTTTTTTAGCGAAGATTTTTTCTATCCTGTGCAATTAATTTGTTTAAACATTTAAAAAATCTTTCTTCAATATTTTCTTCATAAAACAAACCAAAGAAACGTTACCTTTAGATCTATGAAAAGTATGAGTGGTTTGGATATTTGTATTGAAGGTAAAAAACAAGAGATCTCTCGAACAAAATCGTTGAGTGCAAAAGTCCGAAGCTAACATTTCCATGATCTCAAAGGTGCATAGAGTTCGTAAAACTTTATTCGATGATTATTTAATTTTAAGGTTTTTTGCTTCTCTAGTGCAACGGGGTTAATCATAAAGGGTAAAGTGACATATTATTTGATATGATGCTTGAATAAGAAAATTTCATAAAATCAAATCACTTTGGGATAGGCATTGTATTGCTCAAATTTATTTTAAAGACTCTCAAGTCTTTCAATTATAGTTACTAGTTCTTGCCCTCAATTAAAGGATACTTTATGTATTAGCGATACTCTTGAGGGAAGGTACAGAAATTTCGGTAAAAATTGGATCATGATTAGCATTTCAACGTTTCTTGCTCTAGTTTCTAAGCAATTGCATAGTGACATTTTCATTCATCCATTTAGAGTACGGAAACATTTTTCGCTATTCAACCGTAAATTGAGGTATTGAGGTGTCGGAAATGGCACAGATAATTAACATAGGTGATAAAGATAGAGTAGTCAAAATAATTTATCTTTAGCTAACATTTAACATTTATCTTCTTGCTAACAGGTGACTGTTTTGCAGAGCTTTGCGAATTTAAAACGGAAATACATTTTATGACCAAAAGTGACATTAATAACATGTTCTAATAATGTTGAAATTGAAGAAAATGAAAATTTAATAATGAAATTCCATTAAGAGATATCACACTGATTGTACATGGGAGAGAGAATGAGAAATATCATAGCAAAAAAGCAAACATTGGAACTTTTTAGGTCTATCTTCTGGTAAAGTTTAGGATAATATCCAGGATATTAAAATAAATAAAGGTTATAAGAAAATTGTTTGTTTTAAATGGATATAATTGATTTAATCAAATTGTCTCACCTTTAAAGGAAAACTTTCTTGACCAATCTAGCAAGAGTCGACCAAATTGCTTGCATATCCTTTCGGTACAGATGAACTCAGAGCGCAATATCTGGATAGAGTGAATTCCCCCCCCACCCCCTCCCGACGCTCTGAAATGCAATAAAATCACATTCTGTAAAATTGCTTTGCTTCGGAAATGCATTTATTTTGTTTCGTTTTGTTTCGATACCAGCTTTCATCAATGTCCATTTTAAGCTGCCTTTCGTTTGTCACCCGGAATGTTACACGGTTCGGGATGCGCCGGACAATAAATCAATCAGGTGTGACAGATTTATTGAACCATGCGAATGGGACGAATTGGCCAGGATGAAAATTAAACAAACGCATCCCCAAAGTGTGTTTGTTGCTCCTCTTACCCACCACATGCCAGCACAAAGCGTCCAAATTCCGGCATGGCTACACCGTACAAAATCGGTCGCTAGTTTAGAGCGGCCTGACGTTTCTAAAAAAGGCAATGAAAAAGCAACGCAATGAAAATTGTCACCCCACCTAGCCAATCGGTGAACCGTTCGATGAAGCGTAGCCGTGACGTACGACCGGTGGATGATGATAGAATAATGAAATTTACGAAATCGAAACATAGTACCGAAAACAGATGGCCAGCCCAGTGAAGCGTCCCAACACATCCCAGGTGAAATAAAAAGCAATCCCATTCAAGGCGTCACAATTGAACAATACAATCTGCAATCTCAGCTTGTTTTCCAGTCGCGCCCTAGTACTGCTTAGGTTTATAATTCGTCCAATCTCGAGACATTCACCCAACGCTAAGCCATCTTACTTCCCCACAAGAAGTGAAATCTCATTAAAAATGTTATCCCCGTTTATGTCTGGAATCATTTTTGCTGTTGCTGCTACAGTTGATGTTGATTTGGTCTTTATAAAACGGGGAGAAAGATAACCAAGATAACCGTAAGAGTGACAGCAGGTAAGACAAAATCACCACCGATAGCGGAAGCATAACGAACAACGGAAACGGAACGGATCCACAATCTGTGACAATAGGCAAAAGGTCGCAGTAATGAAGGTGGCAAGTTTGATGGAAAACAAAAAGCGGTGTTGGGCCCACAATCAGGGTGGTAAGTTCATGCGCGATGACAAAGCCACACCCCGAGCCGTCCCGGCTGTGACCTGCATTTTAATTTTGCACTTTAATTGTATCAAACAAAGAGTGGTTGAACATTTTCACCTGCTGTTAGCATTCTTATACGGGACAGCTTTAATATAAAACATGGAATTGAGCGATAAAGGATTCAAATCCTTAGGGATTTGGGTTGTAGTCGTCCTGAAATATAATAAATTCTACCATGATGATGGAATGATGGAACGTCAAATTAAATTTGAGCACATTTCATCTTTGATAGGTGATGTTCAGAAAAGAATCTTCCAAAACGTTAACAAAGGAAGTATGATGCAATAAAATAAATGAAAAGTAATAAGCTTTGATTACACTTTACTTTTTTCGGTAGCATATATCCAATAAATTTCACGGAAAAATACACCCGGACGCCATTCGAAAGAGATAAATTCAAATTGAAATTTGCCTGAAGCTATTCAGCCACCCGCTACATTGATTTTCTTACTGCGTGTTGTTGAGAAATTCTATCTATCCGAATGCTATCAGTATGCCTGTCCAACAACGCCGGCTACGCCGGTAAATGGCGTTTCATTTCATTGCGTTTCTCGCCTGATTTTTTTTTGCTTTCCCGAACTTTTCACACAGAAAAGAACCCCTTTTTAACGATCCACCATGGTTCCACCTGTTTGGCATAGTGCGCGACGTAAATACGGCTAATTAAATGAAATTCGATTGTTCACGTTTCATTTTACGTTCGGCTGTTTTCATTTCGGTCCCGATCGGGTCGCGTGTGCCTTTTGAATTAATGTGTCATTAACGGCCAAAGTTTCGGTCGGCGGTGCCGTGTAAAAAAAAAAAGGTCGCAAAAGCGCTGTGGATATTGGGAAACCAAGAGGTTCGCAACAAAAAGAGCTACTCAATCAGCCATCTTCCTCGTGTAACGCGGGAACGGAACGGTTTTGCCACGGTTGAAAGCAAAAACAAAAAAACGTTAAAAACGCAACATATTGAAAATTTCAAAGAATGGCATCAATTGCGCTGATATTAATTTTCAATTTGGGAATATACGACCGTAACAGACAGCTTGTAAATGGGAAAAAATACATTGCTATATGAGAGTTTTCATTTAAAAAAAAAAATGGCATCAGTTGAGAAATGAAAATGAAGCAAAACGGATGGATTCTTCACCGATTTGGGCTGTTGGTAAAGAAAGGAGTTATAATTATAGTTTGCAACATCATCTTTATCAAGGGATGTTGTTACCTCAAATAACAAATTTGGGCAAATAAATGTATTATGTCAACATTTACGTTTGAACTGTAATTAGTATCTAGCTTCTTTTGCGTTTAATTGCTTAACCAGTTTGAACGCAGTGATCATACTGTTTTTTTTATATTTAACTATGTTATACTGTTTCTGAATTATTTAGACATTTCACTTTGTTCTGCTTTCAAAATCAATAACAATTAAACTCACCTTTCAAACCTTTGATGCAATTTCACAAACGGATTCAGCAGGCGCTGGCTTTTATGCTCGTTGAATTAAATCAAATTCCTTACCTACTATTGAAACCTACTCAATTTGACTCGTTTGAGGGTTTTGGGTCACATTCGTTAGCCTCAGCTTTGTTTGTCGCTCGCGAAAGTGGGTTGTCTGTTGTTTTTTTTTTTTTGTTAATTTCCATTTCCCATCATCACCGCTAATGCCACACAGCCGGTTTTTATTGGCCCGCCTGGCGTGACATTGTTTGTGGCGAACGCTTTCGAGGTGCATTCGCATTTCCGTTATCCTGTTTACGCTTGGTGTATTTCCGTGCACTTTGTCGTTCCCAGCTTCATTTCGCCGATTGGAAGAAAATGCTCCCCATACATAATTCATTGGGTGGAGCGAGGAAAGTTTCCAATACCCTCTCACACACACACACACACACGTGTGCATACGCGCCGATAACAACGTGTGATTTTATCCATTTATTTAAATTAATTTATTTAATTTAAGGCTTTAACGGGTTATTCGCGTACCGGATGGATTATTTTGCCTTGTGTTATTTTTTTAACAGTTCTCTGTGCTGGTGGATAATAAGTGGATTGTTTTAATTTAGTTTCGGTGAACATCATGTGTGTTCCTCCATCCGCAGATGAATGTCCAGCGGTTGACGACATGAAAACAACATTGGAGTTTTTTTTTTTTCATTAAAGCTGATGGTGAAAGCTAGTGTAAATAATTTGTCATCATGTATGAAACAAAAGTAAGTAAATAAAACAGAAAAGACCACGATTTCATGTTTTATAAATTTATCTATTGTATTTACAACTGCAATTCATAATAATATTTTCGCCTCCTTATTACATCTTTCAACCGAACAGCCGCGAGTGCTGAGCTTAAGGTTTGTGTTTAGTTTTTGTGTAATATCTTCAAACATTCCCAACCCCTTCCATATCTTTACACCGCTTATCAACCTTAACATGTAGCTGTGTTTTGAGTTCATTTTGTAACTAATCGATCGATAATACCTATGGTAGGATGTTTTGCTCAGCTTCCCCCGCAACGTTCCAATCCACCATTACCAAGGTCGCACCATTCAACGCTCACGCTCCAATTGTTTCACTCTCGTGTGTTGATATTAATATATCTAGATAAAGAATCTAACTTTTGATTTGCTTGTTTTTCCTCACCGCGCACGCAACGCGCTTGTCCTTTGATTTTTCTTTAAGTTCGTCGTCTAACGTTTGCGATTTTTGTGTATTAATTTTGGTTGGTTGTGATTCTGCACGTAATTTTACATATTTACAGGTGAACGCTGCTGCAAGTGACATTCAGTTTTGAATCAAACGAAACACGTACCGTGTGCGTTGCGATTCTGATTGAGGGGCAGCTTCAAGACGTCTTCGAATTATGCCCTCATAGAACTAATACAAGGCAATCGAGCTAATTGATAGGATGTGCTGCGTTTCAACATGATTTCGGAGTGTGTGATGTGCTATTGCTTTACACGACAATTACACGGCAGGATACACTGCAGCGCATTTTTCAACTTCCAGAGTGTTCGTTCTAAGTTGTACAGTTTATCATGAAATCCAAGATCTGCCTGATTGATGATGAGAATGAGTGTCAATAAAATATAAACGATAATTAGAACATTAAATTTGACATAAAAATAAAAGGTTTTTGATAAAATGGAAACAAATTTGGAACTGTAAAAATATGTAGTCGCTTTATATTTTAACTTATCCCGAAAGAAGATCTTGATGGTTAAAGAAAGTTCTAGTGTAAATAAATAAAATAAAGGTATGTGTTTTAGTTAAGCTTTGCAATAGAATCCTTGAATAAATGCAGTTTTCAAACATAAAACAAAACACACAAAATGAGTTTCATGAAAACTGAAAACAAAATAAAGGAAAGAAAATCTGAAGGAAACTAAAGGAAAGCAGAAAAGTTCCTAATGTGTGAATAATATGTTATAATATGTTTTTTTAAAATAAATATATCAAATAATTATCAAACTACCTGGGCCAATAAGTTATTCCAACATTTAACTATAATAATAGCTTTTAAATCAAACACAAAAACTTATTGTGGAACAGTTATCAACGCATCGATAGAGTTCGACTAGCGAATACAATTCGTACCATCAATAAACAGTTTTTCCTACGTGAAAATCCAATTTCCCCAACCAACAGCGCAGCGCAAATGGTGTAAAAAAGAAGAAGCGAAAAAGAAAACATCCATCATCGATTGGGTTGACAGCTGTAACGGGCACGGAAGTTCGAGCTGAAGCGAGCCTCATATTACACCCGCAAGATAGTGGCTTCCGACATTGGCCCCGCTTCTACCTCGGGAAAGCAGCTTCCAACACAGGCAGACGATACAGTGGCAACGACACCGACAGCGGCAAAAAATGCCATTTTTAACGTCATCAATCACTCTGCCGTTTCGGGGCGCAGCGGTATGCTGCACCGTGTGTACACTGTCCTCGTTATGCAACGGCAAAAGACTGCCGAGAAGCATGAACCGACGGTGTGATAAGCAAGGTGCTGGCTGGCTCAAGCTTTTCCCACAAGGAAGAAGGCAAGGAGTCGCCCCGAAACGCTCGCTTATCCAATTTATCGAACATTGCAGGCGCAAGATCGCTAGGGGAGAACTGATAGCCGCAGTGATGGGTGGCACAACTGTTTGGCGCAGTCTGCTTACATCGTGCTTCTCGTGCTTCACGTGAAACTCCCGGATAGTATTTCTTATCACGATGACAATCGATTCCCCTCGACCTGGCAGCTCTCGGTACGTGTCGTAGTTCAGGATTGGTTTGACTCCTGCGAGGAGAGGGCTTTATTATTCGCTAGCTAGTGTGTTTGTGTGTGTGTGTGTATGTGTGTTGAGTGGAATCTAATTCGGTTAATTGCATACAGTGGTTTCTTTTTTGTGTATTGTGAAATTTTGTTTCATCGCTCTGCGTCTAAAGTTAGTTCAAAGTTGCTTTCCTTTAATGATCATCGTTCGCTTACGGTGTAAGAATGCCTAATTCCTTCCTGTGAGACACTCAAAAAACGATTGAATAATTTTGTCCTTGACTATTGTGATGAATCTGCTGCAAGTGAGGAAACTTGCCAACGTACTCCGACATATCTCTTGCTCTCTCTTTCTTCCCTCAGTGTCTTGAGCCGGTTCGCCTATGTACAGGTATTTACAGAACCAAATCGTAGGTTGATTGCACTCAGTTGCATTGGAAAAAAAAGCTCACTAATGTTGCTCCTCTGTCTGTCACTCATTAGGCCACCACTGTGTGGTGTACGGCGGCAACAGCTGCTGCTACTGCTGCTGCTGCTGCTGCTGCTGCTGCTGATGGACTGTGACTATGCGCGATTGTGCCATTTTGTACGACGATGTATGGTTGGCTGCACCGTCCCGGACCAGCACCGTCGACCCCACCATACCTACCCTCATCTCATCGGTCTGGGCTCACAGCAAGGACACGACTACTATTCACAGCGTATTCATATCACAAAATGATACAACGGTTTTAATGAACGCCAGCATCGAAGCTCAACAGCTGTGTCGGAGCCCCGGTGCACCGGAATCTGGCGGCAGCTGACGTTTGGTATTGCTCCTTACCTTCCCTTACCCAGTGCCCAGTGCGGTACTGGGGGCTTCCATTGGAAGCAAAGCCGCTGAACTACGCTGGCTCGATTGCGTCCGGCCGAAACGTGGTGTGTTTGTGTTTGTGAGGAACGGAGACACCGTGGCGCACTCTCACAGGGCCGTATCACCGACCCTGTGAGACTCCTATAGTCATACGGTGCTTTCGCGTTTCATCATGAGGGGCGTATCGGCGGACACTTCGTCCTCGGGCAGACCGATGCAGACGCGCGTCCGTGCCGCTGGGCCAAGGTGCTGCATCGCGATGGCCGACGGAGGCGGAGGTGCCGGCGAGCCCTGGTTGCTGGTGACGGAGATGGCGGTAATGTTGCGGACGCCGGCAATCGTACCACCGTACGAGGGCCAGTGGTGAGCGTTCGGGGGGAGCGAACCCGGACCCGGCGCACTGCCAGCCGTCACCGGGTGCCGGGGCAGGGTGCAGGTCGTGTGCGATGCCGTCGTGAAGGTCGAGGGCATGTGGCACATCGACACGTTGGTGATGGAGTTGGAGGCCTGCGGGGTGCCGTTGCGCAGCGTACAGTAGCCGAGGGTGGACGAGTGGTTGGCGTGCAGGGCGGCCGCCATCGACGTACCGATGAAGGTTTGGTTCGGGGCGGTCGTCGTCAGCAGCAACCGGCTCGGGCTGTTTGTGTCTATGGTCGATATGTGTTGTCTTCGCTTAATGTACTCCATCTGGGGAGACAGTTGGTGTGAGAAATGGAATAGAATATCATATAACAAAGGTTTTTGAAGCATGAAATATGACTCATTAAAACTAACTGCAGTTTCACCTGAAGCGTGTCTTTCTTAATATTTTGTAGTTGTAGTTGAATTATTTTTAAAACAAGGATCAAATAACTAAATAATTTGTTATATGTTTTCCGCTAACTAACTGTAAGTCGACGATTCCTGCACATGTGGTTTATGATAGGAACTGATATTTTTAGATTAAATTATGAGGCAATCAAACTTTCAAGACATACAATTTATGGGTTTACCATGAAATCCCTTGCAGGTGCGTTGCCATACCTCAAGCAACAGATGAAGAAACGACCGTTTAACGTGGAAAATACAGGGGTTTTCAGTTGTTATCGTGCATTGTTTTTTGGCACCCCAGCATTGTTTTTTGGGACCGCAGCACAAGAAATTACACCTGTCGCAGTTGTTTTCGTGATGCTGTCACGTTTATTGTACTGTTCGCACTTGAAATTGTAATCGTAGCAAGTAATATCGCTTCGATCGTAAACACAAAAAAGGCGCGCAAAACAGATACATTGTACAGGTACAACACAATTAAAAAGTACAATAAGCAAGGGGTTTAAAACACTCTGCGGTATTTCTGATTTTGCTGCAGAGGATGCAAAAGCTTATTTCATTTTTTTTTAAATAAAATTTAAATTAACTTTAGCATTAAATTTACTGTCTATCAAACAATAAACAATAACGTTATGCTCGTTTCAAATCGGTGAAATGGTATCGGGCGCTAAAAAACAGGCTACACAACAAAGGATCTTACAAAGTTGTTCTGTCAATGAAATACAAATTAGTCAAACTAGTATTTAGTAGCAAAACACAAGTAAAAGACCTACAACCACTACAGCGTAATAGACAATGTCCAAGTTTTTAAACAACTTACAGCTGTTGTACTCTGCAGTGATTGAAAAAAATGTAGGAAATGTAGTTCAATTTAGTGTATACTAGTGGTGTAGTGGCCTGTCCTGCTTTATAACTGAGCTTTGCAAGCCCTTCTACGACCAGCAACAGAGAATTTCATCTTTTCCAAGAAAATCAATCGTCTGTAACGTTCTGCCGAGAACAGTCTCTTCTTTCATTTCCAGTAATCTGCTAAACCAATTATTTTCTATTTTCGTGATAATTTCCTAGAAAGTGTTTGATTGGACAGGTATATCCTTGCTTGATGAGCTGAAGTTTGGTAGGATTAATAAATAGAGTTTGAAATTTTTAATTTGTTCATACACTACTAGGCTCAAGCAGCTTAGTTTGCTCTCACAAATTGAAGTATATTAAGGTGAGAAAAACTCGTTGAAGGTGTATTCATTAGATGTGTCTGTAGTGGTGTCTGAATTTTCAACCTAATACAATGGATTGTATCCAATTAAGTTTTACAGAGTAGGTTAGTTAATCCTTGCTATTGGCAAGTTGCATCTTGAGAGTCATTCCAACAGTTCTACACATGGTTTTTCAAAATTAAATAATATACTCTGATTGGGAAGTTTAAACGAATGATGCGAAAGGAATATCCGGGAAACCAATAACTTGGAGGGAAACGAAAGTTTTATGATAGTAAACATTCAGTCATACCTTACCGAACCAAAAGATGAATGATGGTGACTTTAGTAAAAACTAAATTTGATGTTGTGTTGTGTACAGTACAGTGTGGGTCATTTACTTAATAGTGAACAATAAATCAAACATGCTGTAGAGTGCATTTTTTCCAACATCAGCGCATCGTGGCTTTCTTAAAGTGTTGTTCTCGCCCTTGTCCTACGGTACAGTCGTTAACAATGCAAACAACCGTACAGAAGACATGGGCAAAACTGTTGCTTTGATGTGCTCTAAATTTATGTATCGATCAGAAACCGAATAATTACATCCTTCCGAAGCATCTCCACGCTTACCTGATCGTCCGAATCGATGGTGTCCGGAATGACGTCCGGGTTCTTCTCGTCACTCTCGTTGCCGTCGTACTCCTTGCTCGCGACGCTCTTGTCGCTCGGTCCGGGCGACGACGTACGCACGGTCGTGCCCTGTGCCGTTTCCTTGTTCCGACGGCCGCTCGCACCGCACGGGAACTTGAGTGCCAAAACAATGGCGCAGCTGCCAATAAGCACGGCCGCCGCCAGTCCAATCGCTATCGAGAGGGTTGGCGTCAGCGGCAGTGGCGATCGGGGACGCTCCACTGCAATAAAAACGTGCATAAAAAGGGTGAGGGAGAGAGAGAAAGGGGGAGAAAGAGAAAAAGGTAGATAAGTGATCCTGTAAGGTTGCTGTGGGGGAGCGGCTCTCGTAGCTTACCCTTTTCCGAGTCCTTCATTTGCTTCTCCGGCAGCCGCTGGGTGGCGGCACTCATGACGTACGGCTCCGAGCGGCCCTTGGAGTTGAAAGCGTACACGGCCAGCTGGTAGACGGCGCTCGGGTGCAGGTTCGGCACGGTGAACCGAGGTACGGGCGAGGTGTTGTTGAAGCGCATCTCCTGCGAGTGGCTGTCGCGCAGCTCGAGAAAGAAGGATTGCGCTAACCCACCGTTGAATCCTTCGTAGCAGCGTACGGCCAGCGACGTCATGGATACGTTCGCTACCGTGCAGTTGTGCACTTGGTCCGGACGACCTAAGATAAGGGTAGGAAGGGAGAGAGAGAGAGGAAAAATGTAACCATTGAAATGGAAGGTATCATCCGAGTATTGTGTGCATCGAACATAGAAGCCCAATTCCCAACTTCAACGGTCTTACGAATCATGGCGTACGAGTGCGCTCCACATGGTAAATTGGAACTTATTGCTACGTCCAGTGCACGCGGCAAGCTCAGGCGGTAGAATAAAAATGGACGCTCGTACGTCCTCCATCCGCAAGGTGGAGCGTGGTCATAAAAAGTGCACTTCCAATTAGACCTTCGGTACCATTCGTTCCTTCCCTGCTTCCCTGCAACACAGCTGACGATCAGCGCTCGATAGACCAGCCAGGTGATGAAATGATTTTTCTTTGTACGCGTAATAGAATCAGTAGCACAGAAGCGTTTCAAAAATTGTAACAAAAAACGCGCCTTTGTACCAGTGCTTATATGTTCCATTTCTTTTCCCAGCTTTGGCGAAGAAAGAGTAATTGGTTGTTTGTTAGCTCCACCAGGAGCAGTAGCAGCAGACCTGCTTCAAGACGAATGTGACAGAAAAACGGTTGGCGTGGAGTGCTCAGTACCGCACAACTTGCGTTGACGTCTCCGCGTGAGGTCTTTCGTACGTGCACTTTTGTATACTTGTTTCCACAGAAGAAGAGAAAATAAGATTTACTCTGAAACACCTCAGCTGCACTGCCACTGGGCCCGACTTTCCCCATTTTTTTGCCAAACAAAATGCAAGTGCAGCACCATTGCCACAACCGGTCGATGTTGATGAAAAGTGATTCCTAAATAGCTGCCAATGGTACTCGACACTTACTCGCCGTGTCGGGACGTTATAGAAGTGTGTGTGCCGGTTTCCTGCCAAACTGTTTTGAAGGAGGGCTGGAAAGTTGTACTCGCATTACGACAGCCAGGAGATGCCACCAGGTTTCTCTACCGCTTCAGCATCAAACGAAAAAGGGAGATGAAGAGAGCTTCCCGAAACGTGGAGCCAAACAACAACTTCCAGCGCAAACAAACTAACATCAAACTCGAAGAAAACTTCTCAACAGCAAAGGGCGGTTCGCCTCGGTGCAGTTCAACCACCACCAGCATATTGAGCGGAGCAGACAACAAAAAAATCGCACGATCGTTGCACTCCCAGCACCACTCCATTTAACCGTTTCCTTCTTCTTTTGCTAGCATTTTTTCATCCCAAGTTCTTTGTTGTTTTGCTGCTCTGCACCTTCCAAAAGACCACAAACAAACCTCGAAATGAACCTCGCTTTGAAAATTTGCCAAAGTCACCACAAAAACATAATAGTGCTGACGATGCTGCTGTTGCTGGTGCTGCTTATTCGCAGTTTGGTAAGATTGGTGTGCCTCTGCTTAACGCTGTAGAATGAAGCTGAAACTCAGCTGGCTCGACTGCTCGGGCTGAGTAAATTGGGTGGGATGCTTAAATGTTTGTTTGTCCCGTAGCTCCAGACGGCCCCAGTGTTAGTGCACGGGAGCAGAGTTTACGGTGTGTCGGGCTACTTCCATTTCAGGATCCATTTAAATGCAGTGTTTAGCCAAGGTAATCACAATAGTATGATGGCCGCAAGGTTCACCATCATTAACTCCGGGTTTTGAGTTGCAGAAGAAAATTAAAGGGGTTCATTTCTTTAAAGAATGAATGCAAGAATGTGCTGAAGCAGCTGAACCAACGCATGGTATCAAGGTTTGTTTAGTTATTGGTTAAATGCTTTGACGTTAAAGAAAAGCATTTCTCATTTGCCAAGCATTGAATAACTTTCTTAGAAACATTATGTAAATTACAAAAATGCCTAATCATTGTAATCCTGAACTACAATCGAAACGCAGGACATCATTAAAAACATAGGATGTTAACCACATAAATTGCATGTTATGTGCATTTACAATGTGATTGGACGTATAAATGGAGGATGCTAAGCTTACCTCTTGCAACAGAAGTACAGATACTTTCGCTAAAAGGTATGTGCTTTACCCCCATAAGAATGTACTAATGAGGAAAGTTTGGGGACTCGGTGGTTAAGGTGTAGGCCTGTCATATTCTTATAAAATACAGTTGCAGCCACTTGCATTCGGAATCCTCAGTTTTCACTTACCATATAGCTTTATACCCACATGGAGAATTGGTGTTAGGATGCATCGTAAAACTTTCTTCACACAAGGATTTGATTATTTTTATACTATGTTATGTTAAAAAAATAGATTGACATCTTGAAAATGTTTTGCAAACCACACAACCATGTGGAAAAAGACTTCGGATTTACAGTGTTCCTCCAAAGTCGGACACCTGTTTTTCATCCAATTAATTAAACGAAAACTAAAAAATTGGTCAAACCGGTTAAAATATTCATTGATCTACGTTCCTAGGGGCTTGTAAGGGGGTTTCAAACTTTAATAAAAATATTATTAAGACGGAACCTAAGGTGAGACCAATGCGATATGTTTCTACGATCTACGTTCCTAGGGGCTTGTAAGGGGGTTTCAAACTTTAATAAAAATATTATTAAGACGGAACCTAAGGTGAGACCAATGCGATATGTTTAACAAATCCCAATTTTGAGATATTTTAAGTTACGTTACGTTACGTTGTTGGCTAGTTAGTTACGTTACGTTACTTTGCAACGGGTTAGGATCCGCTCCTAAAGATTCCATCCAACTCCTATTCCGACACGTCCACGTCATGCAGGGTGGACATTCCAGGAAACTGAGATGCCTGAACGTCAGGGGTCAGCACGACGATGAAACCATTTGTCACGAGGCTCTCCAGAGGTACTGAAGGGCGTGGACGTGGAGCAAGTCACCCTGGTTCACGTAACTTTCGACTACGAAAAATCTACATAAAACTTCGAGACCAGAAGTTAACGATCATCGTCCCACGCTATGCCCCCGGAACACGATAAATTTGGGCTCATGGAACATACGAACTCTCTACAGAGCCGCGACCTTGAAGCAATTAAATAATGCCGTAGCCTCACTACACACGTGAGGAGGGACAATGAAAGAGCCGATACAACGACAAGCTGTACAACGACCTTTATGTTGTGCAGCGTATTAAACTCGCCCGGTTCCGGTGGGCTGGCCATGTTATACGCATGGGCCCGAACGACCCAGTCGGTAAAGTCCTCTTAGGTCGTCCACACGGACAGAGCAAGCGTGGTAGGCCCAAGCTGAGGTGGGAGGATGCCGTTGAGGCCTCCGCCATCAAGACCGGGATGACGGATTGACAGACGACGGCGCGAGACCGTGAGCGGTTTCGGAATTTTCTGCAGTAGGCGAAGACCGCGAAGCGATTGTAGCGCCCCATAAGTAAGTAACTTACGCAAAGAAAGAAGTTATTCAAGTTTCCGATGTTGATCCGATGTTAATACAAAGTCAGAAGGTTTGAAGGAAAAATTTAAAGAGTTCGATTTTAGGTTGTCGCTGCTGCACATGCTCTTGGAGAAAAAGGAAGACTAGACAAAAAAGCACCCTTTGAAAAGCTATTGCTAACAAGAATTGGTTTACTGAGACTTGAGTAATCAGAGTTGATGATATATGATTTTGAAAGAAGAGCAAATAGCTGGAAGAGAGAGGACAAATAGAAAATATTTAAAACTGTGATAAGTAGTAAAATGACCAAGTAAAAACTGACAGTGATATTTATACGCTTGCTTTATTTTTGGGTGGCACAACAACCCTAGGCAAGACTACGCTGTTTTCACCAGACCAACTTATATACCCAGGCTTGCAATAGTTGTTTTTAAATGTTACAATTTGTGTTATGGTACATTCGTAACAAAGCTATTGCTCTAATTTTAATAGCTCGTTAGATAAAGTGTATCATATAATGGAACCTTTGGTAAAATTGTTAATGTCAAAACTTATAAAAAGTGCAAGTTTTTCAAAAAAAAAAAAATTAAATCAGCTTAATCCTTAAACTCTTTAAATTTAATCAAAGTTCTTTTATCGTTGACGTAAATTAAGTTAATTTTAATTGCTACTACGTGGTCTAGTTAATTTTCAGTTGATTCTAATCAAAACTACGTTTGTCTGAGAAATTAATTTTGAACAAAAAAATACCAAATTGCACGAATTGATGAAAGAATTGGTGACAAGAAAAAATTGATTCTTCTGATAGTCAGTATAAAGAATGAAGCAAAGCAAGGAGAAGTGCAAGGGTGAACTTTACATTGAGGTTAAGCACGAACATATCTCCTAGACTTTTACAATAGCATCTTTAAGGTTAGTTATACAAGGCAGATCGTTAAACATCAATAGGGTCGGGTTTAATTTAATCCTAATATTAAACCAAGTGACTTTGAACAGGTCCTGTGAGAAAATCAAGACTCTTTTTCAAATAGTTTTTGTCTTGGTTGAAGCATGAATATAGTTGTTGCGTAGTTTAAATAATATCCGATATAAAATCGCTGAGCAATACGGCCTGGCCGTCACTTATGAAATTGAAAAAAAATTATATCTATATATATATAAAATATATATATATATAAAAATCGCTTTGTTTTCAGTTTTAACAAACCCATTTTTTGTACAGGCTCGTTGATTGAGTTGTTTCGTAGTAGATTGAGTTAACAAATTAATCAGTTCAACAGATGCTTCTTGTAAGTTTTTTTTCATGTAAGAACATTGATAGTACTAACAAGCAATAGAGAAAAAGAGCTAAAAACTATTCATGATAGTATTCAAACAATAGCAATAGGGCCTATCCCTTACATCGAACCAAAAAACTCAAAAGATACTCAAACACAATGCATGAACTAGTTTCCCTTTTGTATTCTGTTCTAACGTCTTTTATAAGATTAGCTACTCCATCGTTGGACACAATTTCCTAGTTTCACCTGCTGAAGGGAAGAGTTAACAAAGATGCTGCTAATTCCCAGCTCTAATATCCACATACACTCTTCATGCGCTGCACGTTTCCCAGCACCACCCCGATCTGTCTGTTTATCGTCCCACATCCTTTTATACTCCAACAAAGGTCGGACAGTTTTAAAGGCGACCTTTTGCTACCCATTTTCACGCCGGTTTTTGTGTTATTGTTTTCGAGCAAAGCCACAGAATGAGCAGCATGCGCCATGTTTTGAGTTTCGTCTCCAGCAGGGAAACGCTTGTGCAGACAGCCCCGAAAGCACACAGGTGCATCCTGCTTTTTACTGCTTCTGTACTTCACAGGTCGATGATTCTTTTGTTTCTGTCATACGCAAACCATGCCACCCGGTCTGCGGTACCTGTTGGTACCCTTTTGCTCACATCGGTTCTTCGGGGGAAAGACTTTGGCTCACCGCACCGGACACAACGATGATGTGCCGAAGCTCTCCAAGCTGATCTACCATCATATAGCGACTTTGGTTCCCGGCCAGTTACCCAAAACCGGCCGGCTCTTTGCATCCCAGAGGCACCGGGTCTGACCACCGACCAGGTGGTTGAAACACACACTCCTTTTGCTACCGTTTCCGAACCGAGGCGCACGTTTGATGGCGCTGTAGTAGGGTATTTTAATTTTAAAACAGAAAACATCATTTCCATCTTTCGACTTCTGGGTGGGTGGTCGCATCCTAGGAGGGTGTCTGTAACTATCTCCCTTCCACGAACGCATGTCCTTCCGCACATAAACACACAATTGCAAACCATTCTCTGCGCTGCTGCTGGCACTATGCTTTCGATGCAATAAAACATTTCGGAGTAAAGTTCTGGGACAGGAAGTAAGAGGGAAGATTTATTTTTTGTTAATACAGTGCAGGAGCGTGCGGTGGTGAAGGGAGGCTGCTGTCCTTCCGAGCGGGGTTTGTACCTTAAGCGCATTATTTAATATTTAATCTCTTCTTCAAGCTAGCTTTCCCATGGGACACTATCTCCTCATTTCCTCCGCATCCGAAGGGAACGTTTGGGCCGTCATAAAACGGGCATAATAAACCGTCGCTACGGGCACTCACCTAAGAGTAGTTGGGAGAGCACGTGTAGCAAAACAATTTGCTTGACAAAAGCTGAACCCGGATTATGCTCGTTAATTTTCTCTGCGCATCCGAACGCGCCCGGAACAATTGAACGGAAAGCTTAACCGGAGTGGTTTACCTTGTGGCGTTTTCGGTAGACCGAGCTACGGGTTTTCTCCATGGCAACATTTTTCAAGTAATTACTCACTTTAACCTTCCGGTGTGTGCCGGGCCTGAATTAAAACAAATAACCTGACTCGGAACGTTTTCCATTTAGCAGAAACCAACGGCCAAACAGGCCAAATTCATTCACTCATCAACGAAAACCGGAGGCACCTTAACGAGCGTCGAGCAGCGCAAACGGAGTGATAAGTAAAATTGATTTTCTTTGTGTCGGTGCCGTGCTGCAGCGAGCGAAATTTATTCGACGAATATTCTTAATGAAATCCCTCCAAGAAGGATTCGAGGGAACCTGGGGGCCAGCGCACGAACAATAATATTGCCTTCGGATCCACCGGGCACCATCCATCCGAAAGGTTCAATTTGATCGCAACGTTTCATCAGACTTTTACCGTGTTTTATCCCGCTTCGTTGTTCGCCGTTCGTTTTCTTTTCGGTTCACATAATTAAATTCTACATCCCGTTTCGTTGCTCGCGCTTTGATGTGAACATTAGGTTTTCCGAACGACTGATTAAGGCCATCAGCGGATAGTGTAGACTGTTTTGCAATAACTATGCTAATCAATCGTGCTGCTTTTGCTGTGCCCTCAGTGGTGCGGAACAGGGAATCTATGTTCAATTTTCAGCTTAATAATGCGTTGTTGGAAGATTTGCGAAACCCACATTTGCGGCGGTATGAAAACGTGTAGCTTTCTTAATTCCCAAAGCGGACTTGCAAACAAAGTGCAAAACCAGTCCCAAATTAGCTCAAAAACGGCTCACTTGGACTATCTACTCGCCTGGACAAATACTACCCAAGGATTTCATATCGAATCTCATCTCAACGTCTTGCTTGGAAAAATGGGATAGGATGCCTTCGTGGTATATAATAACTACCAGCTATTGGCTTGATGGAAAAATAAAATGTGATGAATTTTTCACCTTCCTTCTTTGTATTGGTTCGGTTAAGAGTGAATATCTCCTTGCACGTTTTTTATGTTTTGAAGGCAATCGGTTGAGTTCTAAAATGTTCTTCACTGCAGTGCGAGCGATTGAATAATCTTCTACCATCGGTTTGGAAGGCAAACTCCCGTGTAAGCATGACGCTACGCTCTCGCTCAGTGAAGCGAAGGGATCGAAGCTCGCCAGAGCGCCGAAGAGGCTGCAAGATTTCATTAAAAATTCTTGATTAAGGTAGAAAAGTGAATGTAACGTATTACGTTACGCTACCAATCAAGGCGTTTCGTTATGGATTGGACGTTGGAAAATGAAGGCGAATTCGTCCCAAAGCAGCACAGCCCACATCTAACTTGTTGAAACACATTTTATCAAACAAGTTAAACTAAAGCTCAATCTGTAGCAAAACAAAAGTTCCGTCCGTTGTTGGGATGGGAGAGCTATCACAATCACGCTTCTTAAACGTTTGCTGAACAGAAACCAGAAAAAAACGGTCACAGTATCTGTTCGACGAATTGAAAACATGTTCTGCTCGAAACATGGTCCTTCCACAGTTGGGTAAAAAAAATCTCATCAAACTTGTACCGAACTGTACGGTAAGCACACACAAAAAAAGGAAAAAACACTAAACCGGTTAAAGTTACTGGAGTGCGGAATAAAAACTCTCGCGACATTCTACACCAGGGCGGGCGCATTATCTCGATAACCGGAGGCTGGAGTTCATCGTCTTGTTTCTCGGAAAACGATTGGGCTTTGCCCAACTCACCTGCAGCGATGATGTGGAAAACGCAGGGTTGTCGTTGCTTGCCGATCTTGTTGGTCGCCGAGCAGAGTAGCGTCCCGTAGTCCAGCTCGGTCATTGGCGTGTACGATACGATCGATGACGTGCCTGTGGGTGTGTGTTTGTGTGTGTGGTAGGTGGCCCGAGGGTTCATCATTAATTTGCCAGCACACGGCAGCGACAAAGGTAGTGAAGACATTTCAACATGGTCGGCGAAGTGAAATGGAAATTGGGGAAAATGGCAAAAAAAAAACACGAAATATAAGAGAGTTTGCAAAAGTTATGCTGCCAACTGGAATTAAAATCAAGCGAATAACTGGGAACGAGTTGGTAAAAGAACGGCCAGACTATCTGGTGCTCTGTTACAATCTACAGTTACAGCCCCAGGCACAATTCGGTAACGGCATAAAAAATAAAACAAGCAAAGGGTAAAGGATTGAAGGTACAAATCAAATCTCCGTTTGTGAGTTTGGCATACATTACCCAGTCTTGAAATGTGGCTCGCCTGCACGTCGATGCTTTCGGCTGAATTATTAAACGTCCACTTGAACTCCACATCCGGTGGATTAGCGTCGACGACGCACCGTATCTCGGCATTTTCCTGCTTCGCCACGCCGTACACCCGCGGCTGGTTCGGAGCACAGGTCGGTGCATCTGCAAAAAGGGGTGCAAAGAGCATGATAGCATGACACCGGAAACCGGACGGGCGCACTGGCATGGAAATGAAAAATTCAATTATTCACTTACACATCACGTTGAGCTCGAAGGTGGGACTGCTGCCTTCGCCCTCGGCATTGAACCCGACGCAGGTGTAGTTGCCGGCTGTGGTGCGCGAGACGCCCTGCAGGACGAGCGAGTGCTTGCTAACGATGACACCCTGCGATATGTTGCGTGTTAGCGTTTTGTTCTGCATTTCCGGATTTCAAGGCAGGAGAAGCAGAGAAATAGAAACCAAAACGAACGAGAAAAAATTAGAAGAAACTCGATTGAAACAAAATAAAAAGAGCCTTACATTGTGCTTCCATTCGACCTTGTAGACGGCCGGGTGGGCCTTGACGATGCAGTCGAAGTAGACGTCCGTACCCTCCCGGATGGCGTCCGGGTCGAGGGAACTGCCCAGCCTGACGGTTGCGTCCGGAACGTCTGCAAGTGATATCGAACGACGGTGTTAGCGAAAACGGTTGCGGTTCCCCGCGAGAAGCCCACACCGCGCTCATACTTACACTGAATGTCCAGCTGCCAGCCGTCCTCCAGGGCGTCCGATTGTACGTAGGAGTTGTACGCCTTGCACGACAAATATTTGCCCGCATCGGTTCGGTTCAGCACGATGGACAGTGTGCTTGTGGTTTGGTTGCCGTCGGCCGATGTCTAGTCGTGAAAAGGGGTGACAGTGTCGGAAGGAAAGTGGGTTGGTTAGCAACGGCCAGTTGTGATGATACTGATGTGCGGTAGACCACGCGTGTGAATGTCCACCGGCGGAGGTATACTTACGGTTTCCTTGCTTTTGTCGAGCCGCACACCGTCCAAAAACCAGGTGATGGAAGCTGCTGGCCGTGAACCAGCACTTTGGCACAGAAGGTCATATCTTCGGCCGGCCGACAAGGGCTGATGGGCGCCGATCAGTCTTATGTTGAGTGGAGCAACTGGGTTTGTGAATTAGGGAAGAGCATTCAGGAATCAATGCAATACCTTACGCTGTTATAGTTGTCGTTACATTTTTACTTTAAGTTACGATTTGCACTTCATGGGGATATAGTTTTTACATCATGTCTTACATTTGTTTGACTATACAAAACAGAGTGAAATCACTAAATTTATTCGAAGTCGAACTTTGTGTTGTACAACGCCTCATGTCTAGTGTTGAACCATGTTGTAGAAGCACTCAGATGTTAACTTTTTTCGTCAATATATTTTCTTTTCACATGCAATTTCTGCAAATGTGAATAAAAAATGTTTTTAATGGAATGGAAACAACAAGCAATCTTAATCGTTTCTTCCAGACATCACATGAAGGTTTACATATGTTCAAATGTTAATGGTAAAACTGGTACAATAGTTTTATATGAAGAAGATACTTTACTGCAAAATTAGACAAAGGCGCTTTGTACACGTTTTTGAACACTCCAGCCATGTATCATGCCAAGTAGAGTCAAAATGAATGCTGAATGTCTCAAATTGGTGTCATGGTAACAATCATTGATAGGCTCTTTGAAAAATGATGAATTTCAGGAGGCATCGACGGGAAGTAATACACATTAGAACACATTAGATTAGAAAACTTACAGTTCATATCGATCTGGACGGACTGCTCCACCGGATTGGCCCGGGCATGGTTGCTCGCTCGGCACACCAGCTTGGTGTGCAGGTCCTGCCGGGTGAGCGGCCCGAGAGCAATCTCGCTGCGAAGGTGCTTCCCGAGCGGCATGTACTTGGTGTCGGCCACCATTGCCACGCCATCCCGGTACCAGGTCACGGTCGGGGTCGGCCGGCCCCCGTACACGTCACAGCGCAGCTTGATGTTGTCCCCTTCGCTGTACGGTCCTGCCACCGTCGTTCGCTCGATGCCGGTCTGATCACGTATCACCATCCGCTCCGGGGGGACTGCAAGTAATCAACGGTTCCGGAAGTTGCGTTTTGCGTGGAAGAATGGGAGAGAGAGAGAAAGAGAGAAAAAAAAGTTTCCGTTAGAAAAGTAATATAAATTTCTGATATAATAAAACTTGTTCCTCGAACAGGGCCCGAACCGAATCATTTCCCAGCACTTTCCGGGCCAGCAGGAAGCGATTGCTGCAAAGGAAAATTCATGCGCTCGCGCTACTATCACGCAGTTGTACCGCCTAGTTTCATCACACTTTGCCCGATTGCAACCATTCGCAGGGCTTCTGCTAGAACAGGATGTATACTTAATGGAAAATCTTGAAAAACTTTCCCTTCGTCGCGTAGGGCCATTCGGTTTGCCTGTTCACGCCATCGGCCGAACAGTGTTTTCTGGAGTGACCGAAAAACTTTGCCAACCGCTTGTGTCGTCTGTAAGCGGGGAGGTAGGGAGCACGGCCAGTGCAGTCTCATTTTCTTGTGCACTAATTTTAATGATCTGCAGTTTAATTACGCTTCCACTCGTTCGTTCCTTTCCACCGGCTCTGCGCGGGAAACGAGTTTAAGGCAGCTGGCTGGTTTTACTTGCTTGCGGCACCATCTTGCACACACACCGACACATACCTGGACGGGAGAGGATGAGCTGAATGGGCAGAAAAAAAAGAACCAACGCTTCTTCGCAAGCTCTTGACCCAAACAGCACTTGGCAACCAGCGTCAACGGAGCATAATGAAGGGTGCGATGGTTGCTGACGAGCGAGCAGCTCCATCGCGATGGGACGGGGAACAACGCCAACCGAGCGGAGGACGTGAATTAAAACACGAAATTGACACTCTAGAAAGAGTCTTTGGACTGCCGTTAAGCAGCAGTTGCTTAATTATGCACTGCAGTGAATCCTTGGAACGGTGTACATTTGAGGTGCATCTGTTTCTCTCTTTCACCATCGCTTGCTTGTGAAGACAGCTCAATGCTGAGTTTAATTCAATCGGGTGTGCTTTAGTCTTTCTCGTACTCGAGCGTTACAAGTGAGTTACGTTATATTATGAGATTCTAGCGGGCAGTTATAGCTGTAATGAAATGTAGTTCACTGCTTTACACTGATAAGGAAGTGGTACGGTATGATTCAATTAACAAAGACTATAAAAACAATACATAGAATAGGAAAAATGACAGCATGGAATGAGGCAGCATATTTTTTTAATGTTTTGCTATAAAAAACGTAACGATGACATTTATTGGAGGGTGCTCGTGGAGGGCAAAAGAACAGAACAGACTAGACTCTTCAGCCACGAGTACTTCGAGTCACATTAAGTCAATCCATGCGAGGCTTAAGACAGGTGTCAACCAACAATCGTTGTTGTGCATAATATACTATCAGTCATTGTCATTATTTCAAAGATAAAATATTTCTGAAGCATTGACAAAGGCTTTTAAAAAATATGTAAATCTTAACAAAGGAAGTATCAAGTGTATTATATGCCGCACGGCCTTATAATCGTATTGTTTATTCTTCATTCAGCGGATTGCCATGATCCTGGAGAACGGTTGGGTAGTTACGTTCGCTTAAAAATGGTATACATCTAGATAAAGGAATGAGATTTTCAAACGATGAAACCCGAAACAAAACATGACCACTTTCTGAGTCCCTGTGGCTCACTGAGGCCATAGTCGGGTCGATAGAAACAGGAATCGTATTGAAGGGGATGGCGCATGAGGGCTAAGTTGTGCTAATAACTATGGTGTTTATTAGAATGAAGGGAAAATCTGGAGTAGATGAGAAAAGCCTAATGGGAACTTGTAATCTAAGAGGTGAGGCATACAAATAACAAGGCATTTTGCACGTAAGCAACGAAATTAATTGTTAACGAAAGCCTTGAAGATTCCTCTGTAGAGCTTAAAACCGAGAATTAAAAAGTGGCATGTAAAGAGTCACTCCGGGGATTTCTATACTGTTCAAGACTATTTAATAGATACCTGAGTCATTGGGCAAAACAATTCCTCACCTCTGATTTTCATTGTAATGAATTCTCAGAGTCCAAAATATATAGATGAAGTTGCCAGACCAACTATAAGGTTCATATTAAAGAACTTACGAACGTATGAGCGCACCAAAATAATGATACGGAATTAACAAAACAAACACTTGATATTGAATAAATGTTGTATATTTACATGTTTGCTAGGCCAATGCTGTAATGGAATGCACAATTAATGCATTATGATGTATTCAAACGTTTGTGTTTAAGTTACGCACATTTATACAAAAGTGTGGTATTTCAGTTTAGAGAAACTAAATTTGCTGACAAATTGCAACCTGAGTTAAGCTTGTTTACTCAACGAGCTTGTACAGTGGTAGCTGCACAACTGTCATATGCTAACAAATAACGCTCAGCTATAAAATCACTCGCCCCTCTCCACGGTGGGTGGATTCAGTACAATTCAGTTATTTTCCAGAATGTTCCCAGTACTCGAGAGCCAGAACCTCACCACAAAAAAGCCACCTAGTGACTAACTCGCTCGGCCGTCCCATAAACCAAACAAACCGAAGCTGAAACCGAGTAAAAAACTTAATAAAATAGCTCAGTAAAATTTTCAATAAAAAAAATGGCAAAATAAAACACATAAATGAGAAAAATGCCCATCAAGGGAATGGAGCGGTTGGCGGACGGGCGGAGACTGCTCTGTACGGCCCCAGCAGCAATCATATGCATGAACGAAAGGACAGTTTTCATACATCCCAAACTTCGAAATGTGCCGGAACCATTCAGTTGTGTTTTCAACGAGTTAGCACAATTCCTTCTCGCTCGGTTAGGGAGGAAGGTGAACGAGAAAAAAATGGAACTACACACACACACACATACACGAGCGTACGCACATTCACTCTTCCAGCTACGCATAATGCATGAGCCATCCATATTTTGGCAGCTCATGGTGCCTACCGTCTCCTCTCCTCTGCCAAGTGTTTGCGGAGTTCGAAATGCGCAGAAACGGAATCCGACTATTGTTCTACATATTTCATATTTTATTCGCGGGAAGTACAGCACATGGTTGTACTGGGCGGCCCTGGCACTGGCGGCCCTCTATCCTTCACCTCCGGCAAGGTTCGCCAAGCGTGGAAAGCGGTCGCGAGTGAGTCGTTGAATATCAAAGCACTCCCTGGTGGCTAATTTTCACCGTCAAGGAACAAAAAACAACACACACACACACAACTGGGAAACGATGGTAATGGAACGGGAAACGAGACTGTCAGAGGGGTAGGGGTAGGGGGAGTGTGCATGTGATGTGGGATGAAATATGGGCCCATGCAGATCGTAGCTAGCGGGGAAAGCCCGCGATTCCTGGAGCCTGCTGGAACGCTTAGGCACTGTGCGAGCGGCGTGAGAATAGAATTGAAGGGAAAAGTAAAACAAATACAGTTTAATGCTCGTTCTCGTGGCGTTGGCCGCTGCTTCTGAATGCGCACGGAGCGCACAGCGGTTGCGGTGCATCCCGAGCGTAAATGCTGCACAGCACGCCAGGGGGATGCATATGCAGCAGCGTTTGAAATTGTTTGAAAAGAAGGATGATAGTCAAACAGAAGAAAGAAATAAGGGATGGAGTGGAAAAAAAACAGGCGAAACTATCTATTACAACCGCTCATCATCCGGTGACTAAGGATGGTTGGACCGAGCTTATCCTCCCCTCTCTCTCTCTCTCGCTCTTCTCTCTCTCCTTATGCTGGAGACAGTAAAGACCGATGTAGTAATGCTCCATTGTTCGGGGGTACATTTTAAAATTCTTCCGCCTTTACCCTGCTCTTAGCAAATGTAAAATACCAAGCACTGGATGAAGAGTGCATTTGTTAACTCTATAAAATTCTCGGATGGTATCCGCAAGCGGATTATCGGTTAGGTTGCTATGCATGGTATTTAGCCATCCGGACGACTTTCTGCCCAGAATGTTGATGATGGGTGTGCCAGCGGCAGCTCGTAAGCTCGGCGTGCACATAATCCACAAAGCTCTTGTCCCGTTCTTTCGCTCATTGATTTTTACACTACGCCTAATGCTCGGTTCGAGGAAAAACAAAACTCCGCCTCCTCCGTTAAGTATGTGCACTAATTTGGGCAAAGCTGGTCTGCTTAGGCTTCACTCTGCCCACACGCTGCTATTGATTTTCCATTGCGCAAGCAATCATAGCTCAACCGAACCGCTCATTGTACGCTTAGTGTTGCTGCTGAATTAATCTTTCTGTGGCGAGTGAAAGTAACAACTGGCACGGGAAAGGATGAAAGTTTGTCTCGGCAAATTAGAAGCTACGCACTTCATACTGTAAGTCCCAATCCCTTTCTTTTGCCACAAGGATTATACTTTCGACTGTTAAATAACTCATTTCATCTCTGACGGAGCTGCTTCAAAGCTGCTTTTGCGTTTACATAATCCCTCCTGACCGACTGGCCTCTCGTCCTCCACCTCAGAAGCTCATCAGTCATCCAGGGGCCAGTCCGACATTGACAACCCCGTCGCTCCTCGGGAAAGCAATTATCCACCCCGACCGCCAAAGTTGCGATGCGTACGCACACGGAGCTTCCTGTATCACTCACAAGCCTGTTTTTTTTTTTTGGTGTCATTACTTACGATATTCGGCCATGGGAGAAAAAACGACCCGGAAGGCAGGGGAGAGGCACAAAAACGATCCATCCAGGCGTTCCAGCCCGTTCCAATCCGGTTGCCGGTCAACGGCCGGCCTAATGGTTGCGTTGTTTGTCCAAATCTCCCATCATTATTCCCTGCTTAAACCATTTAAACATAATTAATTTACAGCTTTCGGGGTGGTCGAGAGAAGCTGCACGAAGGGGGTTGGACAGTTTAGACGAGCCAAAAACCCCCCAACCGAAAAGCTTTCCATCAGCGTTTTTTCTCCACCATCAGCATCGCCGGAGTTGGGCTGGAACGCTCTCGCTGGCATCTTCGGTTAACGAACGGATTAGTGACAACGACGAAATCGGTTAGCGAAGGAAAGGACTTTTGGGCCGGTTTTTGCCGGTGCGTGGCGGATGTGCGTAGCGGCAGTCGAAGGGGTGGTTAATTTTCCCACCATTCTTTTCCCCTGAGCAGCACAGTTTCTGGGTGTTCTGGGAGGAAGCAGGCGACAGGGGGTAGGGGCTGGATGGTTTCATCATCCGGTGGCTTCAACTTTTGGTGCGAATCGCGCGCACCGACAGTAGACACTGATGATGATCCTGCGTCGTGTTTTGTGCCCGTTGTGCCGCTCGCTAGAGACAACAAAGGCAGGATATTTGACGTTAAAGAGTGATTTATTTCGTTGGCCAAACGGATGGGCCGGAACGTCAATGGGATTATGGAAGGAAAGACTGTGATGGGATCGAGAGAGAAAGAGAGGCACAATCTACTAATCATGTTTTCGATGAAGAATCAATATGTAGAAGAGTTTACACGAATCTTAGTATCACACTTTTACCAAGCCTTTTAAAGTAACACGAAAGATGCACGCTCGTAAATCATCTTTCAGCTCCAACCTGTCCCTACGATGGAGTCCTCGGCGAAGAATATAACTTGCAGGTTACACGAACGCACGAGCAAGGTGCTTTTTCCACTTGGGTTTACGTTCGTGTGTTTGTGTGCGTGAGCGTGAGTGTCCAACAGTCTTTCAGCAAATGGAAGCGAACGGGCGGGAGCTGACGGCGAGGCAGGCATTAAACACACATTAGAGCAAAGTGAATAAATCTCTTGTGCAAAAATAAACCTTTCGCTCAGATCTCGGCCGGCCCTATGTCGGTGGGGCGAAGGGGGTGGTGGTGGTGGTGGTTGGGTTTTACTTAACTTCCCCTCGCCCGTGCCATTCTCATGCGATCGGGAGGTTTTCCCAGAGTGCAGAATTACGATTACGCTCATCCTTCCTCTTTCTTATGCCTCCCCCGCACCCCTTTCTCATCCGTGGGCGGCTTTTGTGGTTTTTCCGCACGAAACTAAGAAGAACACGTTGATTGTTCGGTTTTCGTTAAGCTGGATGGCCACCCTACCATCGTCCGTGCTGTAAGAACGCGGCAAAGCGTAGGACGAAGAACCTTTCGGTAAGGATTCCCTTTCCACCGTAGCGAGTCTCGTGCCAGAGCGCCCGAGAGCCGAGAACCAGAAAGCATTAACGGCTTCTGTCTCACTGGCAAGGCATGCAGCTGCAGAGGACGACTGTTGCCCACAGGCCTTATGGTTTTTGGAAAGGGCGCAAGCGAGAAGGCTGAAATCGAGCCTTGGGGCCACGAGCGACGGGGAAGGGGGCTCAAAGAAACCAAGAAGCAAAAGGAGATTCCACTTAACGGTGTAGCCAACAGTCAGCCATGCGAGACGTGAGCAGGCACCGACGGAAAACTCTCGATACCGCTCTTCCCGAGCGGCCGCAGGGCGAAGGGTGGGCTAAGAATGGTGAATGAATAAAATGCTTCTAAGGGAGAGAATTAGCGCCAAGATTTCGCAGAATACTTCCTCGGGGTGGGGGTTCGGAGCGCAAACAAAGAAAGCGAAGCGAATTAAAGAAGGAAAAAGCAGATGTTTTCTTGCGCCCTGGTGAAAGGCTTTGGTATTGGTTGTGTTTTTCTCTCTCTCTTTGTTCCCTCTTATTCCCTCATGCTGAGGGAAAAGTATCAACCCATTCTCCATCCTAATTGCCGATTCAGTTTTACCGTTTCGAAGCGCAATCCACTGGTACGAAGGGACTCTTACATGATATGGCGAAACAAAAACCACAACCTTGGGTGCACTGAACCGAAAATAATGCTGGACCAGGTTCCGACCACTGCTGGCAGAGCTTCCCTCCACCCAACCAGAACCAGGGCGCAGGGAGTAAAAATGTGTAAAAAGAACAAGATTGCAGTTCCGTTGTAAGTTTGCGGAGCAATAATTCTTGCATCGTGCACCGACGACTTTGCCTTCGTTTCGATTTCCTTTCCACCGAGTGCCGGAAACGGGTGCCCAGAGTCTCGCAACATTCCATTTATTAAAGTGCGGCCTGGCCGTACTTGCTCTCAGAGAGTGAACTTTCCGTTTCTGGTGCGGGCAATTCGGCAGTCGCTTAATATGTTTGCTACCGATAACTCAACACGGGCAGCAACCGTGGTCTGGCCGTTTCAATGGGATAAAAAAGCCTTCAAACTGGCAAGAGGCTGGCGTGGAGAGGGTGATCGTGAACGATTCGTGGTTCTTCGTTTTTCCTCATTGGCAAATTTAGGGGCTCATGAAGCACAGGTACGAAAATGGATCGAAATTTACCTTCACCAGCTGTTCGGTTCCGCGCTGGCCGGAACCGGTCTTCAACAAAGTTCGGTTGGGTAGCAAACTGGCAGAACGCGGTCAAGATTAATGTAGTTCCGATCGTACCGCTTGCTTTTTTCGGTCTACTTTCCCCTCGTTCCTTCCACGACAGTTGGATTGCACTCTTAAAGCGGCGCAATTTATCTAGAACGGTAAGTGGAAATATTGCATGGCAGTCGATCGTTCACCAAATAGTGCCGGGAAATGGGAAAATTGGTTTTAACAACATTTGCGAGCTTCACTTCGCTATAAATTAAACATGCAACGAACCGTACTATTTCAAACTGTAGCCCTAGCATATTGGGTGTTTGCAACGAACCATGTTATTTAAAATTGCACAAAACTCTGAATTGTATAAATCGAACGTGCGAAACAAAGTCTGGCCGTTACTATGGATATATACAAAAAAAATGACAGGTAGCAATAAGTTACCAATATTGACAATGTATAAGATAACATCAAAATAATTGCTTCCTTTTCGGGCTTTAGAAGATAAGGTCTTTAAAGCCGAATTTCGTAGCGAACATTCGAAAAACACCATTAGGCGTCTCAGTCCATCCATACTTTGATGATGGAGTGGAATCTTAAATGATTGAATGTTTAAATTAATCTTGTGAAACAATCTTTCTTCATGAAATTTTTCTATATTTTTCTTTTTTTAATGATTGGTTCAATCCATGTCGTCTTAGGGGGGGTTTGATCAACAATGGTAGTTGACCGATTTTTTTTTATTCTGTAGTGACGGCCAGGCCGTATTGTGTGACTAAGTGTACCCGTCCATATCAAGATTGTACATCCTGCGTATGGGGGGTTGTGACTTAGTGTACCCATAGCAAGACAGTCAATCCTGCGTATGAGGGGCGGCAGTGGTCCATAAGAGATTTGAACCGGCGACGGGCCTTTTGACAGCCCTACGCTCTTACCACTGGACCACTGGAGCCGGCCCGGCAGATGACCGAATAACAATAAGAAATGTATGCTAAGTGCTAATGCTAACGTTTAGAAAATAAGAAGTTTTGTAAATTATTCCCAAAATGATGTTTAAATCCAGTTAGCAAAACTCCTTTACATTGCAATTGCATGACAACGATATACAGTAATCGACCAATGTGATGAAATATTTTGCTAAATAATAAAGAAATATCATAGAACGACAAAAATCGTATTTTGAATGAAGAATGTTTAGAAATAAGTTAATGTATAGAGATGTAACAAATAAACAGAGGATTTATGTTTTATAAAAAAAATACAGCTGCAATGAATGATAAATAATTTATTGAATCGAAAAACACTCATAACAGCTTTTAAAATTTACTATATTCATGTCAATCTCCGGACCGTTTGGAGGGAAACAGTTATGTTTAATTTAATCGAAGAAAATTATAATAAAAATTTAAATAATTCAGAGTTCAGCAGGCTGTGCTGTTCTGAAAACAAAAAAAAACGATATGAATTTAATAGTTGGAAAAGATTCTATAATATGGCAATCATGTTTTTTAAGCACATACAGTTTCCGTGAAGTTCACCATTCACTTCAACTTTATTACTATGGTAACCATGTAAACGTCTATGGTTTATATATCTGGTTTGACAGCTTACAGGGTTTTCGAGCATTTTATTGACAAGTCTAGCGAGATATAATTTTGTTCAGGCAAGTTATTGAATCTTTCAGCGAGTTGTTGAACTGTTCACTTGTAGGCATTGATTTGTTTGACAACTCTATTGAACCGTTCAGTTGCTATGGTAGAATTGCGACCTGATGTGCTCCTGAATTTTCCGGGATTTGACTCATTTAATTTTTCTGTTCATAAACTGAGATAAAGCTAAACAGGAAAATACACCAGTTCATAACAATTCATTGACGTTTGATTCGCAGCATCTAACGTAAATCAGGTAGCTATCCTACCATAGTAACTGGACGATTCAACAGCTCTGTCAAACAAATCAATGGTATGTTGAATTGGTAATAACTTCATATGAACAATTCAAAAACTCACTGAAAGAGTCAATAACATGAATGAACAAAACAATATCTCGCTGAACTTGTAAATAAAATGCTCGAAAACCCTGTAAGAGTATGTGTAGAAAAATATTAATTTTTATCAAGATAGCTGCATTCAGAGCAATGAGGACACGCAATATGATCCATGCCGTTCCTTTTATCTACATTTGGAGTAATTTATAGAACATAAACAAAAACACAGCTCACAAACATCTAGTAACGTTTCTCTATAGCGCGAACAAATAATCTCCCAACGATGTTTCCCTCGTTCTAGTCCATATTCGACATGTTAGTGATTCACCTTGAAGTGGCCTCTTCAAAACTCCGGCGCGCCACAAAGCGTCGGTTCGATTGGGCGGAAGGATTTTATCATTTGCCAGCCACGTTTTCGCCGTTCCGATAGCCACTTTACGACACCGTTGCAGGCGCCTTATCAAATCCCGGAAATGAGAACGGAATGAATGACAAACGGTTGCCATAAGGAAGGATCAAACAGCTTTTTCCCCTCGCTTTACTGCCGGATGGGTTTCCCTGTGTATCGATGATGCGTTTGGCGATGCGTGTTGGCTACGGTCAGCAATATTTCCGGCAGCATTTCACTAGATTTCACCCCGACCGGATGCGACTGTATGTGTGGCATTCTGGTCTAGTGGTTTGACTGTTTTTTACTCACTCTCTTTCTCTCTCTCTCTCTCTTTAAGTCTAGGGCACAGTGTTTTTCTAGGGGCAAATCTAACGAAAAGCCTAGACAACACTTTGGTCCTCCCAGTCCATCCGTAAAATGGCAACCACTGATGAGCAGGTCGAATTTGAATACCGTCCAAATCTAGCAACGACCGGCCGTCGGTTTGCCGTCGTGCTGTGCTGGTTGCTTTCATATTGTTCATTTTCATCCATTTTCATCCATTGCCATGCACGGTGCTACCAGCCAGTATCATCCCGGGCGCCTTTTTATGTTTATTTCGTTCCATATCATTTGACGTTTCGCTCTCGGACGTGCCTTTTGGAGGCGCATTTCGGTGATAGGTTTTCCAACGTGTCGTTTGTTCGCGTCATTATTTCGCTACCGCTTGGAAACATTTAGATTTTAACGGTCACCTTTAACGGTCGCGAGTATCCATCAGTGTGTCCTGCGCTTTCCGACGGAGGATTGCTGTAAGCGCATCCTATCAAAACATCCGTCAAACATCCGACGGAGGCTGGAGGAGGCAGACAAAATCGATCAGTCTGAAAGGGTCCTGGATAATTTGAGTGACTTTGACGTGTCCTGCAGGAGGAGAATGCTGGCCAACTTAAGGATGGAATTCGCTTTACGTTTTGATTACTTACTTTAATGGCTCATCACGTGAAAAGTTCATCTTTAAAAGGTTTGATTAAGGCATTCCCTCAAAGGAAGCCACACTCGAAAGTTTTAAGTTTACTTCTGTCGAGTAATAAATCAAAAGTTAAAATCTAAAATTTAAATGCTTCCGAAAGTAGACAACGACAAGCAAATAAAAAGATAACGAGGGAAGATTAAATAAGTAAATGTATTAAAGCTGTTCCGTTTTCAGTATCGTTGTCCTTTTAGATTCTCCACAATAGTCATTCGTCACCATTTATCTTCGGGACAATCTGTCGAGTCAATATGGCGATGCAAATCGATATGAAATGACTGATCTTTTAGCAAACACACGGTCAAGTGGGTTTTATTGAAATGAAAACGGTTGAATTTTTCTGGCTCGACACAGCAAACATTGATAATGGAAATGGAATGTGCAAAATGGAACGTGTGTCCTTTCAATTATTTTTTTCTATCCTGATAATTTTCACAAGAATGCTTATTGCAAGAAATTTATGTTTTATGAAATTGTTAGATTTCGGAACAACTAGTAAAATTAACTTTTAATTTTTTTTTGTCAAATGATTTAATTACAGAGAATGGTGGTTTAATGAATTTTTCGTCTACCGATGCTTGTTTCTGGTATTTTGTTGTATTTTGGTATTTTGAACAGACGGTTTACAAATTAAACTGGTTTAAATATCACACTGTTTCACTGTTGATTTCGGACATTCAAATTTTCTTTTTTTACACTCAATACATATTTTCCAAAATTTAATAATGAAAATATTTGCAACATATTATTTTGCTTTTTTATATGCCTTATCGAGTTGCAGTGAAACTGTGGTCCTTTTATCCTGTAACTTTTTTCCAGCATAGGTAAAAAGAATCTTGATTTTTTATAAACAAGTTTTGCACGATTAACTCCTATCTAATTGTCATTTTTGACTGCCGTTTTATTAACTTAATTTTGTTAGCTATGCTGAAACCGGATTTCTCATTGTAGAACTGTGTTTACTTTTTATTTTTATTTAATCTATTTGTTACGAAGATATACATTGATAATTCAATTTACGATATGGGTTTGCTCTCAATGTGTATTATCAATACCCTGTCGAATTATGCCTGTTAAAAATTTCAAAGTCTTGGTCAACGTTGGTCACATTATTTAGCAGTGAAGGAACTTGTTTTTGATATAATTATTAATAAAAGAACTTCAATCGAAGCAGTATTTTTGAATGCCCATATACAGTAAACAAAACACCTTTCCGCGTGCATAACATATTTCTGCTATCATAGTTGTGTTATCAAAGTTATCTCACAGCTTTGCTAGTTTTAATTGCCATGAAAATATTAAATGGTCGTTATTGTAGGAAATCCCAACATAAGATTCACTATACTGTGCCTTAACTTTCCAAATTTTAGAAAAATATTTGTATGTTAAAAACTCGGCTAGACGAGAGCTTTTAATAAGTCAACGGATGATCAAACAGTGTAAGTATTTGAACAGGATATAAACAGTTGTATATTATTGTAGATTATTTCTTACAAAACAAAATCTCTCATCTGCATAAAACATCATAACTCCGTTGCCAATGTGGAACGGTGCAATTTATTTTCGTACGCCACAGCACAAAATAAACAACCTCGTCGTTTCATCTTTGACTTTCATAACGAAATTAAAATTCCTCGTCTGAAGTGTGCTACTATCCATTGCGAGCGAGCAAAAGGTCTTCATTCGACTGATAACATTGTGCGATGATATGGCGCTCGTATCGCTTCGCATCGATTACACCGCCCGATGGGAGGAGCTCATAAAAATGGCATCGTTATTGTCACTTTCACCCAAATGGCGAACGAAGCGCGCGCCCACCACCCCGGCGAGGCGAGTTCACGCGACACATCCGACGGAGGAGGATTGTTGCAGCCCCAGCGAGGGTCCCGCGAGTCACCCATCGGTGTGAAATCTAATCTTCACGTGCGGTCTTACAAAGAGCTGGCCTGTGGGGGGTGGGAAGGGTCGCGCCACCACTTTTCGTCGCGCATTCACACTTGACTAGCGGTAACATTATAAAAAAGGTCGGTAAGATCATAAATGCGTCATCGTCGTGCGAAGCAATCGAACGCAAAAAAGCAGCTTTTCCCGTTGATGTTACCATCGGGCGGGCGCTTCCTCCTCTTCCTTCGCAAGCCTCCGCCCTCGCTCCCTTCGCGGGAGTGGCAAGGCAGCGCGTGGTGAAGATGGAGAAATAATGGCCTCGTGGAAAAGGCATAAAAGTTCGATTTCATTTCCCGTCCGATACGGGCACGTCCGTCGGTGCGGCCACCGCAAAGCGACCTCACTAGGTGAAAACTTCGCTTTCCACAGCCCTCGTGTGATGCGATGCGTTTTTCAATACACCAAAGTTATGCGCCATAAAAGTTATACATTTCTATCGGTGATCGCACATCGCGGCAGCTTTACGCTTCCCGCGATGGGAAATGTTTTTACTTATTTTGCGTTCCTCTTTTTTTTTCTGCACCGTTTTAGTCCCCTCCCAGCAACCGCTTTTCCCGATACGGTAGATGAAAGCATTGCTTTGGCACCGTGCGCGTACGCGCCAAGATCGTGCCAAGGACGTCAGCATCGCCAACCACGGTGGCACCATTATACCGAGACACTCCAACTCTCGAGATATTTATTGTGGTTTTCAAGATCTCTCCGTCCCGCCGAGAGAGTGAGAGAGAGAGAAAGAAAGAGAAAAGGAGTGCAAGTTGTCGCTTGGTCCTTGCATGAAGTATGCTGGTCCCGGCGGAACGGGCGAAGAGGGAAGCGTTGTGGCTCAACCATGAACCTTGCGTGAATAGGATATTGAAAATTATGCAACATGGAAAAAGTTTTCCATAACTTCTCGTCTACCAGTGCGCCACATCCGAAACCTTTCCTTTCCTGCTTTCAGTGTCGTTGGAATAATACCTTTCACCCGTGTGGGCGGGTTAGGCGAGGGAGCCGCGAGACAGCTGCTTCTCGGAAGCAGGAAAAAGACGATTTTCCAATAGAAAAAATTTAAGAAGCATCTTTCCGGCCGGGTGGCCCTGCGCAAGTGTTCGATTCCGGTTGCGTTTCGCGGTACCCTCTCGAGCACTTTTCCGTGCGTAAAGGTTGACAAATGTGGAACAGCTTTGGCATGAAGAATGTTTTCCATCAAAAGGTAGGGGTGTGGGTGTATGCGAGAGCGACAGACGATAGTTGTTGTGAGTCACGTATTAAAAGTTTGTGTCCGCTGTTTGATAGTGGAATTGGTAAACACGTATGATACATTTCCGTTATGGCGTTTGCTTGTTCGCTTCGAGGGTTCCTTTTACAAGGAGTGTGTCTAGGAATTGTTTTTCCAAAGCAAAGTGGGAAAATCTTTGCCTTGACATTCTCGTTTGTAGCCCGTTCGAAACAACTTGTTGAAAACTCTCTTTTAGGAAATAGTAGAACCTGATTTTTTCTAGCTTTGTTCATGTGGTTGAATGGTTAATGCATAGTTATTTAGGAACACAATGATATACAGTGACCAACTATTAAATAATTTTTGAAACCGGCGGTAATTTCGATTATGGTCATACTGGTGTCTTCACATATCGGACAGATAATTATTATCATTATGATTTCGCTGCACAAAAAAAAACTGTGTAAGTGTGTTTGTTTCGCTAAATGGACTCAAAATCGCTTGATTATTTTATTTAAGTCTTTAATGGATGTTTGAAAAGCAAATAGTCTGTAATTCTCTGTTTGATTGATTGATAATTGGTAATTACTGAAACCAATGATCTAGATTCCATTTGATCGATTTGTACGATTGTATGCCAGATTTTTATTGGTCTTTAATATTCAATATGCTCCTGTTAGGTTCAAAGAGAATTCAACAAACTCCTTTTACTGTTTTTTCATTATTCTAATATGCGACAAAAGTTTATGTGTTCCGTGCCTTTTTTCTTCGACTTTTTGTGCTTGTAAGCTTTAAAGAGAAAAGCACGAACATTTTTACCTCAAATGTCATTCCTCTCCGGCTCATTGTTGGACAAGTTTCATCTTCGCTGGTATAAAACCATTCCCAAACTCTTGTCCCATCCCGCTCTCTCCTATCAACGAACAGCTCGAGATAACATTTATCACGTCCGATTGGATGCCAGAATCTATTTCAAAGTGCTTTCGGACACGAAACAGAACCCCGGATTTGTTAACAAAACACGCCATGAAACATGCGTTTGACCGTTGATCCCAGCAGTAGCCCTCGCAGGTGGAAAAGGAACGGGTGAGAAGCCTGGCGTCGTGTGACCATCTATTTGAGATACACATTTTATGGTTCTTCTATTGCGTCCACCGTCCTGTGTCCGGTAATATCCAACTTTGGGACCGGTGATGGGGTCAATCGATGGAATGTGGCTGCCGTCTTCCATTCCGATTCGGTGGCAAATGGGTTGACCGGGAAATGCTTCCTCTTTTCGGTTGATGTTTTGTTTCGTGAACCCTTGCTTTTCCTCCTTGCCGTCGGGGTACGGTATCTCGAACGGAATAGAAAGTCAAGCAAGGGTACAATCGTTGACAAACAATTCCTCGAAGCATGGTGCCGAAGCCAAAACACCGGGAACCCAGGCACTGCGTTCAATCAGGCGGAAAGAGGTGATCTTAACATTGCCTGCTGCTGATGTCTGCGAGTTTGTTTGGCAGTGGAGGGGATGGTGCTCCAGCGAAAAGAAACAGACAGAGACGAAAGAACCAACGGCTTGAAGGAACCACGTTTCCCTCTGTACGGGATCAATCAATCCTGCCAGCGGTTCAATGTTTTCCTTCCATTAAGCCGCTCCACCACCGCCGGTCTCAACTGGCATGGCCCGGGAGAAAAGACCGCCAGGCACGACCGGCACAAAGTCGAAGAAAAACAAATCGTTTTCACAATGGAAGTCACCATCGTGGGGTGACCCTGCTTCCCTACCAAACGATTCAACGACGTTCTCCCGTAGCCGGGACGCGTCATTCTCATTTTTTCTCGATTGTTCGCCGGGGAGATGATGATGATGGTCGAAGGGATCCCGCACCTAGTTCCATTACTGTCCCGGCTGCATCCGTATTTCATGGCGACCGGCGGAACGACGTCGTCGTCGAGAGCAGCGAGCGTGTTCGTACCGGAACGAAGGGGGAAAATAATCAATTTAACATAAATCGATCTGTTGAATGAGATGATTATTTGCAGCGCGCTCTGTTCCCAATCACCTCTCGAATGATTGTAGATGATGGCTTGTTGAATGGTTTTGTAGGAGAGAGTGCAGGAGATGGCGATGGTGGGCCAGCGGCGGGTTGGTAACAAAGGGGCGCACCCAGCTAACAAGCAGCAGTTGGAAGAAGGACAGTCCGAACAGGGGTTTGGAAAATGCAACAACGGAAATGAATCGGTCAGATCTCGTTAGTGGAAAAGTTTGAGGTCACGACGATTAGTGCACCCGGCCACCCGACCCGATCTCGCCAACGTGGAAGGGAATTGAAGGAAGGGTGAGGTAGGGGACAGAAGTGGTGAGAAGTAGAATGACAAACAGCTTGACAGTGGCATAAGCCAAACGGGCAAGCATAATGCGCTGGGATGGCAAACAGCTTCCTCGCCAAACGCGCTGTTTGCTACTGTTCGCCGTACGCCGTATTCGGGTAAGTCTCAGTCCCAGTGCGTTCACCACGGGATTTGCAGTCACGAGCAGTGATGCGGCAAACTTATTCCCCCTTACCGCCTTTGCCTTTTCATCCCACATACCAGGTCCATTCGACGGGATCTCGCGCGATGGGCAAGGGCTCATTTACGAGGAATGAATCGTTCGACAGAATTATTCCACCAGGAGCGATACATACAGCATCCGGGACCGGGACCGGTGGGCTTTTGGGTGGGGCAAAACTTTGCCTTCACTTTTTACAAACTCTGATTACAGTTTTGTGCAGTTTGTCTTTGCGCGGTTATAGCAGCAGTGTCATGAAACAAAACCAACAAAAGAGAAATTAGTGCCGGCTCGGTGGGAAATGACGGACAGCGTTATGAAGCGGCGAATGGTGCGACCGGAATCGTTCTTTTGGCTGTGAGCAAATGCAATTATCAGGTCAATTACGGGATGGAAAGAAGAAAAGCCAAAAGTAACGCAAAATTTGACTTCATGCTGATGAATTATTTGTCTCGTTTGTTCAAACATTATTGTAACGGCTACAAATGACATGCTGCTCCGAGCAGCATCATAAAGCAACGTCGCCGAATTTGAATCGACTGCAAAGTGTTACAAAGCAAACGCCCTTTAATAGAGCGGTAAAAGTCATCGGTCAATCTTCCAACTCGACCGCTCGTACGGCAAGCTCACGGGAGCTCGTGAAAAGCACCGGCAAGAGCTTCTCTTTGAAAACGACACTAAAAAGAGTAAATAAAATTCACTACTTTATGGTACATGGATCGTTACGCCGCAACGAACGGAACACTTGATGACTTCTTGTGGCCCGTATGTAATGGCACAGCGTGCCTCCCGCCCAAGCCCGGCACGAACCAAAGGCCCAAGGGTAGGTCCGTTTAATAAAATCAAAACAAGCCAGCGCCAGCGCTAAGAAGCGACCAAGGACGACAAAACTTGTGCGATTGCCGTCGTGCCCGACCACGGCGCAAGCAGCACGGAAGATGTCGGGCCAGAGTGGAAAATAACAAAACTCACATTATTACGTTATAAATTTCCACTTTAAAAAGGTTATCTAAGACCACCTTCAGATGGCAAGTGCCGATCCGCCTACAGTGTTGTACGCGGCAGCCGAACAGCGCCACTTGACTTGCTTGGGGTTCTGCCACACCTACGACATTTACGCGGCAACTCGACAACAACTGCTTAAACCACTGCCCTGACAGCCAGCCCCTCTTTGTCGCGCAGTGAAGGCGAGGCCACGGGAAAGTGGATTGCTTCACATTCTAAGGGGGTGTGTTTGTAAACGGTTTAGGTTATTTTTATTCCATCAACTTTTCACTCACAGCATCGCTCCCCCATGGTTGCAAAGCATACTCGTTCTTGCTAATACAATCTCACCCGGTACGTTGTGCTTGGGACGGGTTCTTTGCAAGCAAAATGTCGCAAAATGCATCCCCAGATAAATATGCCATTTTACGAGTGCTGTGCGGGGACAGCAGCATTTAGGAATCGATTTTTAAGCTTTTTTTAAACCCTTGTGTGTGGTGCCATCATTTGAGCTCTACGAGAAGATGCCCGAGATCGGTAGATGGCATGTGTAATTGGTCTCAAGTGAGCGATGATGATTTTTTACAGACACATTTAAATTGCCTTTCGGAGGGGATCAAAGGTACCATACTGGCACGACACAATGTGATACAGAGAGCTATTTACCAGGAAAGCAGTTGAATCAATTATTAATGCATATTGTTAGCTTACGACGAATTCTGGTCAAATTTCTCGGCAACATTGCTCAAACTGGAATGTTTCAAGCGTAGCAATTAGATTTAAATTCCGGTCTTTCTGTTATTTCGTTGATGATTTTTATCTACGTTAACCATACAATATCATATACAATCTTTTGTTTTCGTTCTGAGTACATGGGAAGAAATATGTGCATATTGAAATACAGGAAAATGAAAAACATTAAATCAACAAAACACGATGAGCGATTTAAACAATTCTACGAAGAGAAGAGAAAAATACCAGGTTTAACTGATAACATTTATTATTTCTTTTCCATGTACTGCGCATTCATGCTTTAAGAGGATTTATTTATTTTTTTTCCTGTAGTGACGGTCAGGACGTATTGTGTTTCAAGGATTTATGAAATGCTTAAAAAAAGATAAAAATGATAGAATTAAAAACAACATCGTTAAGCCGTTATGTGTGAATAAGAAATTTGAGATTAAAATGATTTTAATTCTATATTTTTAAAAGCGTTACCCAAGACAAACAAAATACTCAATTTGCATTGAGTCTTTGAAATGAAACTTTTTCAATTCCATTTATTCTATTTATTTGATATTATTTTATTTGAAAAATAGAAAAATGATATTTGCTGAATTATATCTATGAGAGATACAAGCACTTATTGCAATGGTCATAATTGATGAAAATTGTTTTATTATTTTTATTAAATAAAAAAAAAACTTATTTTAATAAAGATGACTCATGCATAAACGGTGAATGTTCAATGATAAGTTTATGAACTTAAAAGTCCTGTACATATGCTAATTGTACCTACTATTCTATATCAAATTATTGATCTTTAAATGCGCACGACGATGTCTTTCAGCTTCCATTGGCTGGTTTATTCCCACTTATAGCCCCTTTTACTATCAGTCTCTCTATCATATGATACTTACATATGTACATTCAATTAGAATATATGTTATTTGTTAGCCCCTCACACGCTTTCTCTATAATTCCAAACATTTCAGTGATTTTGGCCGGCTGCATGAGCGAGTTGTATTTCCCGATATTAGATTCCATCGTAATCGTTCAGCATTCCGTCATAGGATATGTCAGTGCTACAGGTCAGAAATTCCATTGCCATGAAAGGCGTGGCTGCCGTGATTGGCTAACTTCACCGTTTTCCATGCTGCAACCAACATATGTTGTGTAAGTCCAGCGCTTGCTCGTGTCGAGTGTGGGCTAGCGCGTGTCGATAAAAAGCTGCTTAAAGAACTCATGTCAAATATGTTACATTTATTTGTCCACCGCTGGAGCAAAAATCTGTCCCCTGTCACGATGTCGGCTCAAAGGTGCGTAGTGTGTACACAAATATCAATTTATTATCCCACTAGAACTGAGCCTACACCACAGGTCACAGGATGGGGGTGAAGTGTGCATAACGAGCCGTTCTCTGTATTATCCGCACACTGGTGAAGCACACAGCAGCACCACACGGGAGCGAACAGGCGACTGTCCTCGTGGTGCTACCATGGGAATTTCATAAAGCTGCTCCTTTACGGTGGGCTGGTAACTAGCATGCCTGTCACCCACCGACACATCGGGTTGCTTGTCTCATTCCGTTGGATCACATTCGTCGCATTGTTGGTCTATTTCGCATCGATACTCGATACAACTCAAACAATCCCAAATAAGGTCGCCCGGAGCGCTCCTGACTGACGAACTGTGACACAACCACCCGCTCGCTACAAGCTTACGAGCAATCTTGACGACACTAATCCATCTGGAGCAGCGCATCGAGTGGCGTTCGGTCGTCAAGATGTCAATTTGGGAAGTTTTGTGACCTGCCATGCCATGTCATGTATGTTGGGGCGGACGCGCGCACGGTCCCACGATTATGATTGCTCTATCAATTTTTTGCTGTTCAGGGGGGGTGGGGGGAGGGGGGGAGCGTTGGGTGGTAGAATGGATTGAATGCTCGAGTCGGGTTTTTCGATAACGACCCCAAATGCTCTCCCAGCGTCCCCCCGATGCTCGTAAAGATATGTCACCAGCTTCCTAAGCGTTACGTTCGACTGTATTATGTGCGCTGCTTTATGCTTTTTGATTCGCTGGGGTGGCCCTCTTTAACCTCGACCGTGGTCGATAGCTCTTTCCAAGCCTTGACTTTATTTTTCTGGTTTTTTTGCCATCACTTAGTGCAGTGCTGATAGGGGAAGTGGCGGAAGCCAAGAAGGAACTATATTTCTATAGAAGCACTTCACGCCGGTGTTTAATATCCGACCGGAAAGCTGTAAGATAGTCAGGCAAACCATCGGGCGCAATGCAAGCTGACCTTTATGTACTGCCAGCAGATCAAATTGGTCCCCGGTGGAGCGTAAATGGTGAATCGGGCGTGGTTTTAATACCGCAAAGTACAAGCAAAGCTATTGATTCTGATTTATATTTAATCACTACATCGTTCGCCGAAATCGACCATAAAGCGCGGCTCGCTGGCAATCGGTAAGCCTTTTGCCCGGTGCACCGGCAGGCACCACGCTAATGGCGGGGATGAGCGACGCAAAAGAGGATTGGAGATCAGAAACGAGGAGAAAGAGTGGTGGCTTGGTATACTTCGGGAATGCTTTTTAATGGTGAAGTTATTTATACTCGCTTGACGAAGTGAATGCATTTGTTGCGTGTAAACGATAAATGCTAAAATGAAGGAAGTCTGCAATACCTTTATAAAAGTTGAATTCGCCTGATTATAAAAAAAAACCTTTCACGAAGAGATGTATATATACAAGGATATTCCTCTGACTCGAGCCCCGCAATTTTCCCTCAAATGATTTCTACTCTGCTTTAGCTATTATAATGTGCGTCACCAGTTACTTACCTATAATTGTAAGATTTACAACGCTATTTCTAGTTTGTGCTATGATGAAATCCACCCGACACCGATACGTGCCACTGTCGGTTTCGCGAACATTCTGCACCGCCAGTTCACCCGGTTCCTTCTCAAACTGAAAGTACGCACGATCGCCGAACATAGTGTCATCCGACCAGCGCTTTGCCGATCCCACCTCACGTCCTCGCGTGTCAGCGCTGCAAATGAAAACGAGAGTAAATCCAGCTTTAATAAGTTGAAAATATGATGCAGAGAAATGGTTTAGCAGACAGGGATTGGCAAAGTCAACAATTGGCCCACCAGCTCCGTTAATCAGGTTCATGAGAAATTTAGAGAGATTCCTAAAAATTTGGACTCATGGAAATGTTTTGAAAATTGTTTTAGCAGGATAGAGAGCAAATGAATATGAAAAGCTCGCTCTCGCTTAACTATTTAGGTAACAATTCTCAGAACGATTGATTTATATGTTAGGGCTATGATTTTGTACGTCTAGTGTTGGGCTAGTAAGTGTTTAATAACCTTTAAATAATAATATTTTTCTCCATGCATTAACCAATATCGCAAACGATCCCTTAACATCGAACATAATAATTAACATCGAACATAATTTGCTTTTGAAAACCCAGGCTAATGTCTTCGTGGTCCTGTATTAAATGAAGTTTTAGACAAATAGATTAAGATTGTTACAAATACTCAAAAAATAAGACGTATTAAGAATGTTTGGGAGAAGAGATGAATCCTGCTGTTCACCAACTTACAAATTGAAAGGAATATGACACATTAGACGGATATCATGAAGATGAGATACAAAATTGATAAATATATTGACTAAAAGGTTTCCAAAATGTCTTGGTGGACAACTAGTTGTTTAAACTTACATAGTTTGACTAAGGATTTTGATGACGCTTGCTCTACCAGTTTTTATCATCAACTTGATGTAATTTAACGACCTGCACAAATAATGACTTGTACATTGACACTCATCTACAATAAGGTTTATCTTTTAATTGGTGAATGAAACACATCAATCTTAACGTACTGTAAATTTTTACGGCACGAATTGCAATTAAATACAGCAAATAAATTTATCAAGGGCAATCGTTATTGTATAAAATCCTTCTTCTACATGTACTGTCCATCAAATCTGTAAAACGCTCCCTTTTGGACTTTTTCGAGGAAAACAAATTTGAATTTTAAAACATGTTGCTTAATGTGCAATTATTAAAAACTTAAAGCGCAGATTTATTTATGAGATATAAGACGCTATTGAAAAACCTAAAGCAGGTTAAGCAATGGAACTGTTTTCCTCGAATTTCCTTTTAGCATCTCTTCGTTTTATGCCCAAGCGTTTCTAAATATAAATTCACTGCTCTGTATTCCCAGCGTCTGTTTGTTAAATTTCAGAACAAATCTCAATCACAATCTCTACAGATTTTCTGCCTTTTGTTCGAAGCTGTGCGTGTGTCCTTCTGTCGTCCATTCAACTACGGCCGCCCGCATAACCGTCCGGGGAGTCTTCGCTGTAGTGCAGCTTTTCCTTACTACCTCAGGACACCACTCAAGACAAGGGCAAGCATCTTGGTAGCTCGTAAAAAAGCCGTACACTGTAGATGAATTATTTATTCACACCTTAGCCTCGAAGAAAAACCTTGTCCAGAGGAACAAAACTGTCGTTGCCTATCGCCACGCCGTCGGTGGACTGGCCCCACCCAAGGAGTTGTCGGCCGGTCGCGAAAGGCCAGCAAACCAACCCAGGAAACATGATCTACATAATTGATGAAGAATTGATTGAAGTGTTGCGGAATTGAGCACAGGGCGAGCAACTTTGTCGACACCCGCAGCCGATGATGCGGAATGTCACTTTGAATTCCGCCTATCCCGCGTACAGTTTTTCCACTGCGGCCATTTGTCGGCATGCTGGGTGCGTTTTGTTTTTGGAGCCTGTTCTGACAACGTTTTAGTATTTGTTTGCGCTGATTATTGTTGATTGTACTTTGAATATTGTTTCTGTTACGGGTTTGCTGGCCTGTGCTAAGGTCGAGAGATAAAAAAAATAAGCTACCCATTTTCATTAACACCGGAATGATTAAGTGGTTTGATACTTCAAATTGTTCAAACAATGGCCTTTTACAGCAAAGTACATACAAAGAAAAGTGCTCAAGGAAACGTTGAATAAGTGTTAGTGTGAGTTTAGTGTCTAAAGCCAATTAATTGATTCATTAATTAAAAAAAAAAACAAATTATTTTGAATTAGTTTGTAGACTCTTCTTAAGCCAATAGATAAATTCAATTTTATAAAAAACCAGTTAACAAAGATAACATTGAAAAGCCTTCAATCCTTTAAGTACATAACATCTTTTTGAATTTTTCATCCTGGCTTACAACAAATTATTACGTGATGCGATTGTTCTAGTAATTTAATCGAGAACGTTCACCAAACAAACATCAACACTCTTTGTCTTCTTTTCTGTAATCCTTCATTTAAATTCTTGCCAGATAAAATAGATTACAGTATTGTACTTCCAGCGAGCGGTAATATTCTGACACAATTTCCAAGAAAATGATAATGAATGATTTTATTTAGTATTTTCCACTGATGGAATTCATTTCTAAAAATCGGCAAAGTATAAGCTTACACGATTCTGATGTGAGCAGCGATGTACCTTGCAAAATACCTTCTTACCCGTAATTTTCAATTTTACCGAGATTTAACGAGGGATGTTTGTACGAACATCAGGCTTTTTGAATTAACACAAGTTTTTTCAACAATAATATTTGGTAAATATGTGTCAAATAGAAAGAAAACCCCCTAAAAGGCAACACAAAGCCAAAATTTCATTCCATGTAAAAAGTCCTCTATACAACTTTAAATAACTAATATGGTAATCTTTATATCAGTAAAAACTGTTTTTTTCAGTGAGAATCACTCACAACATCTGCAGCAGCGTGAAGATTATTTAGAAAATGTTGGTGATTACACAGTAAAAAGCGTATCAAACTCAGAAAAAAACCTATTTTTTGCATGGTAAAATATTTTTTTTTGTCTTTCAATAATAAGTTTTCATATTGACGAAATTTGTGCATATTTTAGACTGTTGCTTATACAACCCTGTAAAAATACTTGTCGTGCACGGGTAAAACATATTGGCGAAGGGTAAATATTCTCGGATCCATTTCCGAAAAATAAAATACAATTAAAAATACGAAAAATATGTCAGTATCACATGAGCATTACATTACACTTTGCAATACTTGATATTCCTCTATAAATCGTAGAAACCATGCATTTTCTTCATTTGTTTGCAGCCATAAAGCAGCTTTAATACTTTGTTCGTTTTGTTGATTTTGAAAGACGATGTGAAAACTGTTTCCATTTTTTTTGTAAAAGTCTTCTTATGTTTTGTGTGTTGTGTTTCGATATGTGCCTGTTGTTCAGTGTTCAGAGTTCTTTTTCCCAAACCTGACATAAGGCCGATCGGCTTACCTGTATATGGGCGATCCTTTATCTTCCCGATACCAGAGCACCAGTACGACATTGTCACCCGGCTCGTGTGTGCTGACGTTGCACGGTAGATAGATTGTCTCGCCAACCAGCGCCTCCATTGGCACGACAGGAACTGCAAAAGAACATGGAACAGAAGGGAAAATACCACGTTAGCCGATAGAAATGAGAACATGTCAATTCCGCCAGACGGGCGGCCGCTGCGGATCGTGTCCAGGATTTATGTCAATATTTTTGTCAACTGTTTGCCAATATATCCCGCCTGGGATGATGCTGTCGGAAATGAACGCCACACCATCGGCACCGCTGGCGCCAAGCATGGAGCGTTCCTTCCTTTTTTTGCATTTTGCATGCTGTTGCGAATGTGTGTATTTGTGTATGCACGGTACGGAGCATGTCCTGCCCACTGCTGCCCACGCTGCTGTGCGTCCCGAGCCGCTTGTAGTTGCGTTTCCGCCGGCCCAGCAACGTGGGCGTGCTTTATGCATATTACATTCGATTGTTGTTCCACTTCGGAGTCGTCGTCCCCGTTTTTGACGGGAAAGGTTTATTCTCGGGAGTTTTTTTTTGTCTGTTGCGTTTCCTCAACCCAAATGCGTGATGTGCTCGTTCTATCGGGAACTTTTTTTTTATAGTCCCCAATGCTCCCCAATATCGACGATTGGATGCCCAATCATGCTACTGCAGGTCATCCAGGAAGTAATGGTGGCGGTGGCGAAGATAAAAGATTCATACAACAAAACTCAAATGAATATTCAGGATGCAGCACAGCCCGAAACGACGGCGCGAGTCGAATGTCCGCAATGGGATACGGGAATAACGCTGCAAATAACGCAAAAAACAAAAAACAAAAACACCAACCAACAAAAAAGTATAACATAAAAAAAAACACAAACAGCTTTTTCTCTCTCTCTCTCTCTCTCTCTCTCTCTCTCTGGCTTTCCAAACTCCCCAGCTGATGAAGTCCGTCTCAGTTTAGTCCGTCGGCCATCGTTTACTGCCACAAATCGTCCCTGAGCACTGTACCGTTCGTCGCGGGATGGGTTTCCGGTTGCCGAGCCACGTTTCGCACACCCGTGTGTGTGAGTGTGTGTGTGTTTGAAATCATGAAAATGGACCCATGGTCGGAGCAGTAGCACCTATCAATGAGACGCAGCACACAGTATCGTGCACAGGAAAAAAAGGTTCATCGGATGCCGAATAAAGACGCAAGGATGCCGAACGCAGCAGACAAACTCTCTGGTGGAACAGTCATACACACACACGGAGACCCAGCCCATAACCCGCAACGTGAACGTGATCCTTGTTACCCGGCTTATCCCGTGCTAGCACCGGAGCTAACCAAACGGCTTGAACTCATCGCGTTCCGAGCTAAACCTCGAACCGGCACCGAGTGATCCTACGCAGCGTCACGTCGAGGCACGCCTGTAACCGGGGATAACATCGGCTTGAGTTCAGTCAACATTGCACAGGGCACATCAGCGAACCGTGGCATGTTACACCGGCTAGCAGTCCAGGCTGGTCGAATTTCGAATTTTGAACGTGTTGTTACCTTTGCTTCTCTTTTTTTCATTTATCTCTCCGGTAATACGACCCCGGCACGGTGGAAGCCGTATTGTGAAGGAGGTTTTCCATGGTAGGATTTTTATGATAACGTGGGAAATGGAGAAAATGACTGAATTTCACCCTGTTTTGTGCCTGGCAACCCTTTGGTGTGGGTCGTTTCGCTAGGATGCGATTGTTTGCAGAACGATGGCACAACAGCTCACCGTTCGACCCGCTGGTTCGAGATTAAATTGTGAGTTGGGGGCTAATTTCGTGGTTCCTTGCCCGGCACGTTTACGGTGCGATGGGCGCCTAGCGCCGCTGGGGAGATGGAAAGGTTCGTTGATTTTGTAGGCGGAGGAGGGTTTATTTCATTTAGGCGTTCAGTGTCTAACAGGATTGATGTGATAAGTTGTGTGGTTAAAAGCTATTTTTGTGTACTATTCCAACCCAATTGTTGAGGGTAGCAGGTGATGAAAGCAGAGCAACTGTTTTTCCTAACAGTTGTACAGAAACTATGAGGTGATACTAATTTCAAACCAATTGCTTGAAAAAAAATAATTAAAACCGAATTCTCATGCATTTTTAAATAATTGAAATGTATGCTTATAAGTATACTGTTTAAGAAGTTACTTAACATAACTTACAATTAGTTTCCAAATTAATCCAAAATCGCAGCAAAGAGTGCGAAAGTAGTTTCTGTCTGTATCTACGTAACATTAAAACCATTGTAAGCATTGTATGCAAGTATTAAAGTGAAAGCTCCCATTGGCATGACATTCTTTTGCTTGGTTTAACAATCTGCTTGGTCTTACCGGCCTATCTTGGTTTATCAGTATTTCACTAAGTTGGAGAGTCTGTCTTCACTTAAAGGATTTGCTCCATAGTCCAGTAACCCGAATCGTACAGTCACTTTTGTATGATTTTTAATTATATTAATCACTGGTACGGAGTATTTGGGATCCATATCAGGGCCATGAGAATTTTTCAAACTTTTGTTTTCTACCTGTAGTAAGAAAGTTTACTTAGTTTTTGAAACCAAGTGTAAATAAATCCGGAAAAGATCTTGTTTAGAAAATGGTTTGTATCGTTCTCGTAGGAATAAAATAACAAGTTTTATTATTGAATGATTTTCAACCTAATAAGTGTAAATAATTGATCCAGGACACACACACTTTGCAAAAAGATATTACGGCAGGTGTATTGATTGAACCTGCAACTTAATTAAATCAGTATGTAGTGCAAAATATGTTTGTGCAAGCCGATCGAGAGAGAAGTAATCAAATATCGAGAATAAACACCAATTTCCAACATTGTGTTTGTATGGCGACTGCTAGATTAAACAATTGAGCATGTTTTTGATAAACACAATTCTTTTGTTGCAGCTTGAAAACAAGAAGAAATATAAGCATTGTTATGTTCCATAGTACCAACAGAAAACATTTAAAAAAACATAAAATGAAACCGACCATAAAACAGCCTTGCTATTTCCACGCAAAACCCAATCATCTATTACACGCTCCGTTTTGTACACAATCAACTATGATTGTTGTTTGAAATCCAGGAGCGATATTTCGCTTTTCTCGCTCTACCGTGCGCACATTCCACAGCACTTCCACACTCCACTGCTAAATCGTGGCCAGCCAGTGAGAGTGGTGTGTTGTTTTTCATTAAAAATATCCTTCCCATTTCCTGCCGAGCAACACCGCTGGAGAATTGCGATTTGAATATCGATATGAAGCCCGGCATCCCAATCGGCCATTTCTACAGTTGAGTGAATCGGTCACAATTTCCGGCCGTTCAAGCGAACCTTCGGTCCCTTTGATGGCTTCATGAATTGTTTCCATTGATGGGCGGGTGGCTGTGGATACGGCTGGGAGGCGCTCTTTTTTTTTTCGTGATTCGCTAGCCTAGATTGCCCGCGGCGTAATGGATACCGACTCTGTCGCGAATGATTGAGTTCCACCAATTGGTGTGCCGGCGTCGATTGGAACGAAACGTAAGATCTACAGGGTGCGGGGTAGCATTCGGGAATGGAAATGTGAAACTAAGCGGCTATAAAACAAACCCCGGGAAGGTGAGCAGCAAAGGCGAAATAACAAATTTATCCCACACTCATCGTTCGCTAGTCCACGGCTGGTAAGGTCCGAAGCTGAACCGCACGTATCACTCTCACCAGTAAGGCTCTCCGTTCCGGTATGATCGATAGAGCCGTCCTGCTGGAGGGTTAGCGTCTGTCCAAGCATTGCCAGATGGAAGTGAAGAGCAAAGGGACCGGCACAAATGGCAAAAAAAAAAAACGAAAAATAACCCCAAATGGACAGTTTGGATGGATGAATGCATAAACGGGTGGACGGTTTTGTTGAATCATATGTTTAGTTATGCTGACGTCATCGTTACAATAAAAAAGGCCTTCGGGCTTGTGTTAGCTTCATCAACTTTTCGCCCAGCGAACACTTTTTATTCCACGCCCGAGTGGTGCAGCGTGGCCGATCCCTTGCCGGACAATCACATCACAGGGACAAGTTTGGGCGGCACCAATCCGAATGGTAATCCATCTGGCACGGTTCAAGTTGATGGTTTACGGTGGGAAAATCCTGCATCCACAATCAAAGCGTATTACAGAAATTACAGTGATTTTTACGACGGCTGCTAACCTCGGACAGATGACAGGGCAAATTTCTTTGCGTGTGTGAGCAAGTAGTGGAAAGAAAGGAAAGGAACGTGTAAGGAGAGGCATGTAATTTAGTTCATTTTGAACGAAAAACTGTTTGCCCGGTTGCGTTTGTGTGGTCCCAGCTGCATGGACAGTAGGATGGCCGTGTATGGTATGGTATTAAACAATTTGCCTGCTTAACCTGACCCAGCAATAACGGTAGCATAACACATCCAAAAGATTGACATGCTGATGTGAGGTTTATTTATTGCCGGCATTAGAGCACCAGCAAGACACGTTGAGCTTGTAGTAAAAGATATGATATGATGGTTAGTTGTAAGGTTTACTTTTCGATTTGACCAATATGTTGACCTCGCAATCGCAGCAGAGGAGAAAGTCAAAATATTTTATTTCAAAAATTATACAAAATTTTATTACCACTAGAAACGAGTTGTGGGTTGTCTTTTGAGGGTAGGAAAAAGAAAACCATGACAACATCACACCATATTGTATTTCTAGGGTGTATTGTACTTATATAAAAATGTTACACTCAGATTGTTTTCAATTCCTTTTCTCAGTGTTCTATGTATGAGAGCATAAATATTGATATGCATTTGTGGTACTAGAGTTAAATGAACTTTGTTATCAAATACCAACTTTGATCGTTTTGCCGTTTTGTCGTTTTGGCATCAAACTAGTTGTAAATTAAGATGTCTTAATCAATTTAGACGAGTCTAACGTAAGACAAAAATAAAACCTTTTTTTTACTGAAAATGCTAAGTATGCTAAAT
>KB671889.1:0-45889 GCA_000349105.1 Anopheles epiroticus
AAACTCCGAAACCGCTCACAGTCTCGCGCCGTCGTCTGCCAATCCGTTATCCCGGCCTTGATGGCGGACGCCTCAACGCCATCTTCCCACCTCAGCTTGGGTAAAAAAAATCAACCAATTGTATCCAATGACGATATTAGCGATGATACACAATGACCCTTGTGGAATATAAAGTTTCAATATAAAATGTTTGTAAAGTCACATTCTACAGCTGTCCAGCAAGAAAATGTATAAAAGAATTTTAAATAAGCTATATAAAATAAAACGAAGAAAATAGGATACTAGCTTGAAACAAACAAAAAAATCTGCAGCTCAGTAGGTTTACGAAAATAGTGGTACGTTTTGCCGTTACCAAATTAAACCACCGTGCCACCCCCAATATATAATGTTACCCAATCAGCCAGAAATAATAAAATCGAACCTTGTGGCGGTTTAAGAAATAGTGCTGTACTTTGACATGAAGCTATGAAGCTGCTTAACAAGCACACGGTGCTCGATGGAACTTTGAGGCTGATTAAGAGTGCGGACTGAACTCCGTGGAACTTTAAAGCTTTTTAAGGCAGACAGTGGAAACCAGTAGGTACTTGTCAAAATCTTTTGTTGATTTGCGGAAGCATCTTTTAGTTTTGATTTGTTTGCAACTCGATATGTTGTATTAAATTAAGAGAGTGATTGTAGCAAGTTTTATTATTGTTTTTTTAAACGTTTGTGAATTATCATCAACGAAATGGTTCGGCGATCTCTACACAATTCTTGTATAGCAGGTAAGCTTACGGTACACAGTTTTTATAGTTCTTGGTCGCTGTGCTCAATTCCCCTTTTAATTTTATTAAATAGTTTCTTTTAATTTTCATTTTACAGCAGAACAGTATATTCCTTCATGGCAAAACCGCACCAAGCGTCATCGCCAAGATCATCATCAGTGGATCATCTGAAGACGTCAGACCATCGGAACGTTCAGCCTCGGACTCATGTGAGACTTAACCAGCGTTTTTGTTAAAAGTTTTTCATGTCTTAATAACAAATTATAAGTAAATATATAAAAAAACAAATGGAATAATAGTTCTGAGTTTTAATGATGACTTACTTGAAAATAAAAAAAAGAATAATATACCTGATCGATTTAATAAAAGAAAGCTGCTTAGTAGCTGTTTAACCGAACCAAGACGAACTTTGACGCATGTTATCTACTGCATGTTCCCTATTTAAAAAGCGATCTTTAGCGTACTAAAATTTGCTACTTAAAAATCAGTTCATCATCAGTCATCATCATCAGATGATCAATGCAAGAAGCCATCAGACCATCGAAACGTTTATCTTTGAACTCACGAGCGATTTAATCAGTGTTAATATTTTTTAGGTTAATTTAGCAAATTATCAATTAAAATAATAAAAATATATCGGTTCGATTTGACGGATGGAAGCTGTTTAAAAGCTGTTTAACAGAATTAAGACATTTGATGCTGTTTATCTACTGCAAGTAACCTAATTTAGACATTTAGGAGGTCGATCACAAGATTTTAAGCCTCGATCACATGTAAAGACTTGGATCGTCAACATTTAATACCTAGTTCCGATCTTTTGAGGAACGGAACGAACCTACCAGATTCATTCCGGAACGTTCATTACTATAGTGCCAACCAGCTGCGAAGTCCCATCAAGAACTGTATGCCTGTAAGTAGTTCTTCGACATGCATCTTCTTTGAAGTCAGCTTCAAATAAGTCACAAACTTTGAGTTTTTTTTTATTTTTCTTGTTAGTTGAGAAATTTCAATTAGGTAGAGCTTATTTGAAGTCAGTGTGATACGTGTAACCTTTGCTTTGGCTTTAGTTTCTATTGAAATTTGACAATTCGTTGACATCAAAGAAAAACACAAACAGAGCGATAGCATATATTTTGTAAACATTTCACCGGTACTTTACTGAAAATGGTTAGTTATTTGTTTTATTCCTTGTTAAGAAAGACTTTATCACTTACTTTATTATTATATTTTCAGAGTGTTACGCTGCACACCGACGTTGGAGACATAAAGATCGAGCTATTTTGTGATGATTGCCCCAAAACATGCGAAAACTTCCTAGCTCTGTGCGCGAGCGATTACTACAATGGAAATTTGTTTCACAGAAATATCAAGGGATTCATAGTCCAAACGGGCGATCCCACAGGAACAGGCAAAGGTGGTCAATCAATATGGAAACGAAAGTTCGAGGACGAGTTTAAAGAAAATCTTAAGCACAATGAACGGGGCATGGTATCGATGGCAAACAGTGGACCAAACACAAATGGTAGCCAATTCTTTTTTACCTACGCCGCCCAACCTGCCTTGGATCTGAAGTATACGCTGTTTGGCAAGTAAGTTATGAGGTATTATGTGATCTGTAGAATGTCTTCTTAATTATGAAACGAATATAATTTCAGAGTAATCGATGGATTCGAGGCCTTGGATGAGTTAGAAAAGCTAACTGTAAATCCCAAAACCTATCGACCTCTGGTGGAAAAGAAGATAAACAGTGTTACGATACATGCGAATCCGCTAGCGGGATAGGGTTAAAATATTTTAATAAATAATTTTAACCAATGTGCAATATACAGCGTGTTAGAATTTTTAGATAAAAGCCACACGTTTATGTCCAGTGAAACTAATCTAATTTTAGATCACATTGGACCACTGTCAAATAGATCAAAACAATCAACGTATGTTTGTGCGCTCATTGGCATCATCCACATCGCTTCGCGTGTCTTACATTACTTTAAACTGTTTTTAGCTTATTGTTTGCTCAAATCAGCACTAAAAATGGAACACATTCCATCCATCCGTCGGCGGTCTTCGTTATTTTCCATGAATCAAGGTATGGTGGGCAACAGGACGTAAAGAATGGGCCGATTTTTAAGCGTCTTTTTTCCTATTGCAGCTGGTGACTCTGGATCAATTTCGAATGAGGCCATCAGGTAGTAATAAGTTCTGGTTGCTGTAAATCATTTCTGTTTCAAATGTCACATCCTTTTTCAGATATGAGAGGCAATTAAGAGATGAAATAAAACAGTGGACTAACTTGCTTCGTTCAAAGTCTCAAAAACTGCAGCAATTAAGGTCGGCGTCCTGCAAGGTTGATCATTCCATTTTAACTGCCGAACAGCAGAGATACTTGGCAGATGGTCCAACGGTGGAATTATTTATTGTGGAAACCGAAACATTCGACAAAGCCGTTACTGCGTACGTTACACGGAAAACGTTTCTGATGGAAAGAAATGCACACATCATTCAGGAAGCGAAAGCATTGGTGGAACTTGAGCTGAAAGATGCAATAGCAAGTAGCCTCTCAGAGGATATCGTCGCATAAGGTTATCATTGTTTTTATTTCTGACTAGTATTATGAATGTCTATTGTAGAATAGAATGAGCATGGCATTTTGCGCATCATTTCCGTTGCACAAATCCGTTGTGTTTTGTTTTTGTGTTTCGAACGCACAGGTCGCTGCGTTGACATTAGATGACATGCGTCTTTAGATTCGTTTCGGAAGAGCTGTCTCTTCGTGGCCCAGTTTTTTGACAAGTTGATAATAGCAAAGAAAAATAGAAGGCCGCCAAGGGAGGAAACATTAATTAACATACATTTACCAATAATCGCAGTCCAAGTTAACGTAATCAGACACAACCAAAGTAGATGCGTGAGAGTGCAAAATGTCGTTCAAAAAAGATTTAGTGCTGCTCCTTAAGCCCTACTACTGGGTGAACATTCTGATGAGCGTTTCGTACATCGTCGCAAAACGAGCCCCGTTCATTTGTAACTATTTATGGACTTATCTGTTTCAACAAGAGGACCAGTGCGAGCTTGATGGGCGCGAAACGGAGATTCTGTTCTTTCTGCTGATCGTGGTCATGATCCGGACGAGGAAAACGGGCAGCGTGACGATGATAAACTACCTTACCTCCAGCTTCATGTACACGAAAATCGCTAATCTTGGCCTGTGGTTCTACAACGACATCCGTCTTGGCATGATCTATTTCGTGTTTTTCATCCTGGTGGCTCTACTTTTGCCTGAGCCGACCTACACAGGCCCGGAGAATGTGCTCTATTTCCGCACCGAGAACGGCTTGGAAGAGGAACTAGAGAGGGACAAGCGCGTTACGTGGTTGGTAACATTTTACACGGTGTGGAATCCAGCGTGTGTAAATTTTGCACCCATTTTCTCGGAACTTTCCAACGAGTATGCACTGTCGAACCTAAAATTCGGCAAACTGGACGTCGGGCGGTTTCCGAAGATTGGTCAAAAGTATCACATCTCCGACAGCTCCTTCAGTCGTCAGTTACCGACCGTTATCTTATTCCGTCAGGGCAAAGAGGTTGCTCGTCGCCCGTATGCAGACAGCAAGGGCAAACTGGTGAAGTTCTTTTTCTCTGCCGATAACGTAAAGGCTGCATTTGATTTGAACAATCTGTACAAGGAATGCAAAAACAACCCCATCAAAGCAATCAAATCTGTAGCAGAGAAAAAGAAAGAGTAGAATGGGCCAAGCAGAAGACACCCGTACATTCATACCGCAAGGGACATTTAGAAGCATTTGTAAACGGTCGGAGTTTGATAGGGATTATCTTATCGGAATTGCCATCGATTGAGCGTAGACAGCTGACTGAATTCTAAATGAAAGCAAGCACGTGTTGAACACTATTATAAGAATTATTTATCCGTCGATTAGGTTACACTTGTGAAACAAACCTTGACCTAAAATAAGTCATAGCTTGATTAGTTGATTTCATTTCATTAATTTATAGTCTTCTACCGAACGCACATCCACGAATACACGAGTTTTGTTTTATTTTAAGTGTTGTAGCTTTCATAAGCATAGCTCCGTTCCATGCGAATAGTCAAATAAAACCAAACGTTGTAGATACAGTTAATTGGAGATTTACTATGTATGAATATTGTTTAATGCCCAACAAATATAAATGAGAAAGATACAAATAAGGCCGGATTGCTGTATCATACAGTTTTGCACATTATTGTACCGTTCTAGATGATATTCGGTACAATTAGAACTCTACTTTAGATTAGATATCTAATTTGTGGACTTATGACAACAAAAGCAATCTCATAGAGATGGGCAAAAGAATAATTCGAAGGTTGTAGTGTTCCGAACTCGTAGTTAATGACATTATTTAACTTGTTTTGCGTAATTTTATATTTTGATTTTACGAAGCGAAACTCCTTTTGGCATCTAATTCTAATGTTTTTTAGAATCGAATGGTTAAATATTTTGATTTTTTTTTCATAAATAAATTCAATCCGGATGGGAATGGTTCCGCGCTCGGATCATCATCGATTTCCGCAACAATGACAGCCGTCAAATGTCAGATGGCTCTCGTTGACACGCTTCCTGTGTTCGTTCTCTCTTTTTCGCAGCGTAAAGATGGCTGATCAGGTAGGTTTTTGTGGCGGTGGGCAAGAAAATGTTGAATTTGTGGAGAACAGGGCCTTTAAACTGTGAATAATTGTATTACTGGAGTAGCTTAACTGTTATAGTGATAGGGTTGGCCAAAGAAATCGAATGAAGTAGAGTAATTATGTGTGTTTGAGCGCAGTTTGTTGGTCCATGTGATGGGATTGTTTGACGGGAAAACCGATGTGCTGTGAGCGATAGCAATCGGATTGCGGTGAGTTTCGGTGTGATCGGGGGTTAACGTAATCAATTATCCATGCACTAGTTTGATGAAAAAATCATGACGGTCTGCTGACACAAATGTGAAGAATGTCAGATTATAACCCAAAATGTAAAATCATTTCTGATCGTGCAACGGAGAACGCGAGTGATACGTGCTATGCGGCAGCACAGCCTTGTTTACCTCCGGTTGTGACAGCATCCAAGTTAACCTAACTTATCGTTTTCCGTTGTTCTCATCCTCAGCAAAATATCCGCGCGTTCCAAAAGCAGTTGGGTATTAACCTAAACCGCAAGAATGTGTCCAAGAAGAAGGGCATGCGTATGCACCGCAGCATTGGTCTAGGATTCAAGACGCCGAAAGAGGTATGTATGGGTGCCTGTGAGGCCGGGTTTAAATATGAGACAGGTGAAATGATGATATCTACTCACGATGGTCTTCCGAAACAAACATGAGGAAACTAGCTCAGCTTAAAATATAATCTGATTCAAAGCTTAAGATCGACCTCAATACACCGTCTTAATTTTAAGAGCGTATGTGCGGCATAATTAATCGGAGGATTTGTTCGTTTTAGGCCATCAGCGGAACGTACATCGACAAGAAGTGCCCATTCACCGGACATGTTTCCATCCGTGGTCGTATCCTGACCGGTGTTGTGCGTAAAATGAAGATGCACCGTACGATCGTGATTCGTCGTGATTATCTGCACTTCATTCGCAAATACGACCGTTTCGAGAAGCGGCACAGAAACATGAGCGTGCACCTGTCTCCCTGCTTCCGGTAAGTTCCGTGATGTATTATTTATTCCTTGCAGTAGTGGCAGGTTTCCGGTGTGTGCCGCTTTTGGCTTTGTGCAAGTCAACTTGGTATCTTTCATAACTTTTTAGTATAGACAGATGCCATATACAACTTGCAAAAGTGAATATTTTGCGATTCATATTCAAGATGCCAGCATGCAATGATGGCACCGATGCAAATGGTCGCAACAGTATAAACCTTTCTCCTAAAAGTCCCATAGCCACAGCACATACGAATAGTAGGAACTGATACGAACGGTCAATATTTTACGAAATTTCAATTGGAGCGTCCCCGCATACCTATTGGATGATAACCTTCATGTAAGGAAGTGAACCTTCCAACCGCATAATGATGCATTATAAATAACGACAGTCCATAGATAAAAAAAAACAATTTCTTATGAGACGTTGAATGGGTGAACCACTCAAGCAATGTTCATGCAATGTAAAATAATAATAATGAGATGCGAAAGGGTTGTATGGAATATATGATAGTAAGCAAGCGCACTTAGCATCCTTCGTCACTTTTCGTATAGATTGATGCCATTTAAAGCTTGCAATAGTGAACACAAGGCGATTCATATTCCCGATGCCATCATGTGATGGCACCGATGCAAATGGTTGCCACAATCTCATGTAAGATATAGTCCTTCCGAGAGCTAGTACATTGTTTTATCTGCAAAAGCCTAGCCATTTAGGTTAGCTCAAAATATACGTTAACGCCTTTATCTGCACGACAACTCCGTAAACCCAGCATTGTACTTCGTATGTTTCTATTATCCTGGCTTTTCGACAGTGGACATGTATGGCAGTAAGCAAGCGCACTTAGCATCCTTTGGAACTTTACAGAATAGATTGATGCCATTTAAAGTTTGCAATAGCAAAGATATGAGCGATTTTTTTATTTTCGATGTTGTCCTGTGATGACAGCGATGCAAACAATTGCAACATTGCTATGTGTGAGTTACTGTTGCATTGTATACACATGGCATTGATTTGCCCCAAAGGTCCATTAAAGAAACAAGGTCGAGTGATGTAGAGCAATTTGACATGCAGGAAGAAATAGAAGCAGAGGGGGCGATTGAGGGCTTCAGAAGCACCTCAGCAATGGTATAAGTACCATTTGAATTAGTAACGGTTTTTTTCTCAGCAAAAGATATTAAATATAGCGGAATAGAACAAAAAATATGAGCAGGCAGCAAAAAAGCGGAAAAGAACAATATAAAATTTATCTGTAGACCAAGCGGTAGTTGGAGAAAACACTTCAATCCACACGACACATGTTAATTGTAAATTTACACGAAGCTCAAGAAGAATACGATTGTTGTCAAGTCCTCATTCCTCAAGTCCTCAAGACTTTGTTTCTTTAATGGACCTTGGTTTGCCCTTTCGGGTGGACACAGTCATTCCCTCTCAGCGCATGTTGGGACCCTTCAACAAAAAGTGACTGATAGTCATATACAGTAGGTGATCACTAACTAGCAGTAAACATACCACCAGTTATCGAACAGTGTTCGCTAACTGGCGTGTCATTTAAACTGCGCAACGTAACAAAATAATCATTGAACGTAACTCTAGAGCCGGATTATTCAAAATCTGTATAGAGCGGTACACCTTTGAATGTGATTTTTATGAAACACAGGTTCTATAAAGCAGAAAAGGTAACATTCTGCTCGATAAAAGAAGATTAAGAAAAAAATTATACTGGATGTCCTGTTCCCTTTGGCGATAAATTTGAACGCTTTTTGCATTGATCTAAACTATACTTTTTAGTTTAATTGTGGCCAAGAATGTGAGGTGAGAGCGAAACATTGATAGAAGACGAATTTCCTTCATTTGATTTATAATTTTACGTTGACGCACTCTCAATGAGATTGCGGATGTTTCCTGTTTTGATGACGTTTAAGTGTTTTTTAATTGGCTGACCGCTCAGTTAGCGAACATCCAGTTAAAAAGCACCCCAGTTAAGAAGCAGTCAGTTAGCGGTCACCTACTGCACCATAGTTAGGAATATTAGTATCGTGGAGAAAAACGGACTAAGATTGAAATGATTTTATTTTAACTGTCTTTCAAGTAGACGACGTGGTAATTGACAATAAATTTAATGTAGTATATTTTATTGTGTAACAAAGATATTCTTAACAATGAAAAAAGTGATTAAAATATTTTTAAACTATAAAATATGAGCTGCAAGTTGGCGCAATTGCACGTGCTCTGGTGGCGGAGGCGACATGCGACTTTCTCATAACAGGATTGAGGTTCATATCGCATCCTCCATAGGGAGAAATGTAGGAGTTTGAAAAAGTCTAAATTAGCCAGAAATGAGAAGAACTGTCATTGCCTTGAAGGTCCTGGCATCAATATAAAGCAGGATAGACTCACTTACGATTTCGATTTTCATGGGATACGCAGGATTTGTATAAAATTTCATTTGATTTGTATTCGTCTAAAATTGAATCGTAGAAAAAAGGATGACATCAAATATAAAATGCATTCATGAGATGATTCCGATCGGATGTTCATATCGACTTCTGTCCTTATACATGTTCCTCAAAACTCGTGTTTCCCAAATGCTCATATGCTGTTGGTTGGTTGGTTAGTGAAGTTGAAAAAAGTGTGTGGGATAGAAGGGATCACTATTTGAGAATTTTATTGCACATAAAAATGTAGTGAATATCTATTATAGTTTTAACTTAGAACAAGAAAATTAGTTAAATTTATTTGGCCATTTCAAGAGTTAGTTCGAACCAAAAAGAAAAATGAACGTTCCGGCCTAAACATTAGACGTCATTTCGAAATAAATCAAACTATGAGACAATCTACCTTGCGCTCTACGTTTCGTATACTCAAAATTAATTTGTAACCATTGTACATAACTCCTTTACCAGTTCAGTAAGCTGTATGTGAAGGTTTATTAGAATCTTAATTCCATTTGCCACTACTGCATTGAAGATAAACTCCGTTTCACTGTTACCTTCCTTCTGTTGCTCATCACCAATAATGTGTTATGTTTCTTTCTAACCCTGCAGCGATGTCGAAGCCGGAGATATTGTGACCGTTGGCGAATGTCGGCCTCTTTCCAAAACCGTGCGCTTCAACGTGCTGAAGGTCAGCAAAATGGCCGGCTCCAAGAAGAAGTTCAGCAAGTTCTAAGGTGTATAAGCTGCTGGCGTGTGGTATTCGCCCATCGGCTGAGAAAGGATGGTTGGAGTGAAGGAATAAAGGATGATAACCAACTCTAAACCTACGTTGTACGTCATTTATTGATTGTACCAATGAAATGTGTTTTTAAGTTAAATTTATGGATGTATTAATCCTAACATGTTTTCATCTAGTTGTTGATTTTATCTAGATCTAGTGTGCGAATTCTGGACAAATTAGTCTTCAGTGAAGAAATGAATGCATTTTTAGCGCTTTGCCGCAGTAGGGTCAATTTGAACTGCATCAAGACGACCAAGTACGTAGCCATGAAAGAAATGTTCTGAAAATAGGGAAAGTGAAGCACAATGAAAGGTTAACTTGAGATATTGTTTCATTGACAAAACATGGCAAAGCATCTTACCGACGTGATTAGTCCACGATTAATGTTGGCATACCCGTCGAGATTCATCGTCGGTGGATTCTTGTCGATCGCAACCAGAAACATTTCCACTTCCTTTTGCGTAGCCTTGTCCACAGCCGTCAAATTAACATTCAACAATCGTTCCTGAAAATTCAGTCCAACCTGCAATTGTACCATTTTCAAATGAGGCGGTGAAACGACTCTCAGCAAAGCTCAATTATGCTCCAGTAATGATGGCCGTTCTTTTCAACACGACCGTAACGGACAAACTTATTGCCGCACCACGAATCAACCTCTGGTTTACCGCTGGGGAGGGGGGAACCCATTGGAGGCATTTTCTGTTGCAGACCCATTTCGGTCGCGGCAGCCATAAGTGGGCAAAAAGCCCTTAAAACGCCGTGCAAACACATACATACCCTTTTGGATGCGTGATGAGCTTCGTTGCAAATGATGAACAGCAGGCTCATACAATAGAAAACAATGACGAATAAACCCACTTCCTTATATGTGGCGCCGTGCTCGATAATTTCGCTCAGCGAGCCGTAGGTGGCGATAATAGTAGTGAAGAATATCACCAAACAGTAGATGCCGTACATGTTGGAATACGCTTTACCTACGAAATGCATCGAATATGTAGAAAACGAGGCACGTGCGTAGGTCAGTCAAGGGAAAAGGGTCAAACCAACCCGGGGACATACCCAGTTGTTGCATCATGTGGCTTAAATCCACCCATAGATGCCGATATTCGGTGAGTTTCGCGGCCGGTCGTTCCGTCGCCAGTACGTCTGTCAGTTCTTTGGCGAAGGCCTTGCTTGCCGTCCCAAATGCGGTGCAATTGACGAACCTGTTGGAATACCAAAATCACGTGTGAGTAGTTTTTTTTTAGGAACGTGCCCTATCGGGCAATGCTTAAACTGAGTAGATTATGCGGTTCCAGCTGTCCCATGCTTACCAGAGACTACAGAACCCGTTTAGCATTGCAATGATATGGTAGTAGGCAAAGGTGTGACTAAACTGAAAGTCCGGCTGCAGATAGTACTGCGACAGTATGATCACCAAACTCAACGACCACGAAACGATGCAAAGGCTCCACGTGATCGGGTACAGTTTCGGAAAGACGATCGGTTTCCCGGTGACGATCAGATACTTGTACTGAAAATCGGTCCACATGTTCTTAAATTTCGCCACCTCCGAGCCATTGCGCCAGCTGGCAACGGGCAGCAGAAAGTGTGGAACCATTATCGACATAAAGATGATGTTGTAGATCACCTCATCGAACCGCTTGTCACTGGTGGAGATGAACTTGTTAATGCGCTCCCGTGCCACCACCAGCACGACCACCGTTTCGCAGGCGTAGATAAAGTACGCCCAGAGGAACGCCCTGGAGCACCAGGTGAAGGTGGTGCGGGGCATGTCGACACCTTTCGGGCTGCGCATTATCGGCATCACGCCCATGATCTGGAACAGCACCAGCAGGCTTTTGGTGGTATGGTAAAACGAATCGTGCTTGTCGAGCAGGTTTACATCAGTAGCAATCTTGAGCTTGCGCCGGTACATGTGCGTCGGGGACTCGTTATCCTGTTCGAGCTGATGCAATTGTTCCTTGACCCGACGCCTATCCTCCAGCTGCTGGCGTTGGATCGGATTCAGCACCTGATGGCGGATCTCGTACTGTGCGTCTTCCATCTGCGAGTGAATCATGATGAAGCCGTCGTCGGTTCTCTCGGATTCTTCTACGGTGCGGGTGATGCAATATCCTCTCGTCTCTTTGTATGCTTAACGTGGCGTACGTACTTTTCACTTTTATCTCGCAGCAATTTACGTGCGTCTAGCGAGTCTTGCATTCACGGCTCTGTGGCCCCATCGTACGCCGATGCTCTGTTGAACGAGTTTAGAATTTCCTCACCAGCGGAGCACAGTTCAAGATAAGATTTTGAGGTCGATTTCTTTGCCCGGTTTGGTTTGCTGTTCTTCAGCTTCACAGATTAACGTTTTCAATCTACGGAGAGAGAGATGTATGTGGCGTGTGGTTTGGTCGGGAAAATAGCTCAGCCTGACCTAAATGACCTACTGCACGGTGTTGACTGAACCCCGCCGGAGGTGGGGGGGGGGTGCTCGGAAAACAGAAGGTTTTGTAATGAACAGCAACAGAAACAATAAACGAGGGCCAGGCGACATCGATGGTTTTTATAGTGGCCGAGGGTAGCGCCGGAACTGCAATTAAAATATTATTACGATCGATGTTTTTCTGTTTACTTTCGATTCATAATGCATCATGGAAGGGGAGGAGAAAGAACGGGCCTACGGTGGAGTACGGTCTTTGTTAAAGACCACACGATGTGGTCTAATGATGACCGCTTTCGGTACTCTTGATGTCATTGCAATTTCTATTGTTGCCACTATGAACCGAGCATTGCGTTGCCACCAAGTTAGGAAGCAGTTTGCAGGAAGTTTATTTTGCTTCAAGTGCATTAACGTTCCCTTTTCTACTGCTTCTGTGATGCGACAAGAGCATACGGGTCCAGTCGTTCGACTAAAGGTTAGTTGCGCAAAGAAGCAATACGCACCATGGGTCCTTTAACGCCCTGTCTTTGTTTATCATTTTTTTCGGGCCAATCACATTTTCCTTGCCACAAAACCATGGCAACAGAAAAAAAAGGATAAAAAGCTATTTGTAGTACACATGCATCACACCAAATGTACCGAAATATACCACTTCTGGCAGTAGTCCCTAGAACTGCTGTGCTGCAAAGATGGCCGAACGTAGTAACTCCAGGTATAGCAGAGTGTCAGCTTACATCTTTCCTCAAACTATTTCCCTGGATCAGAGGATTTCTCAGCATGACGACTCCACTGCACACGAAGTGTCGGACCAGCTGGAAGGTAGGAACATTCAACTTTTCTTTAATGTAAATTCAAACCTTTTCACCCAGCTCGGTATTTGCAGATGATGATCACGTACTAACAGAACGTACCGGCAATCGAAAGAACTGGACGTATTATTTGCGCCGCATTTTCCTTATCGATAGACATCATCCAAGCTCCGCACTGCACTTCCGATCGCACTATCGCTACCGACGTGAGCTGGCGCGCCAAGTGCGCAGTGACTTTTGGTACATCATTCACCCGTTCAGCCGGTTCCGGTTCTACTGGGATATATGGTTGATCGTTTACTTCTACACGATCGCCCTGCTGTTTCCTTTCCTGTTTTCCTTCACCTCGCTGGTGCGAGTACGTGGCAGAGCTTACCTCATATCGCTGATCCTGAATATTGTGGGCACTCTGGACTTTGTAATCCATGCTTGTACAGGCTATCTGGAAGATCGATCGAATAGTGAAGTCGTTTTGCATCACGGAAAGATTCTGCTGTGAGTATGTGAAAAGGAACTACCGGTAGGATGGAGTGTTACTTTGCTTATTGACACACTGCAGGAGATACCTGAAAAGTGACATGCTCATCGACCTGCTTGCAATGTCTCCTTTGACCCTGTTGGTGGGAGTGTTTTACGACGATTCAAATCACTCTCTTCCCCTAACGGTGATAATGGACAGCATCCACGGAGCGATGATGTTGAAGATCATCTCCTTGCGGCACGTGTCGGGATATTTGGAAAACGTGTTTGAGGTAATTATTCGAAAACTTTCATATGACTCTGACCAGTGACTTAACGTGTTATATACTTTCCTCTTTAGCGATACAAAATAGATCTGCTCAACTACTATATCGTACGGATCGTGCTGACCTCAGTGCTGATCGTTCACTGGTGTGTTTGCTTGTACAAACTTACCATATACGAATGGGATATGGCAGTCACCGGGGCAGCCTTATCGTACATGGAAGCGTTTTACCAGTACGGTTTGTGTCTCTACTCCGTGTCCTGGTTTATGTTTGCGTACAGCTTCATTGATCGCGAAATTCCTAGCGATGCACGTGGCAAGGCATTCAGTACCGCCTGCATTGTGATCGGCTACATGTTTAAACTTTTCATATTTTGTAAGTATCCCTAAAAGATGAGAGTTATGGAACGTTTCTCAGTTATATCGGTGCATTTAAATTTCAGTGCAAATCATCAATTTGGTGGAAATAATGAGCTCGATGGATCGGAAATATGCCGAAGTAACGAATCAGTTGCAAACCTACGTTCGTACGAAGCAGCTCCACACGGCCGATATGAAGCAACGTCTGCTGTATTACTACGCCAAACGGTACGAGCATTGCTTTTTCCAGGAAGACATCATAATGGAGAGCTTATCGGGTAACTGCAATTTATTCTAAAAAAAGAAGATTAATATAATAAAAATATGAAACAAATAATCAATTTCCCACTCCACAGATACCCTGAAGAAGCGAATCACAGATTACAGTGCGATCAACTTTTTGAGAAAGGTTAAAATATTTGATGGCATTCCAAACGATGTGTTACTTCCGCTGGTGGAGCGGATGACGAAGGAAATCTACTTACAAGAAGATTTAGTGAGAAACGCACTGTCTGGCGACGGTCAAAATCAAAATTTGTTTATAATCTTATATTTTGCAGATAATTAAGGCTGGATCCTTCGGAGACAAGATGTACTTCATCATTGTCGGCATGGTGGCCGTCTACACTCACAGCCGCAAAGAAATTTGTCACTTGTCCGATGGTGATAACTTTGGTGAAGTGTCGATGTTTACGCAAAAAAAGGTACGTACAGAGCCCAATTTCCGATTGTGCGAACCCTTTATGAGTTGAATTGAACCCACCCGATCCGTTACTTTCATCCTGCAGCGCCTGGTCAGTGTGGTGGCGGTAGAGTTCACACAAGTGTACGTGATCGAGCGAACCGCGTTCAGGAGTTTGTTTCCCGCCGATCATGTTGTACACCAGCGCCTGCAGGAGATGGCCAACAAGCGCATGCATATTACGCTCGTGTTCGAAGAACAGCACAAAAACTATCTGCTAAAGATGGGAATGAGCCAAAAGGAGATCAAGATTGGGATATGATCCTTCGCGGGCCGGTTAGTTCGGGTATCGGTTTGATCCTGCCCATACTGTTGCGGAATGCTCGATGAGTTGTACGTTCCCTGTTGCTTCGGGTGTATCCGCACTTGATGTGTAAAATCGATAATGTTTTTGACACCTTTTAGGCTTGCGCTCTAAATTGAACCAGTTTGGGTACACCACACCACAGGTAAAACGCCGAAAAAAATACGAAAAGCATAATTGAGGATGCATGTAGGATCTGGTTTCGTAATGTACGAGCAATAAGAACTGCAAAATTAGCCAATTACAGTATCTCCTTGCGAGCGTGAGGTCTTTAATATCTTATTTGTGACTCATTTAAAAATAATTTTACCATACATACATTATTACCAAGAAGCATATTAAGTAGGCGCTGTGGTTTGTAAGACAATTGGAACCAACAGAAATGAATTATATTCTGGATCTTACTATAAAATGTATAACAGACAATCCTTTTGTGGGCCAAATAAGCTCTAGGTGGCAACCGCAAATATAAAACTTCTTAGAAAAATTGTAAGGTTGGATACTGAAGAAAAATAGAAAATAAACAGAACAAATTTTTAGTTTTTAGCTACTTTGAATGATTGATGTCGAATAGTACTCACGTGATAAGTATTATAAGCTGATTAACGCTAGAACTACCAGACCAGTCATTTCGAAAAAAAGGCTATTTATATAAATTTAGCAACAAGGCACGCACATTTATTTTTTTCAATTTTTTTAATTATTTATAAAATGTAAGCGCATACTTCGAGCGGCCCGTTGGTAAAGTGGTGATGGCAATTAAAGGTCTGACTTTGTTCGAATCACATAAACCTGTTATGGGTACACCAAATGACAGAAAACCAAGTCCTTTTGCGGCTTAGACAGGCATGCATTATAGCATTATAGGTTATATTAATCCTATAAGCAGAAGGAGAAGAAGATATGGAAGAAGCGCATCCACATTATCCTAATATAATCTTATCTTAAAGCCAGCCACACTTTTCTGTTTGCTTATTCGAGTTTTTTTATTCGCAGCATTACTCACAGAATTGATTATCCTGATTATGAGTACACTAAGTCACAGTCCTTCCATACACAGGATTGACTATCTTGCAATGGGTGGGTACACTACAGAAAATGGCAAAAGTGCATTAGTACCTTTGGTATAGGCCTAAATCCTGCAAGGGATGTAGTGTAACCAAAGCATTTGATTTTTAAATATTTCAATTCACGTAAGTAAAATAACCCTTTCTTGAACATTGAACATCAAGTCCGAGTACGCCTGGGATAAGGTGCCTGTCTGGGAGAAGGAAATGCCTTCAAGGCAACGTTGATTTGTAATGTCATTATTGTAGAACTTCAGAAATTAATTAAAAAACACATAACTATAAGCAATACGGCATGGCCTGGATTATTTGTGCGGAAAAAAAAACATATGAATGACAAACAATTACAATTGTGCATTACAAGCAAGAAAAAATAATTTAATTTAATGACAAGCTCTGTTCTATGTTACTATTTGTATCATAATATTGTTTACTGCTTTACAGTTTTTCTTCACTGGGCGCAGTTATATTAGTGCTTTGCACGGTTTGCATTTATCGTTGAATAAATTCAGTATTTTAATCTGACTGTAATAATGAAAAGAGCTGAAAGCGCTCGAATTATTTTTAAGCTGAAAGTGCTCGAATTATTTTCCCGAAAAGTGGTGTGCGCAGTGCTAAAAATGTTTTGTTTGTGTAAAGTGTTTTTTTATTATAATTTCTACTTTAAGTGTCAAATTGTGGTTCTACTGTATTGAAATTTCTGTATGAAATTATTCAGGAAAATTAAATGTTCCCACTACATCGTCCCAAAACAAAGCTTTTGCTAATCCTTTCTTAAATGCAATTGTAGCTCGTCTCACGGTTTTTCGATTATTATCCCGAATGCGCTGCAAATACTTTTTTTTTTAATCAGCTAAGAGTTAATTAATTTTCGCAGCAACATTTGCCTAGATGTAAAGCAAAAAGTGAATACCCAACACACTTCCCAAAGATTACATTTTTTTCAAACGGCATTCCCTCGCCAGTTTGAAGAACCAAACATTTGACACCATGTTTTATGTTTGCTGTGATGCTTCGTCACTGCGATAACCCGTACGTCCGCACACGCCATCCGACGCACATCAGCTGGTTCCGGCACCGGTCTTCTGCCGTCGAAACGAAATCGGGTGTGCACAGCATAAGTTTGGAAAGCCGGGCGGGAAGATGTCCGCTCCCTAGGACCGTGCTGCCGCTGTTGGCGTTCAGTTATGTTTGAAATCTCGCCGCGTGCAGTGCGTCGTAGCAGAGCGACGTGGAAGCGTGGCAGTTCTCTACGTTCGATCGACACTTTCTTCGTGGCGTTTCGAGTGAGTGGATGATCGCCGTGGTGTGTGGCGTATGATGTCATCTATTGAGAGGCTTATTCGAACGTAACCGAACGTATCTCGGGACAAAGGGAGCGTGTCCTTGTTTTCCACCAACACCACCGCTCTACCGCTCGCTTGGGAGTGGATAGGGAAAGCTACAATGTGCCAAGTGCGAATTACTGAACCGTTGGGCAAGTGTTTGGTGAGCGATGGATTGGTGCCATTAATTTACATGTGAAGTGTCGTAAAGTTTTAAGGGTTACAATAACAATAATAGCCACGTAAAGATAAGCAATCTCGCTGGCCGTCTGTCTACGCGTTGTGAATATTCTTCCGAACGTCGGCGTCGATAGGGCGGCCTAGTGCGTTCGATTTCGGACGGCTAGAATGTAACACGAGTCCCCCAATATGGCCACTATTCGGTGGCGTTCGATAAGCTCGCGCGGTCCAAAAAGAATACACCAGTGTTCTAAGCAAAGAAACGTGCGTGACTGAATGGCAAATTCGTTACTCGTTGTTCTGTTTTTTTTTCGACATGAAGCATATGTTTTCGTGGTTCAAACGGCTGGCCAAGGTGGCCGGCGGAGGCGTCATCAACGCGGCATTTCGTGCTGGCTGGTGTTCATTTCCCATAACTGAAAGCGGCTCTCCGCGTGGCCACAATTAATCACAGTCAATTAATTCGGTGAATATATTGTAAACGGTGGGCCTGCTAACTGTGTGTCCGCTGGCCGTTCGCCGTACGCCCCTCCGAGCGATTGGATCGATTGTCAATCGTGCGCTACTGTTTTGTGGGGTTTTTTCTTTTTCATTTTTACCACGATACCACGATCTTCTATGCTGGGTGTAGTGCATGCTTCCGTGCCCGTATGCTGCGGTACGGACGACGTGAAATGGGGTTTTAATTTTTTGCAGCTCTTCGGATGGCAGCATCCCCATCCCGGGGGCCATTGTTGTGGTTGTGGTTCCCCTAGGGGGAAAACCGAGGAGGGCCAAGCGGGTAGAGAGGGGTGTTTAGTTAGGTTTATTGGTAACGCATCATTGAGCTTTACCAAAATAGAGCATATTACGCTAGTTAGGGGCCATCATAATCACCCATGAATCTTGGCTAGACATGCCGATCGTTTGCGCTGGCGTACGCGATGCATTGCGGAGTGTTGCGTATTATCTCCCACGATGAAGAGTTGGGCCTGACAATCATGGGCAGCGACAGGTATGGGTGGGATTGAGAGCAAACCGGGCTCTAGGCAAGAATCTAGGCCATCTGGGTTAGAATCGACAGTTAAACCCAGCCACGCATAAAAAAAGGTGTGCTTTTGGGTTCCGAACCTGGTTCCTGGTGTAATGGAATGCCTGCTTACTGAAACATTTCAGTAATTCAATCAAAAGAACCAGCAGCAGTAGCAGTACCAAGCACTTTACATGGTACAAAGAACAGCATCCTACTACCAGCGCTAAGTGTACGGCAAATGGCAACGTTAACCGCCAAATTATTTCTATTATTTCCATCCATTAGGAAGTGCAAAAAAAAACGCACGACGAGCGAAATACCACCGGTGAAACGCTTTCCGCAAGTGAAATGAAAAAAGTTTTTGCAAGCGATTTTAATTTCGTTCCAATTTATTCGTACGAGTATCGTGCATTGGACAAATAATCTACCTGCCTGTTTATTTACCGTCACAGAGCAAAGAACCGAAAACTCGAACAGGGGAAAAGTGGTGATCGGGAGAGGGAAATTTAATATATTCCAAAGTGCTCCGTCGATATGTGTCCAACGGCAATCGTCCTTCGGTAGACGAAAGTGTAGCGTAGCAATGTCGCGCTGGTGAAAAAGTGAAGTTCCGTGCCATCGTGGAAAACTTTCCAGCATTTCATCGCACGGCCCTGCCCAGCGCCATCGCACTTACCGTTCCGGTACCGTTCGGTTGATTGGGTGACAGTGTGTTGAAAATTAATTTTAAGCGAAAAGTGTTTTTTTTTTCGACCGTTACTAAAGCTACGATCAACATCAGGTTGAATGAGGTGAACACGTGCGAAACGGCTAATATTACTAACGATAAACTGTTTCGGTGCAACAAACGTCAAAGATGCTGTTCAGGTATGTTTTTTTTTGGTTTAGTTTAATTGTTGAAATAACGCTTTAACGCTAGCCAGCAATTAATTGCACCACAAGTATTCTTAAAGCGTTGTTGCACCATTAGCGTGTAACTATGTAAAGTTTTAACCTTAATTATTCACAAATGCACCGCTGTCATTAACGAACCATCATCATTATCATCATCACGAGCCATTACTTGAACCAACTTTCCACCGTTTGTTTTCGTACCGACGAGAGCTACGGATTGTCCGTCCAGCTGTGATTCAATTTCAATTATTTGCGGTTTGCTAATATGGGTGTGATATTTCATTTTCCCTCATTTTCCGCTTGGGTCAGGACGGACCCGGCCATTCGGGTAAATCGCTTACGGAATGAAATCTGCTTTCAATTAAATTATCGCTTTCGTGTGGCCACCAGCCACAGGCCTGCACCCGCTAAAGTCTGTCTCGTTCTCGTTCCGTAACGGGTAAAGCCGATTGACGCCCTTCTGCCAGCTCCAGCTACAAGCTGCTACTGCTGCTACTCCTGCAATTGCTGCCACTGCTCTCCATGGGAGGATACTGCCGGATTATGGGTCCTTCGTGTGCATATTAAATAACGTACGGGTGCTGCGAGGGGTGCAGGTGTGACGGTGCGACGGCTTGACCCGGCTGATCTTGTGTTGCATGTTTAATTATGAGGAGCCACATGCTCGCTCGGACATGTTTAATCAGAACGCACTGGCTGCACGCTGCGGGTTGTGATGCCTTTTTTTTCCTCGTGGATGTTGTGTCTGCACAGGATTTCTTTGTGCCAAATCTGTACTTGAACACCGATGCAATGCGAATGCTGACGGTAATTGAAACGTACGTTAGCTTTTCCGTTCGCAAATATCGCATTTCAACGTTGTTTTTTTGCAACGGTTGTTAATAGTGAGTTTAAACAATATTTATAGTACACCAAAAATCATTTGAAACAATACGACAAACAATGCATAACATCAAGGGTGGGATTAATGGATAGAGCAGTGTAATTTGATTTTATATTTCCTTCAACATAACAAAAGGTGTAAAGTCATTACAGGTAAAGGAAATGAAAGTTTGAACATTCTTCTTCAGAACTTTTTTATTGAAAGACATGAGAGCTAAAATGAATTGACAAAAAAAAACCTTGTTTTCCGATTTCAGAATATAAACAAATGTATGCTCAAACTTAGCAATTAGTTAAGTTAAATAATCTTACAGCAACTCACATCGGTCTGCTTCAAATTTTCGTTTCTTAATGTTAGAAAAGTAAAGTCCTTATGTTAATATGTTTCATATATCTTTGCTCTAAAGAGCCAGCAAAAATGATGTTCATAAGAAATGTTTTATAAATTATTTTCTCGCTTACCAAGAAGTGTGTTTAATCAGATCGTGATGCTAGCCGGGCCGTTACTATGGAAATTAAAATAAGGCCGCGGTGCTAGTGTTTTGGTTTTAAGTAAAAACAAAACAAAAGCATGCAAAAAAATAGTTTCCTTTGGTTGTTAAAGAATAAATTCTTGTGTTTAAAACAAGAAATTTACTTTTTACTATTAAAAGCGCAAGAATGAATAAGATAATTGTTATATGATATTTTGAAGAAGATTTAAAACTTGACGATTTTTCCCAAATGCCTTTTCAAAGTGGTATCTCCATAACATTAGTCATGCTTACACAAATTATGACGATTATGCTTACATTTATTAAATGACCTAAGAACTACAGCTTCCTTGTCAATCATTTGCACTTTTTCCGGGACATCGGTAACCATCAATAGTGTATATTTTAGACACTATTATTACACTGTAGAAACATGATCTAGATATTCTAAGTTTCCTTCAGAAATAAAGAGCCTTCTTAACACAACAAGACCGAAGAGGAGCGAAACGGAAAGTTTTCGCAACATGACCACAAAAAAAAACATCAACCCCTTCAGAGTGGTTTCTTATCAGTGTGTTCTTTTATTTTGCGTCTTGATTGAAGAGTTGACTTCAAATTAATCTATTCTCCAAAAGTTCATCTTTTCATCGCTGTCAGCAGACCCTTTTATGCTTCTTTTTTATGGCTCACCACAAAACCCTTCGGCCCAGCGGCCTGGTTCGAACGGAAATGACAAGGGCAGACTATCCCAAGCCTGTTTCTTCTGCAAGATTCATCCAAATAGTTGTTAAGTCGAAAAGTGCCTCTTGTCGTTGACATACCAGCTGATAAGATCGCAAAAAAGGGATTTTTGTCGTCAGAGACTGCGTGCGAATGGGGTTTCGGTTTACACCCTTCTTAAACGCACCACGTTCACGTTATAGATTTCCCTGGGTGCGAGCATATTGCCCCTTCCCTTACTGGCTGCTGTGAAAACGTGCTGGAAAAGAAGATGAAATAGTAAAAGAACCATACGGACCCAAACCATACACTCCGGTTATATGTGACGGACTGCGGATCTCGTGATAAAAGCTGGGCACCCTTTATTGATTTGCTGTGGTTCGTCCTCTCAATCATCCAAGGTCGATGGGCGATGAAAACGATGTGCAAAAGTCAGTCTTTACATCCAAACATCAACGAATGAACCAATGAGTCACCCCGGGAAAGTGGTTCCTCGAGGTACCCTTTTTTCCATCGTTCTTTATGCAAGCAAATGGGTATTGTTATCGAACATTATCGAATACCTGGGTAACGAGGTGTGGAGCTCACCTTTCCCCGCTTGGTAAGATATTCCGGGCGAAAGCACATAAATCATAAATGATTTTGGTGACAGCCATAAAAAGAATCAAATCATCATGATCTTCGCTATTGCGTTTGCAAGCCGTCCCGGTAAGAATGGCCCACGGTACAATAGCGTTCGATCGATCTGGCTGGTGGAACGGGGTTGGTTGGTGGGTCGAAATTGGATGTGGAGCCAATGCTGGATGGCATTGTCGAAAGTAAAACTTCGACTCGACGCTTTCTTGAGCAAAGCAAAAAACAACTGCGGTCCACTGACTTCTAGAAGAGGTCGAGTGTACGATCCGGGGTGAGCAGGTTACCGAGTGGCAACCCCCCTTCCTCCCCATCTCCTCCCAATTGGGTGGAGCACAAAATCAATTAAAAAGTAATAATAATCATAAACAATAAAACACCAGCGCATAAATCACCGGCGGAAAGCAGACCCCGGCAGCAGAGCCGGAGCTGCCATGTACGAGATCCCCCCCCCGGAGCTAGGTACAGGAAATGAAATGGACGGGATCCGTCCGGAGCGATTCTTACCGGGTGATGTCAGCGGAATCGACTTGAGCGTGAGTGCTCTGGTGGCTCCAGACTGTTGATAATGTGCCCTTGGACACAAAAGAATTGTGCCGGCCCCGTCGAAAGTCTCCCAAAGTGTCGGAGGCTCGTCTCACAGCGACACCGGCCGGGCAGGGCTGACTGAATGGTGCGAGGGGTGTCACACTCGCGGGTGATAAGAAAGGGGTGATTTTAATTACCCTAATAACTGTCTTTACACTCACTTTTCTGCCATTGGCCATGTCGTTCGGTGCGAGGTTGATAGTGGTTCCTTTCTCATCGCTGCTCGTATGGTGGAAGTGGGAACCTAGTTGATTTAATGGCGGTAAGGTGGCATGGGGAGATGGCTTGGGTAGACGAGATCAGTTTATTGCCTCGTCCCGGAACGGATATGAGCTGTGTAGGTGTTTGTTGTATCGTAGATTCCTTCGCGTTCCGCCCAGTCCTGCACCGACGCCAAGCCGTCGCCCCAAAGTACGTGTTTTCGTTTCGTGATTTTAATGGCTCTTTATTATTAAATACAATTTCTTGAATTGCTTTTATGACGGGCTGGTGGTGAAAGAGGGGGGAGGGGGGGGGGAATGATTTCTTATTTCGGTTTGGGAAAATCGTTTGATGCACGAGGCCTAGCGACTTTGGTGAAGTAATTTAAACGATATGAATGGAGATAATGTTTCATATTTGATAATGCGTTCAATCTTCCCTAAACCCTTACTATGCTTGACAAGAACCCGTTTGCATAAAACGTTTATAATTAAAGAGGGTAGCGATCCCACGGCATCGAAAAAGGTGCAAAACTTCTGGCACCAAACGTACCGCTGTTAGTCTCCACCGTTCGCTGTGTGTGGCACAAAGAGCTTCTCATTCAAATTGCACCCTTTAAAAGGTGAATAGGGAGCGAGTAGAGGCAAGCCGAAAATTGATTTTCTCCTTAAAGTTGGCACAGGACCGGGCGGCACAGTACGTGCCATAAATTTGTCCACGCCGTTACGCTGGCGGGGGTGGAGGGGCGGGGGGGGGGTTTAAAATGTTTACGACGACCCGGCGCGTGTTAAAGCGGAGTGTAGCGTTTGATGTTTACGCTTGGTTGAAGTAAAATTTAATAACCTCGTCCAGGTCGAACTGGCAGCGCGCATCATCGACGCCGCGGGTACGTGGCCGCAACTTCTCCGTGTGCCTTTATGGGCACTCGGGTGCGCAAACTGTTTTGGCAAAGGCTCACTGTGAATCGCCCACGGGAGGATGTGCAAAAAGCACTCCCCGGGCCAGTACCAGCAGATTAGCCAGGTCAGCGATGTTTCGAATGTTGAGAGAAGCAATCGAGCATTGAATCCATCCATTTTTGACAGCCAAACAGACTTGGTTAATGTGTGTGTGTGTGTGTGTGTGTGTGTGTTTGGGTAAACTTTTGTTTCACTGATAACGTTCACACGTCGGGTGCTAATGTTTTGCAAATGAAATCAAATTGGGAAACCGCAAGCAAATGCGATTTACTTTCTTCAGATCAGAAGCCACCAGAAGTGTCCTGGTAATTGTTTTGCAAGATAGTTTAATCCTCACCATAGCCCGAAGGGAAACCCCTAGTAGAAGTCAAAATTGATCTATGGTGGTGGTGTGGAAGCTGCATCAAAACTAATCCTCCGACAGAATCCGAGACCGGGTGTACCAAAGTGTACCATTCATTTACATGTAGAAAATTTATTATGCAACAGCTTTAGTGAAGCAAATCCTTAATTTCAAAGCCACCGAATGCCAAGCAACATCTGGACGGAGAAGTTTGTTTCTCCGAGGGGACGTACCGCGGCGCGGCGCGGAGGATCCCGGCCAACCTGTGTAAGGTAAGGTGGTGCAGGGGTGTGTGGAACCTCTAGTCCAGTTCTAGCTGCCCGGCCCGGTTGCAGGAAGTAAATCTCGTTTGTCATGGCGGTGTTGCGCAGGACGGTCCTTACGGTCTCGTCTCGGCAGGGCGCACATGCATGCGAAACATTACACAAAACATCCAGTTGATTGCTAAAACGTGAGCCGAAATGAAATCCCATCGAATTGGTCGCCCGTCGGGTGTGCCCGGACGTGCCGCCGTTCGTTCCGTTGGATCGCCCGGGACGGATAAAGCGCGCGAGAGGGAGAAAGGCGAGTGTGAGGCAAAGCCTTCGGCAAGTCGGGCATCCATCTAAAATCCGACAGTTTGACGGATGTTTAATTGTTGTTCCGGCAGAACTTTCGGCTGCACTGTAATCCTTGGCGCGGCGGATCGAGAATCTCTGGTGTAATGTTCTGCAGGATGTTGCTGTGTGGAAGCCGTGGATGGATGATTTGAGACTTGGTCTTGCTACGATGAGTTAAGATAGTTGAGAAGCGATTTGGAAACGGTATAGACTCGGGCTCGGATTACACACTTTGAGGGGGGGGAGGGAGGAATGGAAATTCGTCGATCGTTCGTCACGTCGTGTCAGTAACGGATGAACCTTGGGTGTCAAAACTTCGGTATAAGCTCAGGATAACACTAGAACTTTTTTTTTTCACTTCACAAATGCTTTTCGTGAAACTGAGCTTTGGTAGTGGGTGGAATTTTATCACTGCTCTCAAACAAATTGCGTCAAATTGATTGGAAAATCACCTCGCTGAAGATTATATTTGATTATGGGAAAAATCCAGCAGCAATCGAGGCTTCCGCACGTACAGATTGGAGCCGCGCGTAGAAAAGAACGCAGAAAACATGCTTGATAAGGGGGGAAGGGGGGGATGGATCTTCTAGTGTCATTACTTTCAACAGCGCTTTCCACATCACGAGAGCAATCCCGCACAGTTGATCCCGGCAACAAAAAAAAAAACAAGCGAAAGCATCGTCCCTCCCGGAAGCAGGGAGCGGAAATGGATGTCTGAGCGAAAATATGTATCATTTCGTCCGTGGCAAGCGGAAAGATGATTTACGATCCGGGAGGTCACCGTGCAGCATGTATGTGGTGGGTGTGTGTGTGTGTGTGTGTGCGTGTGTGAGAGCGTGTTTTGATATGGTAGGCCCCCGCGGCATGCTCTATTGTCGGATCGTGCCTTGAGGAATGCTTTTAAGGAAATCTGTTCTTCGCGGAAGAAAGTTAGCGGCTTTGGCTGGAGCAGCACGATTTATCATAAGCGGATGGAAAGTTATTGATTTCTTTTGTGAATTTGTGTAAATATCAACGGGGACGATTGTGGAACGGGCGTGGGCATTTGTGGGAAAATAGCATACGCTTAAGTCCCTTTTTTCCGGCTCCATTCGTCAGGTGTTATTATTTATTCTGACATACGTTAGGGCGCATCCCGAAAGGGAACATTATCGTTTTGTTGATTTTGTGACCAACGATTTAGCTCCGTTCTTTTATGGCTCGATTGTAGAAGAAACGGCAACATTGAGAAATATTTTTATGTGAACGCTGAGAACGTTTAATACTTCGTGGAACCTGCTGTCAGTGAAGTCACAGTGTTTGAAGCGTACTTATACATTATGCTATATTTCACGTGATTTTTATATCATTTCTTTTTTCTTTATAAATTATCAAATACAGATTCGTGTGATATAAAACTAACGTGGGGATTATTGGGATCCAACGTTACACAGCGAGATTTTCCTAAACTTTCCTCTAACAATCTTCAGCGTCGGAACGTCACTCCCCTATGATTACCGACACTTACCCAAAGACACATTGCAATCTAAGCTCTCTTCTCATACTCAAGAAGCGATTAGAAAGCTTTACCATCAAAAACATGTCGCTATGCTTTACCTACGCCAGAACGATCGAACGAAATGATTCCTTCCGCTCGCGGTGGGCCGCTTTCTAGCGTACTTCTCAAGTGTGTTCTAGTACGCACTAAAAATCATCCCCTCTTCACAGCGATTGAATGAAGAAAGCGCAAAGTCCCCGTCACAGAGGAGCAGAGTGCACTGGAAATGTATGGAGTGCTCTGCTGGACATAGCCAGACTCGATTCGGCTCGCGTTGTTTTCGGTGGCCGTTAAGCGGTCGCTCTTTGTTACGTCACTTTCCATGTGACATTTTGCTCTTCAAAACTCACTCGCTGCACTTGGCAACTTGAGTACGAGTGCATACTAGGGTTAACAATGTGCTGGATTTCGGTTGACTGTCGGTTATTATATTTTAGACGGCAAAGTAGTGCCCGTTCCAGAGTACTGGTCACCGTGGCAGAGTGGGAGGAAGGCCAGCATTATGTTGCCTTCCGGCAACGCACCATACTTCATAATCGGTTCCTAAATCGCTTCTCGCACTACCAAAGTGGTAGTCTGCACTTGTACCGATAAACAAACAAATAAATCATTTTTTTTTCCCCTTTCAAAGCGACATTCTCGCTTGTACGGTTGGTTTCATTCTAGCAACATTTGCCGGAAGAAAAGTGTGGATCTTTTTTTATGCACAACCTGAACAGGACAGGACATTTAACAAACTGAGCTAGTTAATAAGGAACGGTTTTAGCGGTTGTGTGTATCAAAAAAGTAAAAAATGTAGAATGTCATAAAAACCAACTGATAGGATTTAAATGTTTAGAATGGACAGATCCTAAACTAAACAGAGCTAAAAGTAAATTAATTGTACTTGATTTGAAGCATATGTACTTCATTTATACAAAAATATTTATCAATTCATCTTTCGTATTGATATAATGGTACTGCTTGAAACAAACTGCTTGAAAAAATCCAATCCAATTCTCCAATAAATTTGAAAGGCTACTAATTTATGCTGCCATACAGTGTTCATCCGACTGTACACACAACTGATATTTGTTTACCTTCTACATCAAATGAAAGCGTCTCTGGGCGCCGGAATATTTGCAGGTTTGCCAAAATCACAAAATCAAATCAAACAAACCGAACCGATGGGCCGACACCAACGTCACACGGTCAGCAGTATTTTCGCTTCCCACTGTGGATGCTGGGTGTCTGCCCCAAAGCTAGCGCATTCGATGCAGAACGAACCCATTTTTGCCTGCATACACCTTTCGTTCACGTAAACGGTCGAGAAGCTCCTGGCAAACATTCCGCTTTTTTTTTGTTAACATGTGATGAAACCTCTCCGCAGTTTGTGTGTGTGTGTGTATTTGTAGGTCGGTATTTCCATTTAATTATTATTCTCCCTATCATACAGGTGAGATGGTTAGATTTGCCAAGGAACATGCTTTGATGCTAACGGGTAGTTTTTGGTAGGGGCCGGTTTTGAAACCGCAGCTGATTTTTGAGCAAGTTTCGTTACGCTTAATTTCTAACAGTCTTGGAAGGGTTTCATCCCACTGCAGCCACTCACCGTGAAAGAGATAATGAAGTGCCAAACATGCTTTGGCAGCTCAAACCCAATATTTTTTGTGAGCGCGAAATCACATTTTTTAAATTAATACTGCCAACATCACTTTCTTTGAGAATTCATTTTGGTCATGTATTAAGTGACCACGATATACCATGGACAAAAAGCAGACCCGTTATATGCTGTAAAGAAATGTGCTACTTAAGCATTTGTAACTATCATCAGCTTCTGTTGCTACATTTTGACCGAAATTTTGTTTGCTGGATTAATTTTTTGAGCTATATAGTTTATAGCTGTATAGCAACCATCAACAATAATTTAAACACAATAATAGACGTAACTTTTAGAAAAATAAATCAATCATAAGAACTTCAATGTTAACCGTTATAACTACCAAACAAGACACAAATGATGCCACCAGAAGGATTGTTCCGTTGTCACGGAAACGTTAGGCAAACCCTTGTACTGCTGCATGGGCTGCAATATGTTTTGTTAAGACGCTAGGAGGTAATTGTAAATGTAATTGAATTAATTCCGAAAATATACATCCAAGAGCGAACAAGGATTTTCAAACAGATTCAGATCGTATCGGGAGCAAAACGAAGTAAAGAAAAGACGAATGGTCTTGATTTAAAAAATAATGAAGACATACCATACCATGGATTAACACCGAATTGCGTTTAAAAATGTTAGTTCTCTAAGGCTTGCTTATAAACCTTAATTGGGATACAACCCAAAAATTGCCCTATCTGGGCATCACAAAACAAGACCCATCAATCTCCTTCAGAGAGCAATATTGGCCAATACTTTCCTGACATCAAGGCTGTCATATCTAGTAACAAAAAGTATATAGCGACACTTACATTTCGCTGAGGAAGCATTTCTCCTCACAAAACCAGTCGCGACGGACGAAGCTGGGACTGTATCGCTCCTATATAGTTCCAGTACTAACGTATGCCTCTGAGACAAGGACACTGTCCAAATCTGACGAAACCCTCTTAGCCGCGTTCGAGAGAAAGATGCTCAGGAGGATTGTTGGCCCAATACGTGAGGAGGGACAATGGAGGAGCCGATACAACGACGAGCTGTACAACGATCTCTCCGTTGTGCAGCGGATTAAGCTCGCCCGGCTCCGGTGTGCTGACCATGTTATACGCATGGACCCGGACGACCCATCCCGTAAAGGTCTCTTAGGCCGTCCACATGGACAGAGGAGGCGTCGTAGGCCCAAGCTGAGGTGAGAAGATAGCTTAGAGGCGTCCGATGGATGGTTAAATGGAGGTTTAAAAGTAAGTTTAAATCAACTAGCCCTTCCCAAGGCAAAAGGAGGATTAAATCTACTCCTGCCAAGCCTGAAGCTTCCATCTTTGCTAACTAATAGATACCTAAAGGAAAAACACTGCATGCCATTTTTGAGCAAAAACCTGTGTAAACATTGAAAATCCTCCTAACATTCAAGCCATTCCGAAAGACTTTCCATATTTGTCTATCTGCTTATTTAACTAATACTATATTACAAAATTTGACTTTTAAAGCAATGCACAAAAGAATCGACCTGCGCAATGTGGGGTATACCAGAAAAACTTTTCAACACAAGTACCAAAAATGTAAACGAATTAATAAGCAATGGAAAATTTTAAATGAAATTGTAAACTCCTTTAGCGCAAATTTTCGCACATTTAGTCAGTTAGTTATACCTGAACTCAAAAATATGAATAATAGGAAACGAGCGAAGAAAATGAGAGTCTTGAACTTATAGAAAAAAATGAACTTTATCTAAAAGAAGAGAGAAAGACTCTAGAATCCATCATATGTTGAGTAATCAGTAACTACGTAATTACAAGATCAAGTGTATTGTTTTCATAAAAAAAATGAGTATAAATAGGTTAACAAGCAAATTGGATTAGTGGACCGAGAAGTTCAAAAACCTGTTTTCTATTGATTGGATAAAACCTCTCCTGGCTGATAAAAAAAATTAACAAAACTTTGAATTTAAATAAACTTGTGTTTGTTTGTTTGTTTTTTTGTTTGTTGCATGTGTTTTTTATGTTGGTTTTCCTCAAACAAAAAGTTTTTTAAATGGTGTTTTCTCTTTATGTTGTCTTATATTTTTAAATGATTTTTATGCAGATTGTTTCTAAACATAAAATTATTTTTTTTTATTTAATTTTTAAAACTAGCTTAAAATAACATAAATATGTTATTGTTTTTTTTTTTCATTTAAAACTCAATGAGATTGTTTGATCGCGCGGTAAATACTTCCTTTATCACTACTTTCGATCTCTACTTTCGATCGATTGGTTTCCCTCATGCCGTGCCATAGTTTGCGCGTGATGACAAGCATCGTTATGCTGTTAAGTTGAGGATATATTTCCTGTTTGTTTGCGACACAGCCTACAGGAAATTGGCGATTGCTGGGGCAGTTGTGCTTGCGCTTTGCTTTTCCCTACCGTCGATTCTGTGTTGTGGTTGCGCTGGCGTCAAGTTGGCAGCGTATCACCCACTGCCAGAAAGCATACCGCTGACCGACTCTAGCTTATGGCACCACAGTGCGCACGGCCCAGCAAAAGAATAGGAATGAAATGGAATGGAATGGAAACGGCACCCACAGTCGAAAGTCGGGTTGAAGGTGGATGAAGAATGTAAGCAAGCCGCAATTGTGCCGTATCGAACAAACACCCGGAACGCATGGTGTCGCAAAGAAAAGCGTCGTCAGCCACGTGCCAGCCGGGATCCAGAATGAAAAGCCCAATTGATTGACTAACTATTTACTTGGCGGACGGATGCGCCTCGCGCGTGCCCACCGTGTGGTCCGCAACGAGCCAAGTATCGGCAAACCTCTTGACAAACGTTACCGTCCAAGTGTTTACCTTCTTATGTTCGGTTGCGCCGACTGCATCGTGGGGCCCCCCTTGGCCTTTCAGGCAGATTCTTCGGAAGGCAAGAATTGAAAGCGCGCGTGGAAGAAAGTGGATGAAGGAGTTGGTACAGAGTACCCTGGCCCATCGATGCTGCCCGAGCTTATGTTGAGACTCGGGTGAGCATTAACAATGGATGGCTGGATGAGGTACGATGATGATGACGACGGTGAATTTGATGATGATGATTACTGCTATTATTATTACCGTGACAAGTGAATCGATCTAAGGAGAGAGCTCGCCCTCGTCTGGTAGCTTCGTGGCCGTGTTGCTAAACAACGGGGCATATAGCTTATGCTCGGGTGGAACGTACCCGATACGGCACACGCATTGCTGCGGACTGATTTGATGCTGGGTTCGGTGGGCAATGGGGCGGTGGGTGTGGCACCTTTCGGGCACCAGCGCAAGGATACTCAAGGCCCCGGAAGGATGTAGTCTCAAGCGTCCCGAGAGTAACCTGCGTTATTTGTGTCCTTTTGGGACGGTGTAGTCGAGCCAGCGGAATGGATTTGTTATACGTACGTAGTGCGAACTCACAGTTTTGCCGATGCCAATGCATGGGATGCCTGGGAAAACCGGACACACCGGTTTCCGCTGGGACATAATGAAGCCGGGATTGATGATATGGCGCTCCTCGGGTGAGTGAAGCTGAAAGGAAGAGTCTGTCCGGCGTGGCTGCCCTGTTGGATACGGTTTTGGGCTTTGCTGTCTTTGTTTGGAAGCCACATGTTCGAGCGGAGCGTCCGGTCAGTTGAGCGTAATTGCGGTCGCCTCGGTGGAAGGGATTACTTACGTCCATGTTCGAGTGTGGTGCGTTGGGCAGTGTAATTGGGTATGAACTGAATAATTACCTCACATCCGCACCGCAGCGGTGGACGATGTCGAGTCGTGGCCCAACTGTTCACTTCGCATCTTGTCAGGATATGAAGCTAACATGAAGCACGAAAAGTCCTTTACTGTTTATTTATTCTTGCTCAGCGTCGATGCGTCGCTTGTGTTTTTCTTTCAAAACTGAATCTCATATCCATTCCCGAAAAAGAAAAGCTCTATATTGCAGGATGGTGCATCAATCGATTTAAAACCGCAAAACTAGACTACAAAATGTCACACTGCGTCCTGAATACTCTCCAGATAAACAAACATCCGAAGGCTACACCTCTTGAATAGCACCGTTCATGCCAAGTGCTGCAGCTAAGCATGTGAGCCACCGTACAGCAAAATATTTTGATACACTTTGTTGCTGTGCGGCATATCAAACAAATGCGGACATCTATTCATGCATAGAAACTGAAAGCCTTAGTACGAGCTCTTACTATCCTCTCGTGCACATTCATCTGCATGAAATCTGCGTTAAAGGCTATTCCAGACAACACCGATCTCGCTTACTGCCGTTTTGCATTGCGCTCACGGGTCGTTCAGGTTAGATGTGTATCTTTGCCGTACATATATTAATGATAACGCAAAACATATGGCGCTAGAGTAGCTAGGGGGGGGGGGGGGAGGATGTCTTTAAAACGGTCCTGATTGCAATGTCATACACGCCGATGACTGCACCAAGTCAAATGAGCTGTACTAAACGACGTTGATTAATAGCTCAATAGGCTTGGTACTACGCATTGAAATTGCGCTTCAGCAACAACGGCTATAGCGGCGCTACCTGTCAATGGTGTTTCAACAATTTGTTAACCTTTCCGATGGGAGGCTTTATGCTTTTAATTTTGGTGCACTTGAACACGACACCGAGCGAAGTACATCGTTATGGCGGTTAGATTGCGCACAGCCTGTTACAATGTATTCTTGGTGTATCGATCGTTACAGGTTGTGTGGGACAGAGTGGTGACCGGATGTTGAAGGAATACATAAATCTAGGCAGGTATCCCGAGAACTCGTTCGGCCGGCGAGCAGGCTTCCAACGGAACCCCTGGGCCCTGGCCATGGCCGGTGCTAACGAGTTGACGCTTTCTGATCACGTACTATCCGTTACACCGGTGCGGTATCTTCTAACTTTCGCTAGTTCAATCGTTTTCCTATCGGTTGCCGCAAGTTTTCTTTGAGCGCATTGGCTTCTTTCCGTACTTGAGCGGAATGTAGCATGGGGATGCACTTAGCACTGCTACAGATTTGTTCACTCACCCGTCTTGGGAAGAACAAGGTGGGCAAGCAAACGAGACTGCTAAAGCGAGTGGGGCGATGTACGATTTGCGCATGGGAAATGTTTATGAATAAAACGCACGGCTGTTCTTGGGCGACGTGATTTCCGCACCTGTGACTGAGTGGGTTGTGACGGCCCGGTGTATCTGTTACGTTTAATCTAAATAAATGAGACGTTTATTCCGATCCACACTTGGAATAAACTTCTATCTCTTAAATGTCAGAAAATTCATGACTGATATTGTAAAGGTGAGAGGAACTACTCACAGAAATGTTTCGCTGTGCAGGTGCGCAGGTACGCAACTATCAGATCGTATCTTTTGCGGTATCGGTCTATGGTAGTACCAACGTGCAGCAAGAGATGCATTGCAGTGATGAAATTAATTAACACTCTGCACGCATTGCAACACCTGCCCCCTCAAGGAGCTTTCAATTGAATGGAGTGCAGTGCAGTGCCGAGAGGAACAAATTTGTAATTACCAGTTGCATGACGGGCTGATGATTTGTGTGTGTGTGTGTGCAGCAGCCTCGCTAGAGCAACCACTTGAACCCGGTTGAACGTTTAGCAATCAATAACCGAATCCATCAAAATCCGTACTGCACCAAACCCATCATCACATGATTTGCGGGTGCAGTTCGTACTGAACGAGCCGCAAAACGAGCCTTACCTTTGCGTTTGGGTTTGCACCCCACCCCCCGTGTGCACGACCGACCTGCCCTCTCAAGCATCGCTGTGCCGTCGCGCTTCAATGGGACGAGTGTGAGCGGGCTCAAGAGGATCACCAGGGTACGCGAATAACGACGTCAACGATGACTCCCACCGCGCTAGCAGCGCCGGGTACGCATCGTACAGTTTCCGCCTCACCAGACAATCGAACATCAATATGGGATCCATTGTTTGCAGAAAAGTGCAATAATGCACTGGCGATAAGATCGCGGCCTGCACGGCGATGACAAACGGGGCCCGTGGAAAAGGGGGTAAGAGCTAAAGAAAAGTGACCTCTTAACATTTCGATCACGCATCCGCTAGCTCGACGACGGTTCTTCCACACCGGAATGGGGCGGAAAGTGACGGTTTCGAGTGGCCCATCACTTTCCGAGCGCGGCCTGCAGCGCATGGATTGGTACGCCAGGCACTCTCGAAATGAAGTAATTACGAGGGCGCACAATTGGTTCACCGAGACGGCCGGGAAATGATTTGAAGGGATTGATTTCCCTGCCAGATAATTGTATATAATTAGTAACGTGTGGCAGTGACGGGAAAGCATCCCGCCGGTATCGACGATAGGATGGTGCGATTTAGCAAAGGATGCACGGGAACATTTCCGAGTCATTTGAACATTTATCAGATGCAGCACACACAGTCGACATCCGGTATTAGAGAGTGAAGCTTTCGAGCTTGGTGCTCTCGTTCGTTCTGATTAATCGATGCACCATCTCGCACAGCTTTCAGAAGCGTTCGTATTATTAAATTTTCAATAAATGCAGTTTGTGTTTTTTTTTTTCCTGGTAAAACCCATGCTGTTCTTGTTCGGTCAACACTTTGACATAAAACATCATCTCACAAGCCTGTCCAACTTTTGATTTTAACTCAAAGCTTCGCATTCGGGAGCAACGTGATCAAATGCCGGGTAAGCTGTTCCTAGATACTCTCCCAGAACCAGCTACTACACGGTACAGCCTTTGCGCAATGGTGCTTCCAATTTGTGAATTTGATATCTGTGGCTTTGCAAGCACACTTTCCAGCGTGTGTGGTAGTGTGGCCTAATTTATGTACTTCACTTCAACGTCACCCAGTGTGTGCGGCACCAGAAGAAGTGCAAATGCAGTGGGGGCAATTCTTGTTATTATTGCCCTGGTATCGAGCATTGTGTAACCTACATCAATCGGTTGCTGCCATCGTTAAGGCGGGCCTGGTTCTCTGTGCCGTTGCCGTTGGTTTTGTCGGGTCATAGTTTGGGGGAAAAACCTCACCCGAATGTGCACCCGAACGCCAGGCGGACCAATTGAACGGCGTGCACATCCAGCCAACGCAACTGCAGTCTTAGTCGATAGCATGTTTCGTGCAGTAGAACCAATTACAGATGCTGTTACACCCCCCCCCCCCCCAAAAAAGCACAAACATCACCACGAGGGAAAGCACTATCGATGGGGGAGGTTTTCTGGGGAAATGCTCTATGATTGTGACTTTGGACGAAAATCAGACCGAGTGAGCATGGGTTGTAGGGAGGGAGGGGAGAGGAGGGGTGCGCGTGTGTGCGGTTTGGTTGTTACAGTTGAGTGTCCGGAACGAAACCCGGGCAAGTGAATTGCAGCTGTACACACATAAATTCATAAGCATATTTTATTGAATTCGTTGGGGTAATAAAGATAACCGAACACTGGGGCCCAAGAAGTGCAGAAATGCCCTGATCGCCCTGCTTAGCCTTCAACATTTGCAGTCGCTTCCCTCGCGCTAGATCTCGCTCTGTAATGGTTTTGATCATTTTTCTTTCGAGCATCGGGCATCGCCAGTTCGCACGAAGCATCGCAAGCGGTTACGATGTGGTTGGCCATTATGAACGGTTCGTACAGGAACGCACATCGAACGGACAATGTCCAGTATCCAGCGAGTGATAGGGCAACACTGCTCGACAACGATCTGGGCTGAAAATACTGAACGTAGAGATAAAACCGTGCATCGGTGCTGCTGTTGGAGAAGCACTTTTGGGCAGCGTTGCTTCATTTGATGCTGCTTTGTGGCTAAATTGCTCCGGCAAATGCTAAAAAGTCAGAGATTAGGAGTCACATTTTCGTCATTCTTCGGTCTGCAGATCGTTTAAAGATATCTAAATTGAAGCGGACTGCAGTACCGAATTGCACTCATTCCTATCATCTTGCACGAATTGAAAAGTGTAGCAACAGCATACGGGCAGAAAGTTAACAAGCTAAGAATTACTTACGTTTTTCCACTAAAAGCTTTGCCCGTTGCAAATACGATCCCTAAAGCTCTTTCTCACACTCAGCATGAAGTGACAGCTTTTTTGAAGACAAAAGGGCCATTCTTTAGCAAGCGGGCGTGTCGGGGGGGTCAACTGACGTTTCATCTCGACCACGTCATTTCGACACGTGGTACCAGCAGTGTGTGAAGCCGGGTCCTGGCCGTCATCCAAAAAAGGGCCCGCCAAGTGGAAAGCGCCAGGATCGGTGAATGTTCTGTGCGATGGAAAATAAATTAGACGCAACGAGCTGTTTGCCGCTTGGTTTCAGTTCAACCCCCGCTCGGGACAGGCAGACAGTGGAAACTCTCTCCCAATTCTTCATAAAGGCAAAAGGGAAGGATCTCGGGGCCTTTACAGTTTGATGATGGAGTGTGTGAGTGTGATTGTTGGACGTGTTTCAGCTGCTGTGCTGTTCCAGTTCGTTCCACCGCTTCGGCTAGCTGTTGTTGAAATGGGTCGAGCTCGGAAATCTGCAACGAACAGGCCAGCGTAATCCGATGATGGTCTAAAATATGTAATAGATTTTTTTGTTTGTGACACGCCGATAGTTATGGCCCTTTTTGCACGTTTCAACTTCCGAAGGACACTGTGCTAATCTTTGTGTTGCATGTTTCACATTTCAGGAAGTAAACGATAACTGTTTTGTTGGCCGTTTTTACGACACTGTAATGTGTTTGAAATATGCATTAAATCTTCTCACATTCTACTCATTTACTCTTTCTAAATCATTTTCTATAAAATCGATTTTCCATTTGCCATTTTCCAGCTATATCTCATTCGTTCCGTTGTTTTATGATACATCTATCTATGTTTTTGTTTTTTGTAATTAATCCGGAAAAGTGGGGAATGTCTCTGTTCTAGGTGGAGTAACAGTTCAATCACTACAGATGTCGGTGAATAATCGTCGGTGCCGAAAATGCCAACAGCGTTATGGTGGCATCCCCATACCATTACCTTTCTCGACAAACAGAGCGCCTTTTTGAAAGCTTGTCAGTTTTAAGACACGGACACAACATGGTTATTGAAGAGCAAATGTTTTCTCACTAGCGCTGCGACTAATAGCGCATCGATTGAAGGTAGTGTGTGTGCTAAAACCAGCTACATGATGCTTTATTTACCAGCCTTTTAGGTGACAACCGCTCCGATCGTTTCGAAAGCAAATTAAATACAACCATAGTACTGATTTCCAAACGCACAGGAAACGAAGAAGGGAAGTTGAAGCTTCATTCGCGATTGCCCTAGGATCATTTTTTAATTAAGTTCAGCGGCGTTCGGAGATGTTCCGCAATATTAAATGGATTCAACAGGCACAGTATGAAGAGCATTAAAAGACTTTTTTTTTGCTTCAAGTTGGATGTCTAGCTAGGGGATTATTAATTGTGCGTTGAGGTAGACCAATTCTATAGTTGACCGTCGGTGAAGAAAAAGTCCACTCATCACTGTCGGCATTGGCAGCAAAGGGCTTCAGCTTAGTGCACAAGCGGCAGAATTCTTATGGCGCTAGATTGGATGATTTGAAATAAAAGGTTTCTTGGCGATTACAACCAAAGCAAATCAGTCGTTTGTTCGTGTGACGAAAATTGAAAAGCTATTAATTGCGACCGGGTGCAAAGAAAATGTTGACAATTGATTGTCGGGCCGCTCTTGTCGGTGTGCATCGCCGACACACGATCATCCAGCGTGATCCCGACCGAACGTGTTTGACCTATGTAACAATGTCTGCAATGTGTCACGGACGTCACATTCCGACGCATCATTGCGTGGGGTTTTGTAATGGCAAAAAGTAGGTCACGCAGAAGGAAACAGTTACATTGTCGTGTGATGGCCGATAGACTTTACACACTTGTTACTACGATACGTCTTCAGCCGGGTTTCGGGTTTTTTTTTTCCCCGTATGCTAAATAATATTCCATTTCTAAGTTCTTGTTTGTTCTGTTTCTGCTCCCATTACAGGCTGGTGTGTTGTATCACTATCGTCGCTATCACCTCAATCGATACGATCGGAGCTGACCTCTCTACAAGGGATCGCATACGGGTAAGTACGAGGGCGAACGGAAAACCAGACAACCCGAGAGCAAACGCAGAAGGGTATGAAAATGCCACCGAGCACGGTGCGGACATAAAAGCATAACAGTCGAGTTATGTTGCACTTTGTGCCAACCGGTGCAGGTATCTTGCACTTCCGACGAGGATAGTAGCAAGTGAACAGGGGATGGAAAGTCGACCGTGTAGCACCGACAAAGTGGTTGAGAGATAACAGAAAAAACGACACCTTACCGCTCACAGGCTGGTGGGCAGACCGTGTGGCTAATTAGCAAAATGGAAAAGCATGTTCGCCTAATAGCATCTGTTTGGTGTCGTCTGGTGGTCCTCTACCGATCGTGTGGGTCAACGTCGTGCCGCGCTATGCGGTACACTGGGTGTGTGTGTGTGTGTGTGTTTCGTATCATCATAATTTGGAAAACTTTTTTCTTTAGCACTTTTCAAGTGAAAATTTAATTTACAATCATTTTTTACAGTGATATTTCTGAAAAAAAAACAATTAATTTAATGAAACGATTTTTATTTTTTGCTAACAGTTTCTTACGTTTGCGAACATTTTGAATACATTTTTTATTAACCTACTGTGTGTTGTACTTTGACATTAATTAGCATCACTGCTTAAAGCTTTTAACACGAGTCAAATTGATTAATTATAATTTGACCATGCTGCTTCTGCAAAGCAGAAAATGTAACACGAGTTGGGAAACTCCTTCCATCCCGATCCAACCACCTCCAGCACCACCTGTTCGCATTTGGAAAGGTTTCGGTCGGTGCTCGGAACAAGAAACATGGAACAAAACAACAACAACAAGAAAAACACGACAGCGAAACAAGTACGAAACGGCTGCAGATTAAGTTATATCTTATCAACGTGAAACGGTGGAAAAAGCATGGCATGGCAGTAAGAATGTAACATAAATAGCGCTACACCTTGCCCTTCCTTGCCGTACGGTTGTGCATCCCACGGCCCGGATCCCTTTGGTGGCGGCCGGCCAATGTTGCGTTTGGTGTCGTTTTCACGGGTGGTTGTAAGACATATTAATGCTTGAGCGGTTGGCACACTCCAGCGGTCGAGCCGCGTCGACCGGCAAAGGCTCCAGCCAAGAACGGTGCACTGCAATGTGTTTGAGTTTGGTAGTTTGTTGTGTGTTTGCGGACGGATGGAACTTCTCTCGCGATTGTTTGCACACGCCTTCGAGGTAAGTGCTCTAATGCTGCTGTTGCTGCTGTTGCTTCTTGAGCACTGCTCAAGGAAGGAAATGTGGCACAGAGCGTGGATGGACCGCATTGCCCGTACGCACGGATAGATCAGCCTATCCGGATGCGTAAGCGCAAACAATTGTTCCCAATTCACACTTAGGTAAATTGGGCTACGGGCGACCTACTGTGGGCTGAATGTACCCTGGAGTACCGGAAGTGTGTTAATGTACGATAGGGTGATGGCTCATTAGGCTCGAGGAGCATGGGCACAGCAAGGGGGTATGCTGCCAGGGGTTGAAAAGGGTAGCGATACAACAATCCATGCTCAAACATGGTCCCTGTTCTGCTTGTGCGATGTGGATGTGTTTTGGATGTGCAGCACCTTGAAGTGATGAAGTATTATAATTTATTTGTAGGAATTCTGAAACATGTCCAATCTGTTGTAACCGTGTTGTAATTGGTCAACAGAAGAAGAAGCTTCTATTCTCTCCTGTTATAGAACACGTATAGGGAATAACAGAGAGTGTATTATTATTATTATTATTATTTCTAATTAGTTGTAACATTTTTAAAGTATTTCAATATTTTATATAATTTAAATTGCTTTCCTACTGGAAGCAGATGCCAGCAAGAAAACCCATCTGAGAACGCAATCTTTAGACAAACAAGAGAATCTTTGAAATTCGTGCACAGTTTCTTAACGTCAAGTGGGATTAATTTCGTTGATCAAAAAGGCCTCAAAGTGGCCATCACCAAAAGCAAATGCATGGAAGCAATCTACTTTCCGCTTCCCAAGGCGTGTTGAAAACCATTACTGCTCCGTATCCTAATTTTCACTTCCTTATCCGTGTGCAGCTATAAAATTTGCACCGTAGGGCAACTTTATCAGACTGAAACTCTTGGGCAAATCGTCTACGAGCACCAACGTACCGGACCCGTTTGCACCGACAACTGACGATGACGACAGGGGTAGACAACCCCAATCCTGGGCAATATTGCGGATCAAGCGAAACCGTAAGTTAAATCAGGAAACCTAATCGCCTTGTTGTGTGCGGTCCGGTAAAGGATCCGGTAAGTTTTCGATTATGTTCGAAATTTATTGCCACATACACACACACGGACACACGGGCACATCAGCGTACGAGCTGACCAGCGGAGTCTCCCTGGAGCGCCCCGAGACCATGCTCCGTCCGGCGATAGTCCAGCGTGTCAGGAAGCAAGACACGAAGAATCTCAACCTTTTGTCGTGCGCTCCGGCTCGAAATCCGGAGCCCCGAGGAAGCACGGACAACGGTGATGATGTTACCGAGCTTGGTTTCGTACGGTTTGACCTATAACGCAACCTTACGGCCTCGCCAGAATTCGAACCATGTTGTGTTGGTGTTTGGTTAAAATTCAAATTTTTCACCTACCTTATCGTGGCACGGTACGGAAGCATGCTCTTGAGTGAGTGGCGCCCTTCTCCGCCGCATCCAGCTTTACCCCCCGCCGAAGCGTTGGGGGGGAAGGGGGGTGGTAAATGGTGCGCAGCATTGCTTTCAGATTTTCCGGTTCATTTACTGCAGACAATGGTGCTGGCCGGGCGAAACGATACCACTACCAGCGAAACGGAAGAGAAGTACCGAATCGGATCTATGCTGGTGTGACGATAGGAGCAGCAGTTCTAGATCAGATTTGGGTCTGGCTTTTTCGATGAGTGTGCGAATGGGAACATGGCTCAAAAAAAAGGGGTTTGCTTCCGTCAGTAGCAAGAGGAAAATCGCATCTCGCTGCTGTTCTGCACGCCAAGCTGGCATGTTGCTGCAGCAGCAGCAGCAGCAGCAGTAGGAGGACGAAACGATGCACACGAAAGAGGAGAGCCGGAGAGGCGAGTACGAGGGAACGGGGAAATTTTTCCCAAAATTGGACTGCCAGAACCAGAGCTTATGATGATGCTTTTTTTATGATGGCTGTTGTGCGATTGTGCTGATAGTTTTACAACCGATGAGTGTTGAATATTTTATGTCGCTTAGTTGCTCTCGCTGGTGTGCCTAGCACGATGCTTCTGCTACTACAGCATGATGAAAGTATCAGCAACGGTCTGTCTGTGTTTCAGTGTGATGGAGCTTAATACGTGCTGGTTTTACAACAAAAAAACAAAAATTGAAAAACAGCCAATCAGCAAACTTTTAAATAGCAAATATTGAAAAAGTGTAATCAATTTAGCTAGAGCTACATACGGGCAGCATGACCGCAAACTGTCAAACAGACAAAGGCGGAATGTGGAAACCATCAGTACAGAGCGACTCTTACCAGAAGGACATATGTTAAGTAATTTCCTGTTCGGGAAAAATCGCTCCCTAAAGCGTTTGATGTAGCACTAGCAACGATCGTAAACGGAGAGCAAAAAGAAAAACAAACTCGTTTCAAACATTTTGAATATTGATCCGATTTCGCTTGTTCGGGCCAGAATTCAATCACAGCTTCTCGGGCACCGTACCAAAGGGTGATAAATCAAAACGAGAAGCACGCTCGAACAACACCCACCTCGGAGAGGCAAAAGGAAAACAAATACGGGAGAGAGATTTTTGCGTGACCTTGCTGAAAGGCGGGGGCAACAATTTCCCACGTCTCAACCCACTCGGCTTGGGCTTTGGAGTGGAAGGTCCAGTGCAAACAAAGCGGGGGCCAGTAATTTGAACTCTCGCCAATGGTTGGTCAGTTTCTAGGTCAACGGTCAAACAGCACCGGAGACGAATACCAGCCAGCGCACAGGAAACCAGCCAGAAAGGAATCCAAAATCGACCCTTACGATTCGGGGGAGAGAGAAAACATATTCGTCCGCAGGGTAGATGAAAGCAAACGATTTTTCCACACTTTCGGTAACGTACCGGGACCAAGCAAGCATATTTTGGGGGGGGGGGCAGCAGTGTTCTGACTGGTATTAGGAAGGAAGTGAGCGCCTTAATGTGGCATGTGTGAAATATGATGAAATGCAACGAAAACCACTCATCATGGTGAATTATATCGGGTTTGGGGTGAAATGAAATGTTGGAAAATGCCAACAATTTGAAGCGAGAATGCTGGATGCGGCTGACAAGGGCAATGATGTTAATATTAGCCCTTAGCCTTCGGTCCGTCCATGCCTTCCCGTGCGTCTCACTGCATGCATACTGCATGCTCGCTTTGACGGGGCTCGGTCGCTTTGCGCAATGCGCGCCGAACTGCTTTCAGCTGACAACATTATGGAAAAATGCTTTGTTAGCGTATTAACCTCCACTATCTTCACTTGACCTAGCCCATTCACTTTGGCAGGGCAAATTTACTCCCGAAAATAATACTAAAAAAAAACACCCCAAAACATCCAAACACGCGATCATGCCCAATGATCCAACGATAGGCGACGTGAAGATGAGGGCGAAAAGATTCTAAATTCCAGACAGCGTAGACCATTTGAATGTTTAGCTCTCGTGCTCCGTGCACGGTTCTCCCCTCAACCCGTTCCCTTTCAGAACCGTTTGCTCGAAAAACATGATTTATGGTGGCAGCAACTTACTTGTGCTGTATGCTTTTTGGTGTTGGTGTGGAAAGAGTGTTTGTCGGTTGCGTTGAGTATGTGGTTTGCGTGCGGACGGTGTGCGAAATAAAAATGTGTAAAAACAAAAACCGTTTGGTTGGGTGGTTGGTGAATGCGTCAAGCTCCAATGCTGCTGCGCTGGTGTTGTTTTATGTTACGAATATGACGTTATTTCGATGTTAAGTGGGAACGATGTTTACGGTGGGTTTGTAATTCGATACTGGCACTCTCGATGATGGTTGAACACGTTGTTTTTTTTTTTTAAATGGTTAAAACAATACGACTCAATCATTCGATCACGTTAAAAAATAGTGTCAGTCATTATTTAATTCTGATATACGTTTAAAAATTATATAAGGGTTAAAATAAAGTAACACAGTTTTTTTTTTTACTAAAAACTAGGGATGCCATTGGCTTACAATCTTATGTCAGTGGAAAGGCAAAGTAAAATATGCATTTTAAGGGACTTTCCAAAGACGGGTTGTTTTGAAGCTACAAAATTCATAATTTTATTACAACCAACATGGTTTTGTATTGTAAATAAGGGATTTTAAAATAAAAAAATTACCATCAGCAACAAACAACTGACGTATCACACTTGATCAATTACGAACTCTCGGGAAAATATGTATGCTTACCTGGAAAATGTATGGACGAGTGTTTTTTTGTTTTGAGATGGTCATTGTGTATCCTGCAACCGTTTGTGAAAATTGTACTAAAACAAAACATAATTGTGATCGTTACGATTTACATAGCACCAACTTTACCAACTTAATTTACGCTGTATACACATAATGAAAAAAAGCATGTCACGACACAATATTTGGCTAAGATCTGTTTAGGTTAAATATGATCCATCAGGTTTTCTTTAATTAATTTAAACAAGTTGCTGGCCTTCGAACTACATAACCGATATTTAAATCTAATTTTCAAATGTTAAATATCCTTCTACTTGATATTAACATGTTTCTTCTTTTTCTACTTTTTATTTAGTGATAGAACAACCTTTGCAAGGTCAAGGCCTACCATAGAAATTATGTGCTTTTGGCTTTTCCTGTAATTTTATATACCCAAAGTAGGATAATAATTTCTGCATATTGGGGGTGGTAGCAATGCGAATGGGATTTGACACAACGTAGGGTCTCATGTCAGACCTACACCATTACCGCTTAGACCACTAAGACTTAGAATTATATATTTGCATTATCCGAGGCCAGCAGGTAGTTAGGCCAAGAAGATAAGGAAGAATAATTAAGCCAGTTATTTTAAGATATCAGCTATATGTGTTATCAATTGGAAAAAAAAGAAAATGTTTTAAAATTTTCTTTGTTTTTTTCATAAAAAATCAACAGTCATAAAGGATATATTTGAAAAAGCATTGAACTGCCAAAAAACACAATCGTTACATGTTGCTGACTGTAATAAATGTATTTCTTTCCGCACTTACGCATACACCTTCCGTCCAGACCGCCCCGTACCGGTCCAGGAAAATCGTTTGCAGGGCTTTAAAAAGCATATTTTACAGTGTGATTCTTAGCAGATGAGAGCCGCTTTCAACAAACATGACATTTGCGATTATGTGTGTGTCATTTGAACGGAACACCCAGTTCGTTTTCATTTCCGTACCTACGCACGAGAGCGGGAAGCGACACGACCTTGGCAGCATAAGAAACATGTCTTGTTCGTTCGTGTAAAAATGGCAAGCGGAAAGAAACGGGCAGTGTGCCCCTCGGTGGGGGATAACATTTATGTCGCATGTACGGGCTCTTTCGATATGATTTTGGACGTCCTACGCATTCCTTGGCAGCAGAACAAATGGTGACGTTGAATTACATTAACAAATTCAACAGAAACCACCACCATCACCCATTGCTTTTATCATGCGCTCAGTGCTCTCTCTGGAGCTGGAGTGAACATCGTTCATTGTTTTGCTGCTTCTACATTTTGCAGGATGTGTTACAAATTGTTTCATTTCTTACCCTTAACGGCGTGTTGTGACAGGCGGCATTTTACTCCAAAACAATTATTCCCCGACTACCCTTCTTGCTGGCGAAGAAATGTTCTAAGGGCGCAGAATGTTCATTCAGCACCACCAAGGGCATCCATTTTTATGGGTTTGTTCGCCCATTATCGTTTTTGTTCCAGTCGAGCTGAACCAAGCTGAACCGTAAAATGTTCGGGCACTGATTTACGAACACATGCTATCGATTATGGGACCGTTATGGGCGTGTGGTGGGCGGTGGCGGTGGCAGCAAACGGTAGCTCGTTAATGATGCCAGTTGTTATGTAGGAAATGCTTTCTTTTCGTTCACTCTGCTCGGGGTGTAAACTGAGTGTTACTTTTACAGAATTTTTATTGGAACAGATTGATAGATAAGATAGCAAAGCGATGAAAATTAGTTGCAGATCCAGCAGAAGATTGAGTATGGCAGTAAATGGAAGGGTTCATTAGAAAAGCGGTTCACGTAATTAAATGTTTCTATTAATGAGAACGTGTCAAAAAGAGTTACAATTAAGAGATATCATTCCTAATTTATCACTTGTAAGAGCGTAAATTCTTCCCTAAAACATGGCATTTCCTAATATGATCAACTGGTAATTATGTTGGTAGTCCTGTGTATGTAAAATGGTTTTATTTGTTTTAATTTGATTTGATCTACAATTTTCCAGCACAATACTATTTAATTCCAACATCATCCAAAAATCAACAATAAATGTTACATGTTTTAGAATGTGTTTTATTGCAGTGAAAATAACTATTTCAAACATACATCAGATAGCCATATTCCATATTCTTTTAAATTTCCGTAGTGATGGTAAGGGCGTGTTGCTATTCATATTCCTTTACTTAACATTTAATTCTAGTCTTTTTTATTATTTTCTCTTTTCTTTCTTTCTATTTCAACCATAGCTTATATATCTTTTATTATATTAGTACATATTAGAGATTTGAATGAAAAATGAACTTTATTATTATTATTATTACTATTATTATT